>OY757932.1:55652810-55685310 GCA_963585895.1 Sepioteuthis lessoniana | reverse complement strand
ATATATATATATATATATATATATATATATATATATAAGGATTCATTGACATAAGATGTTAAAAAACTGTCAAAATGACACATCAGTACACTACACTTAAATTGAAAGAGAATAGAATTTCCGTGAAATTCATGAGCTTTGCAAGTGTAAAAAATTTCAATAATGAATCATCTATTCCTATATATATATATATATATATATATATATATAAATATATAGAAGTAAAGTTGGCGACGTTAGTCGAGGGTGACCCGAAGGCTCTCTTGTCGATAGCTACTACACTGGGGTATAGGGGAGAGCGCTACTCCTTTCCCTGGATTGCTCAACTTTACCTTTGATCCCTACCTTATATTGCTGAATGTTAAGCAAGGAGGCATCAAGTACCATTTTTGTGTCTTTGGTATGAATCGACCTGGGATTGAACCACGATCTTCGGGGCCATTGGCGAACACTCTAACCATCATGCCAATGTCTGGTATATATATATATATATAGGTTGGCTGACTGTTAGTCGAGGGCAATCAGAAGACTCCCATTTCAATAGCTACAATAGTTAAGGGAACAGCGGTACCCCACTTACCCTTGATCCGTAAGGGTGAGTGTTAAGCAAGGTGGGATCACCTACCATCATTTGAGTCTTTGGTATGACTAGAACTGGTCTCCCGAGCCACTGACGAACACTCAAACGATTATGCCAATGGCTCAGTTATATATATATATGTGTGTGTGTGTGTGTGTGTGTGTGTGTGTGTGTGTGTGTGTTCAATGGATAAAATTGTTTATGATATAATATTCTGCCGATGTTTCCGTTTCGTTTACATTTAAAAAACTATTAACAGGGCAACATTAAAATCTAATTTTGAATCTTTTGGATTATATTCAAATTAAAAAAATAAAAGGTTTCTTTCTCTCTCTCTCTCTCTCTCTATATATATATATATATATATATCAGTCAAAATTTTGTGTAACGATTAAAAACAAGTAATATATATATATATATATATATATATATATATATATATATATGTTTAGATAATGGCTATCGTTGTAGGCGGTGCGACTAAAGTTCAAGCTTGTTTGAATTTCATTTAAAGTGAATACAATATATATCCACCCAGTCCAAACGGGTAGGATGCGACACAGGATAATTTTAAAACTGAATTCAAAAGTGTTGAGTTCTCATTTTCCGAAACTTATTTACATTTGTAAATTAAAATTCAATATTGAATATTTTTTTTTTAATTTTTATTTTACTCGTTTAAGACTTTTTCATACAAGCGTTAGTTGATTGTGTCTCACAAGATATTGAGCGACAGCGTGTCTACCCAAGACTTCAGGACTCTTCTAAGTATTCTGACCGATCTTAATAAAGTTGTAGTTTGGATGGTCTCCACTCGTCCTCTTATTTCCAAATCTTCCAATTCCTGTGTCAATCTTTTGGTTACTGTACCGAGCGCCCGATATTATAATTATTTTTTACTCATAAGCGTTTTTCACATCGGCGTTAGCTGATGGTCTTTCATTGGAGTTTGAATGACAGCAAGTCTCCTCAAGTCACTATTATTATTATTGTAATTATCATTATTTACTCCTTTAGAGTTTTTCACATCAGTGTTAGCAGATGATTTTTCACTGGAGTCTGAGTGACAGCAAGTCTCTTCAGGTCTCCAGGACTCGTCTCAGTATTCTGGCCGTTCTCAGCAAGGCTGTCATTTGGATAGTCTCTACCCGCCCGCCAACTTCCAAGTCCTCCAGGCCTTTTAATAATTCTTTAGTTATTGTGCCTAAAGCACCAATCACAATTGGCACAATAGTTACTTTGATGTTTTTTTATCCATTCTCTAGCAAGGTCGAGGTACTTATCCTTCTTTTCACATTCCTTCAGATTTATTCTGTGGTCCGCCGGGACAGCAAGTCGGCAATTTTGCAAATTTTCGTTTTTTTATGATTATCATGAGATCTGGTCTTCTGGCCGAGATTAGGTGATCCGTCTGTATGTCAAAGTCCTATCGGAGTTTATGTATGTCATTTTCTAAGACAGGCGCTGGATTGTGCATATACATTTTATTCGTATGGTTAAATTTAAATTTCTTGCACATTTCCAAGTGGATAACCTTGCCCACCCAGTCGTGTCTAGTTTTATACTCCTTCTGTGCTAATTTGCTGCATTCTGTTTCTCTTTTCAGGTTTCCCCAGATAGTAAATGGGACCGGGGACGTGAATGACGTCATGCCTGGAAGCGGGGCTGAGGATTTTGGGATTTGGAAAAAAAACAGTAGTTCAGATTTAAACTCCGAACGAGAAGTTGAGATTCGAGTCTAGAGGTAGGTAGTCGATTTTTGTTCTCGCCTCAGAGAGACCAGTTGGGGTCTACGAAATGTGCTGCACTTGGTAGGGTCAGATGGAAAAGTCAGCATAGAAAGAAATTGTGTCTCTCTCTTCTCATGTCGAAAAACCTTAAACTCAAAAAGGTAGATAAAAGTTTCGTACCTGAACCAATTTCGTGTTTTTCGGATTCCTATATGATTATGAACATTATGAACATTCTATAAAGATTGTGAACATTTCACATATTCATATCTTGGTCGTATATTTTTGGACCTATATGTTACAGTGTATGCAGTCTGACATGCATGACACGTTGATTGCTGTTCTTTTGTAAAATAAAGGCTGAGGGATTTTGTTTTATATAACTTGCCTTTCGGTTTAGTAAGGATGATAACCTTTTGGGGTTGGTAAATAGGATATATATATATATATATATATATATATATATATATATATATATATATATATATAAGGCTGATATTCAATGAATCAAAAGACATAGGAAGCTAGTCGAAGTATTGAAAAAAAAATCCTGGTGAAAAGTATGAAAAATATTTTTGTATTTATACGGAAAGTGTTATCACATACAGTTTTTCATATTTAGATATATATGTATATGTGTGTGTATGTGTGAGTATGCTTGTGTGTGTGTGTCGCTGTTTGTGCGTCACGGTATGTTTGTGCGTGTAAAGATATATAAAGAGGGAAAATATGAGACTTTAAATATGTATATTCCCATTTACAAGCAGACATATTCATAATTCTTATTTTTATTCAAAATTTCGCATGGGTATTAAATGGATACTTACCTAAAAAACATTCCTAAACACACCTGTTTGCATTTCATGTAACGCACTAGGAATGTTATGTATCCATCAATTCTCTCCCCACACAATGACAAGATAGTGGGTCAGACTGAGCTCTCTAACGTTGGTATGGCAACCAGTCTAGCAGAAGGAAAACTCAAAATTTAAACCTGTTCAACAACGCAAAAAAAAAAAATTAACTTGCATCGCATCCTTCTCGAACGGAGAGGTTTCGTATAAAGTAAAAAGTAAAGATGGCGACCGTAGTCGAGGGCCACTAGAAATATACAGTGACGCACAAGCAGTGACACACACACACACAAGCATACTCACACATACACACACATATTCACATATATCTAAATATGAAAAACGGTATGATAACATTTGGCGTATATATACTTAAATATTTTTCACCAGGATTTTTTTTTTCAATACTTCGACTAGCTTCCTGGGTCTTTTGATTCATTGAATATCAGCCTTATATAACCGGAACATTGGCCCAGCGGTTAGAGTGTTCGCCAATGGCCCGGGAGACCTGGGTTCAATCCCAGGTCGAGTCATACCAAAGACTTTAAAAATGGAACTTGATACCACCTTGCTTAACACTCAGCATTATAAGGTACGGTTCAAGGGTAAAGTGGAGCAATCCAGGGAATGGAGTAGCGCCCTCCCCTACACCTTGGTGTAGTAGCTATCGAAAAGGGAGCCTTCGGGTCACCCTCGACTATGGTCGCTAACTTTACTTTACTTTATATCCTATTTACCAACCCCTCCGCTCGGGCAGGATATGACACAAGGTCAATTTTAAGCGAAGTTTAACAGGTTTGAATTCAGAGTTTTCCTTCTCCTAGACTAGCTGCCTCACCAAGGCTGAAGAAATCAGTCTGTCTTCTATTTACCCATAAGGAGAGGGAGAATAATTGGATTCATATTTTTCCCAAGGGTATTAGTGCTATGTGAAATCCAATCAGTCTCGTCCAGGATTTGAACTCGTGTCGCCGTGTCCATTTCCTACGACGATAACCATTACACCACGGGCACCTATGTATATATGTTATGAACATTCTATGTACGGTACGCATATTCATGTATGGCTATGGTACATATATATATATATATATATATATATAAAGTGATCTGCGAAAGAACTCGGAAAATATTTTTCGCCCGGTCGACTCTGTCAAGTAAAAACTTAATATGGGCGATTAAAGTTATAGAAATACAAAACTGATTCTTTTTAGAACCCAAAAGTATGCAATAGAAAACTCATTATAATAATTATAATTGTAATATAATGGCCGAGGGATTTCGTTTTATATATCTTACCTTTCGGTTTAGTTAGGCTGAGAACTTTTCGCTTAGCGCATGGGTTAGTTCGGTGCAACATGAGCGCAGGTGTTCACGCGCGTGCGGGGAGGATGTGTCATTCAGAGATTCTAAAATAAAAATCCCAGATTGTAATTTACCTGGGGGATGTGATTGACGTCATGTACTGGAAGCATGCACGGAGGATTTTGGGGATTTGAGAAAAGTCAGTGAGTCGAGTTTTTGCCTCCGTAGAAGACGGTTGACTTTCGGAGCTCGCCGGGATTTTGCGGGTGCCGTTCGTGGTTCGGGGCAGATAGAAAAGTCTGCATAGAAAGTTTGTGCCTCTCTCTCCTGATGTCGAAAAACCTTTAAACTCAAAAAGGTAATAAAGTTTCGTACGTGAACTAAGAAGTCGTAAGTGGGTTTTTTTTTGTGTTTCGGAATTCCTATATATGAGTTGTGAACATTCTTTGTACATTTCACATATTCATGTATGTCTATGTCACAGAATTATATACAATTACATTTGTGGATTCTTTGGTCTCGGGCCTGGCGCCTGACGAACGTCGAAATGTCTGGTTAAAGAAAAGAGAGTCGCATTCCCAAAATATAACGCAATCATAAAAAAAAAAGATCTGACAAATGGAATTTAGAATGACCAACCTTCACTTTCTCTATTTCTCGCTATCTCTCTCTCTCTCTCTCTTGGACGTTTGGTCATTGTAATTATTTGTATAATTAACGTTTCCACTGTGAAACCAAAATGTTTTTGTTATCCACGTTCAAGACGCACACGGATTTTTAGAAATTAATTCGGAAAAAAATTATCGTTGACTCAACATGCATATTCGCTTACGAAAAGTAAAAACGAACATTTGAAAGAAAGAAAGAAAGAAGTCTTTAAACAAAAAATAAATATAAAAAGAAAAAAAGCAAAGTTTAAAAGAAAGAAAGAAAGAAAGAAAGAAAGAAAGAAAGAAAGAAGTTTTTAAACGAAAAAATAAATATAAAAAGAAGAAAAGCAAAGTTTAAAAGAAAGAAAGAAAGAAAGAAAGAAATCTTCAAACAAAAAATAAATATAAAAAGAAGAAAAGCAAAGTTTGAAAGAAAGAAAGAAAGAAAGAAAGAAAGAAAGAAAGAAGTCTTTAAACAAAAAATAAATATAAAAAGAAGAAAAGCATATTTTTAAAGAAAGAAAGAAAGAAAAAAGAAAGAAAGAAAAGGCATACTCTGTCAACCACACTCTGAAAGACAAATCCTACAAGTAAGTAATATTCATAATTTCTCTTATTTCTTATCACTTTGAATACATAGACTTATAAGATTATTGACAATTATAGACTGAAATCAAACAGGCGACATCTCCACACTAGATGGAACCTCTCTGAAACTGGTAGACAAATTCACCTACCTAGGAAGCAGCGTCTCACCAACCGAAAAAGACATCGACACACGGCTAACGAAGGCATGGACAGCTATCCATAGGCTTTCGATCATGTGGAAATCAAACCTGACCGATAAAATGAAACGCAGTTTCTTCCAGGCAGCGGTCGTGTCGATACTGCTATATGGATGCACTACTTGGACGCTAATAAAACAGCTGGGGAAAAAGCTGGACGGCAATTACACAAGAATGCTGAGAGCAATATTGAACAAGTCCTGGCAGCAACACCACAGAAGGCACCAACTGTACGGCCACCTGCCTCCCACTAAAACTATCCAAGCTAGACGAACCAGACATGCCGGACTCTGCTGGAGAAGCAAGGACGAGCTCATAAGTGATGTACTCTTATGGACTCCCGCATATGGCCAAGAAAAAGCAGGACGACCAGCTCGAACAGCAGCTATGTGAGGATACGGGATGTAGCCCTGAAGACCTGCCAGAGGCGATGAATGTTGTGGAGAAGTGGCGAGAGAGGGTCAAGGATATCTGTGCTAGCGGCACGACATGATGATGATGATGATTGACTGAAAATTAGAGTTATCTGCGTGAAATGATTTTGAGGCGAATAAATTTTCCCTCATTCTCGACTGTCGGTCGGGTGATTTCTTTTTCAAATCTCAAAGGTTATATATATATATATACACATATATTCATGAATATAAATTAAAACGTTCGCCGTCTGATATTCGTTTGTTTTTTTGTTTTTTTAATGGCATATCAACCTTTGTAGGTTATTTAATGCCAAAGCTATTCTTCTAGAAGAACAGTAGTAGTACTATTTAACCCTATAGCTGAGAGGATAAGGGGGTTCATGCCTTTACTAAGGGTATTTTCCCGAAAGTGAACGCATTAGCGCGACTGGAGTACCAACTCGCTTACTACAATTCCGCAGTCCATCGCTTTAACCATTACACCACGAGGACACCCCCCTCTGGTATTCGTTAACAGCGTTTTGATTATGTTTGTTCAGTACGATTAATATTTACCTCGGCCATAAGTTCGTTTGGAAAGAGGATAATCATGCTGAAATATTTTTTTGTGTTGAATGCTTTCTTTATCATTTATCTATAGACTAGCTACGTCGTATTATTAGGAAACACATACATCATAAGATTTCTCACTAGAACACACACACACACACACACACACACACACACACACACACACACACACACACACACACACACACATATATATATATATATATATATATATATCTTGAGATTTGAATATATATGTAAGGCTTCTTTTATTCTTTATCTGTTTTCTTGCCTATTCAATTTCCTTTTATGTTAATCTCAAAGCCAAAATAACATGTTGGTCACTGGCCCTTAAAACTGTTATATTCCCGCCTTGATGTCTGTATGCTTTGGGGATTGTCTGACAACATCCGGGCATTAAATTTGGTTGACCGGACACCATAACTCATTTTTGATTTATATATATTTTTATAATGTTTGCTTTATTATTATTATTCCTTCACTTCTAATCTACCTCCCTCTAAAACAAAATTACACACACACACACACACACGCACATACACACACACACACACACACACACACACATATATATACATATATATATATATATATATATATATAATATGTGTGTGTGTGAGAGAGAGATTGTGTGTGCGTGTGTGTTGTTTGTTTGGTCTTTGGTTAGAAAACTCATGGCTAACTTCTTTAGATAATTGTCGGTCATGGTCCACCGGTTAGATTCATAGTCTCAGGACAGAGAGACACATAGATTCGGTGTGTGTGAGAGAGAGACAGACAGACAGACTAACAGACAGAATACTGGCGGTACATTTGTTTGATCTAGCTGATCTCATACACGCAACACCACACGTCTCTCTCTCTCTCTCTTTCACACTCTCTCTCTCTCTTTCACATACTTTCTCTCTCTCTCACTCTCTTTCACACTCTCTCTCTTTCTCCCTATCTATCTATCCACACACACACACACACACACACACACATATATATATATATATATATATATATATATATATATACTGAAGAGTGTATATTTAGACAGCAAGTTATTCAAGCAAGTTTTGTTAAAGACGATGGATCTCTGTTAGATTATTATTTTTAATTCTATTTTTTTCAAAACTCCTAGTTATTTTTCTTGTATCGGGATCTAGATGATAAAGGAAATTTCCCATAACTTCTGCCCAAGTGTTTTCGCACATACTTTTAATCGTCATCAAGGGTAGTGTAGCTTTGAGTTGACTTGAGTTTTTACAGTTTTAATTATTTGTAGCGTTTTCTTTAAAAGTTGTCGTTATTTATCCTACGCCCCACCAGCGTACGAATATGGCACAAGGCCATTTTTAAGGTGGGTCCTATCGCAGGGCCGAAGCCCAACGCGGCAGGCATTTCCAAAAATGCCTCAGACCCCGTCGGCATTCCCCTTTTCGGGGCGCCTCAGGCGCCGGGCGATAAACCCAACCCCTCCGAAGAGGGTTAAAGCAAAAGAGCCTGTCGGTTGCAAAGTTTTCAGCGTTTTGTTTTAAACTGTTCAGTTGGTAAAAGGTTTACTAATGGAGTTAGTGATTTTTAGTTATTAAAAATAGTTAATATATTGGTGCCTGTGTTAAATACTATTTTTTGCCCAGTCAGTTGGGACGGTAGATAATATCGACTACAGCTCTTCATCGGAGTAACCTCCACAGCAATTGTCTTGCATATAACACTAAACAAAGTACTGTTGAGGTTCCAGTAATGCTGGAGCTTTGGGGAATGCAGAGCACTCCTTCATTGCCATTACTCCCAGGTCCACTCTGGCTTAGAGCGGTAGCACCTGATAGGGTCCTGTCTATGTGTTAGATAGAACGAATCTGCGTACTTATGTAAAACTGAATTGTTTGAAGTAGAACTGTTTTCATTTGTAAAATGCGTACTTATGCTAAACTGAATGGTTTGAAATCCGACTGTTTTTGACATTGAAACTGTACTACGCTACATTTAATTATTTGAAAGAGAACTGTTTTTACATTTATCTGTATGTAAACAAAATCTATACTTATAATAAACTAAATTGTTTGAATTAGAGCTGTTTGATTAAACTGAATAACTTGAAATAGAAGTGTTTTTGACAATTAAACTGAGTACTTATGCTAAACTGAATTGTTTGAAATAGAACTGTTTATTTGAATGAAGATGGATTTGGCATTAAATAACCTACAAAGGTTGATATGCCATAAACCCCAAACTAGCAAATGTTATTTTATTTATGTTTAGAGAGAATATATGAAACAGTTACTTTACCATCTAGATCACGACTCTAAAAAAAAAAAAAATAACAAGGAGACTTAAAAAAATAAAATTTTAAATAATAAACAAACAGTGTTTCATTGTCTTTAACAAAACTTCAATGAATTAATAGGCACGAAAATAATATTTGAAATAAAAAAATTTAATTCTAAATTTTGAATTTAATTTTATATAAATATTACTGTATCCTTACGTAAAGTTATTAAAGAAAGTTGTATTTATCTAAATTAGTGTTAAATCTGGAGTTTTAAGTCGAAATGTATTTAGAATTTAAAAAAAAAAATCAATTTACGATAATTCCAACCAGCAATTAAAAAAAACGGAAGTGGGCTAAATGAGGAGAAAACTCTTCACCCCTCTTCTATCCCCTCTCGCCCTTCTTTCCTGTGTCTATTCTGAATTATTTTCTCCATAAGATCTGTAGAAGTCCTGTTAGTTTTTGTTTTTGTTTTTGGTGTTTTTGATTTATATCAAAACCCATAACAGGATGGAAATAAATTTATAATCCTAATGTGACCGGTTTTTGTTTTTTCTTAAAGAAATATATAAATATATATCTATATATATATGATATTATATATATATATATATATAGTTTGGAACGAGCAGCAGCAAGCATAGGCCTCCATGTTAATGCACACAAAACGAAATATATGTGCTATAACCAAACGGGGGACATCTCCACTCTAAAAGGAACCCCTCTTAAACTAGTAGACAAATTCACGTACCTAGGAAGCAGCGTCGAATCAACCGAAAAGGACATCGAAACAAGGTTAACGAAAGCATGGACAGCTATCAATAGGCTATCGACTATATGGAAATCAGACCTAACCGATAAAATGAAACGCAGTTTCTTCCAGGCAGCGGTCACATCGATACTGCTATATGGATGCACTACATGGACGCTAACAAAACGACTGGAGAAGAAACTAGATGGCAATTACACAAGAATGCTGCGTGCAATCCTCAACAAGTCCTGGCAGCAACACCCCACAAGACACCAACTGTACGGCCACCTGCCCCCTATCACGAAAACTATTCAAGTTAGGCGAACCAGACATGCAGGACATTGCTGGAGAAGCAGAGATGAACTCATAAGAGATGTACTCTTATGGATCCCCACACATGGCCGCGCAAAAGCAGGACGACCAGCACGAACGTACATTCAGCAGCTATGTGAGGATACAGGTTGTTGTCCTGAAGACCTGCCTAAGGCGATGAACGATAGGGAGGAGTGGCGAGAGAGGGTCAGGGATATCCGTGCTGCCAGCACGATATGATGATGATGATGATATATATATATATATATATATATTCAAGCAAGTTTTGTTATACTCTTATTTCTGTTCCGAAATTAGGTCAAGTAGTACAAGGAGGGGGTTACTGCTTTCTTCTCGTTGCATCGACCTACAATTAATGTATACTGCCCGATTTTCGGCTAAGACACACATCGGCACCTTAATTAGGGGTTATAGTTTGAATAAACTTGTAAAATACGATCAGTTTAATTCATAAATCTTCGCGAATAAATAAAACAACTAAAAAACATAAATCTTTTGAAATTCGAAATAAAGTACATGAGAATCGCAAAGAATTTGACCCCCTACCATCCAACCGTGTACATTACCCATCCTATTGAATATTGGTATAACATATTCTATTGAATTTTGGTTGGTTGATTGGTTGGTTGGTTGGTTGCTACTGGCTGATTAGTTTTAAGGCATGTCAACTTTTCTTGTGAAATTTAATGCTGAAGTTACACTTTCTTTTCAAAAAATGATACAGTTTCATGTTTGGTTTGGTTTGGTTTGGTTTGATTTTATGGCGTATCAACCTTTGTAGGTTATTTAACGCCAAATCCATTTTTATGTAAATAAAAAGTTCTATTTAAAACAATGTAGTTTAGAATGAGTACACAGTTTAATTGTCAAAAACATTTGTATTTCAAACGATTCAAGCAGTTATATATAACAATTCAGTTTAATGTAAGTACAGTTTCAATGTTAAAAATTGTTCAATTTCAAATAATTCAGTTTAGTATAAGCATGCCGTTTAAATGTAAGTACAGTTTGATTGTGAAAAACATTTCTATTTCGAGCTATTCAGTTTAGTCAAGCAGTTCTAATTCAGCTAATTCAGTTTAGTATAAGTACAGATTTTGTTTACACACAGTTACATGTCAAAATAGTTCTATGTTAAACAATTCAGTTTAGTATAAATACAGTTTCAATGTCAAAAAAAAGTTTTATTTGAAATAATTCAGTTTAGCATAAACACGCATTTTAAATGTCATCATCATCATCATCATTATCATGTCGTGCCACTAGCACGGATATCCCTGACCCTCTCTTGCCACTCCTCCCTATCATTCATCGCTTCTGGTTGGACCTCACAGAGCTGCTGTGTGTAGGTTCGAGCTGGTCGTCCCGCTTTTGCTCGGCTATATGAGGGGTCCATAGGAGAACATCACGTATGCGCTCGCCCCTGCTTCTCCAGCAATGTCCTGCATGTCTGGCTTGTCTAACTTTGATAGTTTTCGTGATGGGAGGTAGGTGGTCGTATAGTTGGGGCTTTGTGGCGTGTTGCCTCCAAGACTTGTTCAAAATTGCTTGCAGAATTCTGGTGTAGTTGCCGTCAAGCTTTTTTTTTTTCTCCATTAATTCAAAAAATTTAGAACCAACTATATTGCTTTTAATGAACTATTAATAATTATTCGATGTAGACAACTTTAGCATTTTTTTAAAATCCTCACCAATTGGCGTGGTGTAATGGTTACCGTCGCAGGATATGGACACGGCGATACGAGTTCAAATCCTGGACCTGACTGATTGCATTTCACATAGCACTAATACCCTTGGGAAATGTATGAATCCAATTATTCTCCCTCCAGCTATGGGTAAATAGTAGGGCAGACTAGGTTCTTCAGCCTTGGTGAGACAACTAGTCTAGGAGAAGGAAAACTGTGAATTCAAACCTGTTAAACTCCGCTTAAAAATGACCTTGTGTCATATCCTGCCCGAGCGGAGGGGTTGGTAAATATGATCACCAATTGGCGCTGACTCTCTTTCTCCATCTGTACCAATCATCCATCGCTCCGGGAGGGTCTTTCAAACTACATCCTTATTCTCCCTCCAGCTATGGGTAAGTAGTGTGGCAGCCTTGGTTCTTTAGCCTTGGTTAGGCAACCAGTCTAGGAGAAGGAAAACTCTGAATAAAAAACTGTTAAATTCCGCTTAAAATTGACTTTGTGTCACATCTTGAGTGGTTTGTAAATACATACATCCTGTGTCCGCACTGAGCTGATGGTCGACCAACACTGGCTCTTCCATTTGTTAGGGTACAGAGAAAAAAGTCACTTAAGAGTTCGTTCTTGTATCTCGAGCAGTTTACCGCATGTCTTGTAGGTTTTACTTGGATGGCTTTTGAGATGGGAGGTAAGTGGCCGTATAGCAATTGTTTTGCGGGTTTGATTTGGTTTGATTTCATAGCACATCAACCATTGTAGTTTCTTTTATACCAAATTAATTTATAAACATAAACAGTTCTATTTCAAACAATTCAGTTTGGTATATTTATAGTTTTTGCTTATACATAGCTAAATGTCCTAACAGTTCTATTTCAAACAATTCAGTTTAGAACTAGTACACACTTTCAAAGTCAAAAAACAATTCTATTTTAAACAATTCAGGCTAGCACAAGTACGCAGAGCAAGTTACAAAACAGTTCTAATTCAAGCAATTCAGTTCCGCATATGTACAAAGTTTAAACGTCAAAAGAGTTCTATTTCAAGCTACTCATTTTAGCATAAGTATACAGTTTAGTTCTATTTAACCCATAGATAGGACCCTATCAGGTGCTACCACTCCAGGCCTGGGTCGACCTGGGAGCGATGGCAATGAAGGGGTACTCCGCATTCCTCAAAGCTCCAGCATGAGAGAGGGTTTAAGAGTCAAACATTATATCAGTGTTTTTTGAGTCACTTCATCACTGAAGTTTTTACTTCCCCGTCACTGATATAATGTTTGACTGTTTTTTGAGTCCCTTCATCACTGCAGTTTTTACTTCCTCGTCACTGACATAATGTTTGACTGTTTTTGAGTCACTTCATCACTGAAGTTTTTACTTTCTCGTCACTGACATAATGTTTGATTGATTTTTGAGCCACTTCATCACTGCAGTTTTTACTTCCTCGTCACTGACATGTTTGTTTTTTGAGCCACTTCATCACTGCAGTTTTTACTTCCTCGTCACTGACATAATGTTTGACTGTTTTTTGAGTCACTTCATCATTGCAGTTTTTACTTCCTCATCAGTCAATAGAATTTACGAACCAAGGATTGAGAGAAACGGGACTCTTTTGAAAAGTAGGGATGGTTTGTTTTGGTTTTATGGCAGATCAAAGATTGTGGATGGTTTAATGCCTAATACTATATATATATATATATATATATATGAAATATATGATTTGTAGACACATTTTGTAGATAAAATTTTTAAACGAGTCTGAACTCATGTTTTAGCCAACAATTAAATGGTTTCACTTATTTCTATCTAATATGAAAAATTCTATTTACTATTAATCATTTGTTTGCACACAGTTAAATGTTTTCAAGTATTGCTATTCAACACTAACTATTCCGTTAAACACCAGTCATTTGATTACACACAGTTAAATTATCAAAAAGTTCTCTTTCAAGCAATTCAGTTTAGCATAGTTCATTTATTTGCACTCAGTTTAAATGTCAGCGTACACAGTTTAAATGTCAAAATTTATTTGCACTCAGTTTAAATGTCAGAGTACACAGTTTAAATGTCAAAATTTGACCCATACGTAACTATCTATCAAGTGCTACCGCTCCGGGTCAGAGTGAACCTTGGAACGGCGGCAATGAAGAGGTACTCCGTATTTCCCAAAGCTCCAACATTACTGGGATTTCACCATTTGATAGTTTAGTGTCATATACAGAACACTCGGGGGTGGTTTAACCCTTTGCAGAGAAGTAGTGCGTGTATTCTGCAGCCCCAGCCGATTCGGCCAGACAGTTGTTGGGGAAGTCTTACTCCACTGCAGAGAAGCAGTCGATGTATTTTACAACCCCAGCCGACTGAGCCAAAAAAAGTAGAGATGTATCCACAGAGAGCTTCATTTTCATGTATGATTCGTGTTTCTGTGTCTATGATTATTTCTGTACTAAAGAAAAGGGGATTACTTTTTGACTCATCCTCGTATATTAAAAATAGCGTTAATCAGAAATTTCGCTTTTATGTCGAGCCTACCTTTACTAAGTAAAATAGTACGAGGGACTTAGAAGAAAAAAAAGTGTTGAGCGCCAAACTTCGGACCTCTGGTATTTAGTAAAATAGCGCTCAGCTAAAAATATTGAGCTAGCTGCAATTAAAACGTTGAGCTAAGCCAATTTAGGAGTGGGGAACGTATCATATTTCAAATAAGTTAATAAGAGGGCGTTACCATTTTTAATTCTTTCAATATTATGACCATAAAAAGCCATTATTTAAAAAAAAAAGCCATTACTTTTTTTAAAAAAAGCCATTACTTTTTTATTCATTATTAATGAGTTAATAATAGGGCGTTATCATCTTTAATTCTTTCTTTGTTATGACCATAAAAAGCCATTACTTTAAAAAAAAAAAGCCATTACTTTTTTTAAAAAAAAGCCATTACTTTTTTATTCATTATTAATGAGTTAATAATAGGGCGTTATCATCTTTAATTCTTTCTTTGTTATGACCATAAAAAGCCATTACTTTTTAAAAAAAAAGCCATTACTTTTTTAAAAAAAAGCCATTACTTTTTTATTCATTATTAATGAGTTAATAATAGGGCGTTATCATCTTTAATTCTTTCTTTGTTATGACCATAAAAAGCCATTATTTTTTAAAAAAAGCCATTACTTAAAAAAAAACATTACTTTTTGATTCACGCTCGTCATAAACGTAAGAAAGCAATCATAATTTCTTGTAAGTATTCTTAATACAAATAATTTACACACACTTATATGTGATTATATATATATCAAATATGAATAAATCTAAAACGTATCTATTTTAGCCACAGATGGAACCTTAAGAGGTACTACGATTCATGTTGTGAGTAGACCTGAAAGTCATAGCAATGAAGGAGTATCTTACTCCTCTCAGAGCTCCTGGACTGAAGCCTCAACATCTGATGCTGTTTTTATACACAGGGCGCCCTATTCAGGAGTGCGTCTTACTCTTCAGTAAAAAAAATATAGTCAGAATATTCTAAGCCTTGGTGTTTCGAATTTAAAATAAGCATTCATATTCACAGTGATATAATTTAAATTATTTTTAATCAAAATAATTTGCACACATAAGTTCAAGTATTCTCATCCAGTACTAATAATTTTCAAACAGATCTATGTGACATAGTGATGAGACCCTAACAGGTACTTCCACTCCCGGTCAGAGTGAACTGTGACAACGATAAAGGGATCTCACACTCGCTAAAGGTCAAGAATATGAGCCTCATCACCGCATGTAGTTTTGTGCCATACTCAGGATAACCCTTTTAGGCGGTGGGGATTTTTAGTCTCTTCTGGAAATGCAGTCTAAGCTCCCACAAACAGAGGGCTAAAATGTTGAAATTTGGTGCTATGACATGATCCTTTGTTAAAACGCTTGGCTACACGGTTATCGTCTAAGGAAATGGACGCTACGAATCGACTTTCCATTCTGAGACGAGATTGTTTGCATTTCGCTTTCAATCTAATGTTCTTTGGGTAAGCATCAATCTCTATCTTCTTCCTCTTCTTCCGCTAAGGTTTATAGCCGGGCAGACTTTTCTGTTTTGCCTTGGTGCAGCAACCTCTCAAGTAGAAGGAAACAACATTCACAAGAGCTGTACTCCACTTAAATATTTGCCTTTTGGCGCATTCTGCAAATGGTGGAGAGACTGGGTAAATATAAACAAGATACAATCAATCTTTTTATTTTTTGTTTGATTGATTTTTTTTTTGTTGGTTTGTTTGTTTTTTTCTTTTTTTCCGGGTTGGAGTTTTAGCTACCTTAAGACGAAATAAGATCGCTTATTATTTGTGTTGAATAAAGTTAGATTTGTTCATGGATCTCAGGCTACATTTGATTGTTGAGCCCTTACATAACATCATGCAATCTTTCGTTACATATGTCGTTTAGAGAGTTCTTTGCAAAACTAAATAGAATGAGTACTCGTGGGGTAGTCGCTAACGTCCTGGACAATGGTATACGTAAGCAAATTCGAAATCCTGTCACGATATTACATTTACTTTCGAACAAATACTCCTGGGGAAGATATGAACTTCCATATCCCCCAGAAACGGGTTAAATTGAACCCCTACTGTTTTTCTACGTGGATGTCTTCGGATTTAAATTACCCACTAAGGTTGATATGCCATTGAACAAAGAAAATAAACCAAACTACGTTTAGAAATTATATACGCTAACTGCATATCTGTAGAGGGGGTAAGACACCCCAACAAGTCTCCTGGATATGACGCAAATGTATGTGATGGTGAGGTACTAGTTCTGAAGCTCTATGGAAAAGAGAGTAACTTTTCATTGGAATTACTCCCAGGTCGATTCTGACCTTGAGTGATAGTACCTGTTTGATTTTATAGAAATTTTTACCCATTTAATTGTTTGGAAAAAATGACTGTTGTGAATTTAGATTGTAAGTGTTACATAGCATTCATCATCATCTTGTGCCCTCAGCATTTCTCGCTACACCTCCCTATCGTTCATCACTTTTGGCAAGTCCTCAAGGCAACACCCCGTGTCTTCACAGAGCTGCTGTATGTAGGTTCGAAATGGTTGCCTTGCTTTTGCTTGGCCATGTGATGAGGTCCATGGGAGTAAGTCACTTATGAGCTCGTCCCTTCTTCTACAGCAGTGTCCCGCATGTCTGGTTCGCCTAACTTTGATAGTTTTCGTGATTCGTGGTAGGTGGCCGTACAGCTGCTGCTTTGTGGAGTGCTACCTCTAGGACTCGTTCAATATTGCTCGAAGCATTCTTGTGTAGTTGCCGTCAAGCCTTTAATCCAGCCGTTTAGTTAGCGTCCATGTGGTGCATCCATATAGCAGTATCGACACGATCGTTGCTTGGAAGAAACTGCGTTTCATTTTATCGGTCAGGTCTGTCTTCCATATGACCCATAGCCCATTGATAGCTGTCCATGCCTTTGTTAGTCGCGAGTCGATGTCTGTCTCGGTCGATGAGACACTGCTTCCTACTTAACTATGTGAAAACAAATGATCAATACAAAATAGAATTATACATGTTAGATTGGAATACTTGAAACTATTTAATTTTGTTTAAACCAATGAGCTTGTTTAAAATATTATCTAGAATCTATTTGTCTACGAATTATATATTTAATATATATATGAACATGATTTAGTTCCAGCTATGGGTTAAATCGTATTTCTGCTGTTTTTCTCCGAGGATGGCTTTGGCATTTCATAGCGCAAGAAGGGTGAGATGCCAATAACCATCCCCTCCCGAAAAAAACACTCTTAAATAACCTACAAGAGTTTATATGACGTAAAACCCAACCAAAATGACACCTAAATTAAGCATTTTCAGGGTTATATTGAATATCTGAATCCTTATATAAGTAAGTAAAGTTGGCGACGTTAGTAGAGGGCGACCAGAAAGCTCCCTTTTCAGTAGCTACTATATCGAGGCGTAGGGGAGGGCACTACTACTTTCCCTGGATTGCTCCACTTTACCCTTGATCCTTACCTTATAATGCTGAGTGTTAAGCAAAGCAGTATCAAGTACCATTTTTTAAGTCTTTGGTATGACGCGACCAGGGAAAGCCATCTATTTTTAGGGACTTTTACCGTCAGGAGTAATTTTCTATGATTACTTTTTTGGGATTTTCGGAAATAAAATTTGATTTATTTATACGTTCATGACTCCATCCAGAATCCAAACTCAAATATAATGTCGACTCGACGGTTTAATCCAAGAAACGAGATCTCATCAACCGAAACTGACATCAACACGCCACTAGCAAAGGCATGGACAGCTACCAATAGACTATCGGCCATAAGACCGATAAAATGAAATGCAGTTTTTTTCATAAGGCGGTCGTGTCGATACTGCTGTATGGATGCACAACATGGACGCTAACTAAACGTATGGAGAAAAAAGCTTGATGGCAACTACACAAGAATGTTGCGAGCAATATGGAATAAGTCCTGGAGGAACCACCACACAAAGCAGCAGATGAATGGCCACCTACCACCCATCACGAAAAGTGTCCGAGTTTGACGAATCAGATATGCAGGACACTGCTGGAGAAATAGAGACGAACTCATAAGTGACGTACTCCTATGGACCCCATCACATGGACGAGTGAAGGCAGGAAGACCAGCTCGAACTTACTTACAACAGCTCAGTGCCGATACAGGATGTAGCCTTGAAGACCTACCAGGAGCGATGGACCATAGAGACGGATGGCGAGCTAGCAGCCTAACGTGATGATGGTGATGATGATGATGATGATGCCAATTATTTTTCTATTATTAAAATTATTCTTTGATTTTTCTCACTTCAGGTCTCTATTTCACCACTTTAACTATGTTATATAAATATTTTATTTTGGTGATCAGATTCATTAAAGTATAAAGATTGACGTGCCCTATCTGAGGGGCCTAGAATATACTGTATACCCTAACAGAAAGGCACGAACCCCACCTTCAAAAAAAAAAAAAAAAGAAAAGTGATGGGATCCTAGGTTCCAGTTCTTAAACTCTAAGAAGTGTGGAATACCTTTTATTTCCATCACTCTCAGATCCACTTTGACTCGGAATGGAAGTACCTGTTAGAGTCTATTCTGTGGATCAAATGATATATTTTGGCAGATTATTTGTATTTGAAAAGAATATTGATAAGCATGTGCGGAAACATTTATAGACGACACTCAAAAAAGTGAATATAAATATACAGTGTATACAATTTCCAAACCTTGAGGCATGAAATAATTCCAAACAAGTTATCATGCCGTTAAAGTCAAATAATCATTCAATCAATTAATCTATTAATATAAAGGTAGCACCAATATATTCTCTGTAAGTAAAAGTAAAGTTGGCGACCATAGACGAGGGTAACCCGAAGGCTCCCTTTTCGATAGCTACTACACCAAGGTGTAGGGGAGGGCGCTACTCCTTCCCTGGATTGCTCTACTTTACCCTTGATCCGTACCTTATAATGCTGAGTGTTAAGCAAGGAGGCATCAAGTACCATTTTTTGAGTCTTTGGTATGACGCGACCTGGGATTGAACCCAGGTCTCCCAGGCCATTGGAGAACACTCTAACCCCGAGACCAATGTACTGATATAGTATTTTTCTTTGTATGTTAAGCATCTTCGTTATCTAATCGTTTTCCTTGTTTTTGTCTTTATTATTATTTAAGAGTTTGCTTTTTTTTTTACACCTGCGTTAGCTGATGGTTTTTCACTGGAGTTTGAGTGACAGTAAGTTTCCTAAACTCACCAGGACTCTTCTTAGTATTCTGGCCGATCTTACTAATATTGCAGTTTGAATGGTCTCCACTCGTCCTCCTATTTCCAAGTCCTCTACTCCCTTTGGTGACTATACCGAGTGCGCCAATTACTATTGGTATCACCTTCAATTTTATATTCCATAGTTTTTTTCTGTTCTCTAACAAGTTCTAGGTTCTTTTGGAACAAGCAGCCGCAGGCATAGGCCTCTATGGTAATGCACACAAAACGGAATATATGTGCTATAATCAAACGGGGGACATCTCCACTCTAGAAGGAACCCCTCTTAAACTAGTAGACAAATTCACTTACCTAGGAAGCAGCGTCGAATCAACCGAAAAGGACATCGAAACGAGGTTAACGAAAGCATGGACAGCTATCAATAGGCTATCGATTATATGGAAATCAGACCTAACCGATAAAATGAAACGCAGTTTCTTCCAGGCAGCGGTCACATCGATACTGCTATATGGGTGCACTACATGGACGCTAACAAAACGGCTGAAGAAAAAGCTAGACGTTAATTACACAAGAATGCTGCGTGCAATCTTGAACAAGTCCTGGCGGCAACACCCCACAAGACACCAACTGTACGGCCACCTGCCTCCTATCACGAAAACTATCCAAGTTACACGAACCAGACATGCAGGACACTGCTGGAGAAGCAGGGACGAACTCATAAGTGATGTACTCTTATGGACCCCCACACATGGCCGTGCAAAAGCAGGACGACCAGCACGAACATACATTCAGCAGCTATGTGAGGATACGGGATGTTGTCCTGAAGACCTACCAAGGGCGATGAACGATAGGGAGGAGTGGCGAGAGAGGGTCAGGGATATCCGTGCTACCAGCGCGACATGATGATCTTTTATTTTATTTTCCTTCAGTTTTACCCTGTTGTCAGCTGGATATCATTACTATTTTACTATTTATATTTATATATACAGTATATATACTATTTATATTTATATATACAGTATATATACTATTTATATTTATATATACAGTATATATACTCTTTATATTTATATATACAGTATATTTACTATTTTGATAATTTGCAATCGTTTACATCAGTTTTAGCTGATGGTGCTTCACTGGAGCCTGGGTGACTGCAATATTCTTAAGTCTCCAGGACTCTTCTCAGTATTCTGGCTGATCACAAGAATGCTGTAGTTTGGATGGTTTCTGCTCGTCGTCTGATTTCAAATCTTCCTGCCTCTTTACCAAGCATTTAGGGACATTTTCGAGCGAACCAATTACAATTGATATAATCTCCCTTTCATGTTCCGTGCCTTTTTTTTTAGTTCGCTGGCAAGGTCTACGTACTTATATCTATTTTCGTTTTCTTTGATTTTTATTCTGCGGTCCGTTGGGACGGCAATGTGCACTAGTCGGCAGGTTCTCTTTTTTTTTTCTTTTTTTTTTCTCTCGATCTTGTCTTCTGACCTTGATTAAGTGATTTGTTTGTATCTGAAAATCCCAGAAAATTTTGTGCGTCATATTCTCCTTGACAGATTCTTGCTTATACATATACCATTTGTTCGTATGGTCAAATTTTGATTTTTTGCACAATTCCTTGTGGATCACCTTCCCCACCTATCATGTTTAATCTTATCCTTCAATTGCGCTAGTTATAATGAGGTTAATTTTTTCGTCTCTGTCATCACATAACTCACAATTGCTATTCTGTTGCGTCTATCTATTTCCGAATCAACATAGTTCGTCCTTATGGTGTTGTTTTGAACGACTATTAGAAGAGATTTGGTTTATCTCTTAAAGTTTCCCTTTCTTAGTCACGTACAGGTATTCTCGTGTGAGATTTAAACAGTTTGTATCTTGAAGTATCCATACTGTGGTTTTTCTTTCCACATCTGTTTTCTAGTTATTATTGTTCTTTTGATCTTTATGTTACCGTGTTTTTTTTCTGGTTGCTATAGATAATATATTTTGCACGTTTTTTTATAGAATCTTCAAATGGTTGTATGGACGCATTCAAACTATCTTCAATGCTGGTAAATCCTCTTCCTCCTTCTCTACTTGATACATATAGTATGTCTATGTCACCTCCCGAATATAAGGCCTTATACCTGTTTATCAGTTTTCTGATTCTCTGGTTCATTTGTTGAAGTTCTTCTTTCGCCCACTTCAAGTATGTTCCTGAGTGTCTTACAAGATAGATAGCCATGGTATTTATCCCTCTGCTGTGTAATTTGATTTCGAGTAGATTTTTCGTTCTTCTGAGAGACTCTTTTTTTTCCTTTTTTTCTTTCACGTCGAATCAACCGAAAAGGACATCGAAACGAGGTTAACGAAAGCATGGACAGCTATCAATAGGCTATCGATTATATGGAAATCAGACCTAACCGATAAAATGAAACGCAGTTTCTTCCAGGCAGCAGTCGCATCGATACTGCTATATGGGTGCACTACATGGACTCTAACAAAACGGCTCGAGAAGAAGCTAGACGGCAATTACACAAGAATGCTGCGAGCAATCTTGAACAAGTCCTGGCGGCAACACCCCACAAGACACCAACTGTACGGCCACCTGCCTCCTATCACGAAAACTATCCAAGTTACACGAACCAGACATGCAGGACACTGCTGGAGAAGCAGGGACGAACTCATAAGTGATGTACTCTTATGGACCCCCACACATGGCCGTGCAAAAGCAGGACGACCAGCACGAACATACATTCAGCAACTATGTGAGGATACGGGATGTTGTCCAGAAGACCTGCCTGAGGCGATGAACGATAGGGAAAAGTGGTGAGAGAGGGTCAGGGATATCCGTGCTACCAGCATCGACATGATGATGATGATGATGATGATGATTTGTAAGCTTACTTTTCTTCAACTTTTCTAATTTTTTTCTTGATTTGGTAGTTTTATTCCCTCTGATGTTATTATTATTATTATTATTACTCCTCAAGACTTTTTTTTTATATCAGCGATAGCTGATGGTCTTTCGCTTGAGTTTGAGTGACAGCAAGTCTCCTCAAGTTTCTAGAACTCTTCTCAGTATTCTGACTGATCTCAATAATGCAGTAATTTGGATGGTCTCCACTCATCCCTTTATTTCCAAATCCTCCCGTCCCTTTATTAATCCTTTAGTGATAGTACCTAGAACACCGTATTCAATAATTATAATTATCACATTCATGTTCCGCAGTTTTTCTATTCCCTAGCAAGGTCCAGGTACTTATCCTTCTTTTCTCTTTATTTCAATTTTATTCTCTCGTCAGCTGGGAAAGCAAAATCCACCACTTTACAAGTCCCCTTTTTTGTTGATAATTTTAAGGTCTGGTTGTCTGGCCGAGATTAAGTGATTCGTTTGTATGTCAAAATCCCATAGGAGTTAGTGTGTGTCATTCTCCTGGACATATTGGGTTGTGCATATACCATTTGTTAGTATGGTCAATAAAAAATTCTTGCATGATTCCCAGTGGATCACTTTGCCCACACAGTCATGTCTAGTCTTATACACTTTTTTCTGCTAATTTGCTGCATTCACTTATGTGGCTGATAGTCTCGTCTCTATCATCATATGACCAACATTTGCTGTTTTGTTGCGTTTTATCTATTCTTGCTTTGATATGATTGGTTCTTATACCAAATTTTGAGCTGCTATCAAGAGACCCAGTTGCTTTCTCAAGGTTTCCCTTTTTTAGAAACGTCCGTGTTTTTTTGTGAGATGTTGCTTACTCGTCGCTTAAAACATCCATAGAGTTGTTTTTCTTCACATTTTTGTTTTCTGGTTATTGTCGTTCTGTTGTTCCTCCAGTTGTCAGTATTATTTCCTGTGGTTGTAATCTGTCTTCCTCCCTGCTTTTGTATGAAGTCTTCAAATCTTTCTATCGATGCGTCAACATTGTCTTCAGTACTGGCAAGTCCTCTTCTTCCTACTTTTCTTGACACACATTATTATCATTATTATTATACATTATCCTAGTCGAATGGCAAGTCCTCTTCTTCCTACTTTTCTTGACATTATTATACATTATCCTAGTCGAATGGCAAGTCCTCTTCTTCCTACTTTACTTGACATTATTATACATTATCCTAGTCGAATGGCAAGTCCTCTTCTTCCTACTTTTCTTGACATTATTATACATTATCCTAGTCGAATGGCAAGTCCTCTTCTTCCTACTTTACTTGACATTATTATACATTATCCTAGTCGAATGGCAAGTCCTCTTCTTCCTACTTTTCTTGACATTATTATACATTATCCTAGTCGAATGGCAAGTCCTCTTCTTCCTACTTTACTTGACATTATTATACATTATCCTAGTCGAATGGCAAGTCCTCTTCTTCCTACTTTTCTTGACATTATTATACATTATCCTAGTCGAATGGCAAGTCCTCTTCTTCCTACTTTTCTTGACATTATTATACATTATCCTAGTCGAATGGCAAGTCCTCTTCTTCCTACTTTTCTTGACATTATTATACATTATCCTAGTCGAATGGCAAGTCCTCTTCTTCCTACTTTTCTTGACATTATTATACATTATCCTAGTCGAATGGCAAATCCTCTTCTTCCTACTTTTCTTGACATTATTATACATTATCCTAGTCGAATGGCAAGTCCTCTTCTTCCTACTTTTCTTGACATTATTATACATTATCCTAGTCGAATGGCAAGTCCTCTTCTTCCTACTTTTCTTGACATTATTATACATTATCCTAGTCGAATGGCAAGTCCTCTTCTTCCTACTTTTCTTGACATTATTATACATTATCCTAGTCGAATGGCAAGTCCTCTTCTTCCTACTTTTCTTGACATTATTATACATTATCCTAGTCGAATGGCAAGTCCTCTTCTTCCTACTTTTCTTGACATTATTATACATTATCCTAGTCGAATGGCAAGTCCTCTTCTTCCTACTTTTCTTGACATTATTATACATTATCCTAGTCGAATGGCAAGTCCTCTTCTTCCTACTTTTCTTGACATTATTATACATTATCCTAGTCGAATGGCAAGTCCTCTTCTTCCTACTTTTCTTGACATTATTATACATTATCCTAGTCGAATGGCAAGTCCTCTTCTTCCTACTTTTCTTGACATTATTATACATTATCCTAGTCGAATGGCAAGTCCTCTTCTTCCTACTTTTCTTGACATTATTATACATTATCCTAGTCGAATGGCAAGTCCTCTTCTTCCTACTTTTCTTGACATTATTATACATTATCCTAGTCGAATGGCAAGTCCTCTTCTTCCTACTTTTCTTGACATTATTATACATTATCCTAGTCGAATGGCAAGTCCTCTTCTTCCTACTTTTCTTGACATTATTATACATTATCCTAGTCGAATGGCAAGTCCTCTTCTTCCTACTTTTCTTGACATTATTATACATTATCCTAGTCGAATGGCAAGTCCTCTTCTTCCTACTTTTCTTGACATTATTATACATTATCCTAGTCGAATGGCAAGTCCTCTTCTTCCTACTTTTCTTGACATTATTATACATTATCCTAGTCGAATGGCAAGTCCTCTTCTTCCTACTTTTCTTGACATTATTATACATTATCCTAGTCGAATGGCAAGTCCTCTTCTTCCTACTTTTCTTGACATTATTATACATTATCCTAGTCGAATGGCAAGTCCTCTTCTTCCTACTTTTCTTGACATTATTATACATTATCCTAGTCGAATGGCAAGTCCTCTTCTTCCTACTTTTCTTGACATTATTATACATTATCCTAGTCGAATGGCAAATCCTCTTCTTCCTACTTTTCTTGACATTATTATACATTATCCTAGTCGAATGGCAAGTCCTCTTCTTCCTACTTTTCTTGACATTATTATACATTATCCTAGTCGAATGGCAAGTCCTCTTCTTCCTACTTTTCTTGACATTATTATACATTATCCTAGTCGAATGGCAAATCCTCTTCTTCCTACTTTTCTTGACATTATTATACATTATCCTAGTCGAATGGCAAGTCCTCTTCTTCCTACTTTACTTGACATTATTATACATTATCCTAGTCGAATGGCAAGTCCTCTTCTTCCTACTTTTCTTGACATTATTATACATTATCCTAGTCGAATGGCAAGTCCTCTTCTTCCTACTTTTCTTGACATTATTATACATTATCCTAGTCGAATGGCAAGTCCTCTTCTTCCTACTTTTCTTGACATTATTATACATTATCCTAGTCGAATGGCAAGTCCTCTTCTTCCTACTTTTCTTGACATTATTATACATTATCCTAGTCGAATGGCAAGTCCTCTTCTTCCTACTTTTCTTGACATTATTATACATTATCCTAGTCGAATGGCAAGTCCTCTTCTTCCTACTTTTCTTGACATTATTATACATTATCCTAGTCGAATGGCAAGTCCTCTTCTTCCTACTTTTCTTGACATTATTATACATTATCCTAGTCGAATGGCAAGTCCTCTTCTTCCTACTTTTCTTGACATTATTATACATTATCCTAGTCGAATGGCAAATCCTCTTCTTCCTACTTTTCTTGACATTATTATACATTATCCTAGTCGAATGGCAAGTCCTCTTCTTCCTACTTTTCTTGACATTATTATACATTATCCTAGTCGAATGGCAAGTCCTCTTCTTCCTACTTTTCTTGACATTATTATACATTATCCTAGTCGAATGGCAAGTCCTCTTCTTCCTACTTTTCTTGACATTATTATACATTATCCTAGTCGAATGGCAAGTCCTCTTCTTCCTACTTTTCTTGACATTATTATACATTATCCTAGTCGAATGGCAAGTCCTCTTCTTCCTACTTTTCTTGACATTATTATACATTATCCTAGTCGAATGGCAAGTCCTCTTCTTCCTACTTTTCTTGACATTATTATACATTATCCTAGTCGAATGGCAAGTCCTCTTCTTCCTACTTTTCTTGACATTATTATACATTATCCTAGTCGAATGGCAAGTCCTCTTCTTCCTACTTTTCTTGACATTATTATACATTATCCTAGTCGAATGGCAAGTCCTCTTCTTCCTACTTTTCTTGACATTATTATACATTATCCTAGTCGAATGGCAAGTCCTCTTCTTCCTACTTTTCTTGACATTATTATACATTATCCTAGTCGAATGGCAAGTCCTCTTCTTCCTACTTTTCTTGACATTATTATACATTATCCTAGTCGAATGGCAAGTCCTCTTCTTCCTACTTTTCTTGACATTATTATACATTATCCTAGTCGAATGGCAAGTCCTCTTCTTCCTACTTTTCTTGACATTATTATACATTATCCTAGTCGAATGGCAAATCCTCTTCTTCCTACTTTTCTTGACATTATTATACATTATCCTAGTCGAATGGCAAGTCCTCTTCTTCCTACTTTTCTTGACATTATTATACATTATCCTAGTCGAATGGCAAGTCCTCTTCTTCCTACTTTTCTTGACATTATTATACATTATCCTAGTCGAATGGCAAATCCTCTTCTTCCTACTTTTCTTGACATTATTATACATTATCCTAGTCGAATGGCAAGTCCTCTTCTTCCTACTTTTCTTGACATTATTATACATTATCCTAGTCGAATGGCAAATCCTCTTCTTCCTACTTTTCTTGACATTATTATACATTATCCTAGTCGAATGGCAAGTCCTCTTCTTCCTACTTTTCTTGACATTATTATACATTATCCTAGTCGAATGGCAAGTCCTCTTCTTCCTACTTTTCTTGACATTATTATACATTATCCTAGTCGAATGGCAAATCCTCTTCTTCCTACTTTTCTTGACATTATTATACATTATCCTAGTCGAATGGCAAGTCCTCTTCTTCCTACTTTTCTTGACATTATTATACATTATCCTAGTCGAATGGCAAGTCCTCTTCTTCCTACTTTACTTGACATTATTATACATTATCCTAGTCGAATGGCAAGTCCTCTTCTTCCTACTTTTCTTGACATTATTATACATTATCCTAGTCGAATGGCAAGTCCTCTTCTTCCTACTTTTCTTGACATTATTATACATTATCCTAGTCGAATGGCAAGTCCTCTTCTTCCTACTTTTCTTGACATTATTATACATTATCCTAGTCGAATGGCAAGTCCTCTTCTTCCTACTTTTCTTGACATTATTATACATTATCCTAGTCGAATGGCAAGTCCTCTTCTTCCTACTTTTCTTGACATTATTATACATTATCCTAGTCGAATGGCAAGTCCTCTTCTTCCTACTTTTCTTGACATTATTATACATTATCCTAGTCGAATGGCAAGTCCTCTTCTTCCTACTTTTCTTGACATTATTATACATTATCCTAGTCGAATGGCAAGTCCTCTTCTTCCTACTTTTCTTGACATTATTATACATTATCCTAGTCGAACGTCAAGTCCTCTTCTTCCTACTTTTCTTGACACATATTATTATCATTATTATTATACATTATCCTAGTCGAATGAACTCACGTGTGAGTCCAAAGAACACGCTGTATTAGACAGGATTTTCAACTGCCTTATGGAGCAGAAAACGCCTCAAAAGTGTCGGAAAATATCCAGATGTCTCCAGTTATGCAAGAATTTTTTTAATTGCAATAGCATTTCAGTGACAATATCTTCAAAGATGATTAACAAAAAACAAGAATGCAGAGAGAACCGTTTTCATGCCTATCTAATGACATATGTTTAAAGAGAAAAAATCCTCAACCAGCATTTACCCGATTCTTATAATTTTTTGCCCATTACTTCAAGTTCAATTTTACCTGAGTCGACCTCCACATGAACGCAAACAAAATGCACGAAGAAAAAGCTTGATAGGAACTCCATCAGAATGCGAGGTACTGTTTTGAACAAATCCTTGAAGTAGCACAGGACAAAACAGCAGTTGTACGATCACCTGCATCATATGTAAAAAATAAAACATTTTTGTTTTCTGGTTATTGTCGTTCTGTTGTTCCTCGTGTTGTCAGAATTGTTTCCGGTGGCTGTAATCAGTCTTCCTCTAGGCTTTTGTATGAAGTCTTCAAGTCTTTGTATCGATGCGTCAACATCGTCAATTTTTCCTGATTGATTCAACCTCCACATGAACGCGAACAAAACGGACAGAGAAAAAGCTAGATTGGAACTCCACGAGAATGAGAGGTACTGTTTTGAACAAATCCTTGAAGTAGCACCGGACAAAAAAGCAGTTGTACGACCACCTGCATCATATGTAAAAAAAAAAAAAATTGTTTTCTGGTTATTGTCGTTCGGTTGTTCTTCGTGTTGTCAGAATTGTTTCCGGTGGCTGTAATCAGTCTTCCTCTATGTTTTTGTATGAAGTCTTCAAGTCTTTGTATCGATGCGTCAACATCGTCAGTTTTTCCTGATTGATTCAACCTCCACATGAACGCAAACAAAACGGACGGAGAAAAAGCTTGATTGGAACCCCACGAGAATGAGAGGTACTGTTTTGAACAAATCCTTGAAATAGCTCCGGACAAAAAAGCTGTTGTACGACCACCTGCATCATATGTAACAAATATAACCAAGTACAACTAACAATATATGTGAGGCATCATTGGAGAAGTAAGTAAGAACACATAAGCAACGTTCTTTTTCAAAATGACTCGCCTGTGATGTTCAACCAGCAAAGAATTGCATATATAAGCTCTGATTGGACACTGGATACTACCTAGAAGACTTACCAAAAGCGATGAATTATAGGATCAGATGGTGAGAGAGTGAGAAAGAGAGAGAGTGAGAGTGTCAGGGAATTCCTTTCCGTCAGTGAGAGTTGATGTTGCTGAGGATGATATATACATATATATATATATATATATATATATGTGTGTGTGTGTTTGTGTTGTGTGTGTGTGTGTGAGAGAGAGAGAGAGAGAGAGAGAGAGAGAGAGAGAGAGAGAGAGTATATATATATGAGTGGAAGAGATAGATAGATAGATAGATAGATTCAGACTAAGAAAGAAAGAAAAAATAGAGTGACTGAAAGATAGATCGATCGATAGACAAATAGATTGGTTGATATGCTAAGACTAAGAAAGAAAGAAAGAAAGAAAGAAAGAAGGAAAGAAAGAAAGAAAGAAAGAAGGAAGGAAAGAAAGAAAGAAAGAAGGAAAGAAAGAACAAACTAACAAACACTAACAGACAATGTGTTGAGACAGACAGACAGACAGACAGACAGATAGATAGATTCGAAAATACTGTGATAGAAAGAAAGAAAGAAGGAAAGAAAGAAAGAAAGAAGGAGAAATGAAAATTAAACTTACAATAAACAAAAAAGAGAGTAAGATTGAATTATTAGAAAATAGCGGACAAGATTTCTTGTTCGGACAAGTCAAAGTTTACTAATCAAACCTTAATCAATTGCTGAAAAGAAACTTGGTCTTTTTTCATTGAGTTTCACCGGTCAGAGATCAACTTAAGCAATAGATAGGACCAGGAGGGTTGCTTTTTTTATTTTTTGTTATCTATTTTTTCGGAATAAAGGGAAATCAATCGTTGATGGTTATCTAATGCCAAGTACTGTAGATACATATATTATTTTAGTGACTAGTTTGTATCTAACATTTTTAAAAGAGCCAGAGCTTATTAACTTGTTTCAAGTATTGCTATTCCTAATTTGCGCACAGTTCAATTCTTCTCAGTACAGGAAATATTTAAATGGTTCTATTTGCGCAATGGATAGGGCCTTTACAGTTACTGTTACTCTGGGTCAGAGTGGACCTCGAAGTAATGACAATAAAGGGGTACTCAACATTCCCTAAAGCCCCAGTACAATTTGCTTCAACATCAAATGTTTTTGTGCTAGTTGAGTGGATTTCATGGCAAATAAACCATAGTAGGTTATTTAATACCAAATATTGTTCGAACATATATATTAAATATATATGATTTAGTTTGGTTGGGGTTTATGGCATATCAACCATTGTTGGTTATTTAATTTCAAATATTTTTAATGCATATATTAAATGTATATGATTTGAAAATAGTTCGTTGGTAAATCAAACAGGCGACATCTCCACACTAAACGGTAGCGCTCTGAAACTATTTGTAAAGTTCACCAACCTAGGGAGCAGTGTCTCATCAACCGAGACAGACATCGGCACGTGACTAGCAAAGGCATTGGCAGCTACTGATAGGCTCTCGGTCATATGGAAGTCAGACCTGAACGATAAAATGAAGCGCAGTTTCTTCCTAGCAGCGATCGTGTCGATACTGCTATATGGATACACCAGATGGACGCTAACAAAACGTATGGAGAAAAAACTTGATGGGAATTACACAAGAATGCTGCCAGCAATATTGACCAAGTTCAGGAGACAGCACCCTACAAAGCAGCCGCTGTATGGCCACCTACCTCCCATCACGATAACTATCAGAATTAGACGAACCAGACATGCAGGACACTGCTGGAGAAGTAGGGACTAGCTCATAAGTGATGTATTCCTGTAGACCCCTTCACATGGACGAACAAAGGCTGGAAGTCCAGCTTGAACCGACATACAGCAGCTCTGGGCCGATACGGGATATAGCCTTTAGGACCTGGCGGAAGCAATGGACATTAGGGAGGTGTGGCAAGAGAGTGTTATATATTAACCCTTGACCGGGCCGTCAATCAAGAGATGCACCTGTGTAAAAAGGCAGAAGCAGGTATAAATCTAGAGAGGAACTCCACCAGGTACTGTTTTGAACAAATCCTTGAAGTAGCACCGGACAAAAAAACCAATTGTACGACCACCTGCATCATATGTAAAAAAAAAAAATATTTTTGTTTTCTGGTTATTGTCGTTATATAACAAGGTGCCACTGACGGCTTGGGTCAGTTGCAGTTCCACTTGGATTTGGTGATAGGATGCCAGCGGAGTGAGGACCAGTTCCAGACAAAGGGCTTTGGGCCCTCAGTGACCCACGGTTGAGCAACCCCAGCTTAATTGAGGAAGAACTTTGGGTCAAAATAACAGTCTGTCCCCGTCTCCAACTCACCTCTCACCCACAACCAACATCAACCCTTTCGAGAATAAAGTGTGAGAGATATATTTTCATAAAGAAGTGTGTTCGTTCGTTCATTGAAGTTCGTCATTATTTTTAACTATGTTCTGCATATATATATATATATATATATATATATATATATATATATATATATATATGTAGGCGGCTATACAACAGAGAGGGTCAGAAATATCCGTGCAGATAGCGTGACCTGAGGATGATGGTGATGAGGACTTTAAACAAGCCAGATACACATTTGTTTGCACACAGTAAAAAGTTTGAGTAATCCCTATCCAACATGAATGGTTATGTTTAATATTCGAGGATAAATAAATAAGTTTCCATACTTTTTTCGTATGGGCACTTTTATTGATAGTACACTCATGAAACTTTAGTCGCCTTCGAAGTAATCTCCTCCGGCTGCAATGCACTTGTTGTACCGTTTAAACATCTTCTGGAAGGCCCCATAGAAGTATTCTTGTGTGAGCGTGTCAATGACCTTCGTCACAGCCTCTTTCATCTCCTCAATTGTCTCAAAACGACAGCCTCTGAGATTAGGGTAAAACCAAAAGTCACAGAGAGCAATGTCTGGACTATAGGGAGGCTGAGGAACTGTCTTGATGCCCATCTTGGTCAAATAGACTGTGACACGGATGAAGTTGTGGACTAGTGTATTGTCCTGGTGGAAATGCCTCTGACTCGATTTGAAGAGTGCTGGCCTCTTCCGACGGAATCTCTTCCTGGACTCCCTTAGAACCTCAATATAGTAACCCTAACCCTAACCCTTTGGCCAATCAACTGTGGTGTATTGACTTCCTTACTCCTCCCACACATCTCATCATCC
>OY757932.1:55632810-55647810 GCA_963585895.1 Sepioteuthis lessoniana | reverse complement strand
TCCACGGGAGAGACTCGCTTCTGTGTTCGTCTTTACTCCCTAAGAAGAGCTCGTCATGTCTTTTTCGTCGTATATATATATATATATATACACACATATAAATAAATAATTACTCGACCCCTTTGCACGAGCAAAATGCGACACTAGGTCAATTTTTAAAAAGTTTAATAGGCCTGAATTTTCCAACTCCTCCATAGGTTAAAGAGCCAAGTCTGACCTACTATTTACGCATAACAGGAAGGAGAATAATTGGTTTCATATCATACGTTCTGCAAAATACAGTCTCGGACAAGATTTGAACTCGGCTCGTCGTGTTCATTTCCAACGACAGTAACCAGTAAACCACAAACATCCTCAACACACACACACACACACACACATATATATATATATATATATATATATATATATATATATATATATATATATATATATATATATATATATATATATATATATATATATATATATATATATATATATATATATATATATATATATATATATATATATATATATATATATATATATATATATATATAAATTCGAGTTTGTTTATTCCCGCCGTCTGATTCGAATGAGTTGTGATTCAGAATTTTTAAAAATTTATTAATTAAGAAAAAACTCAGCAAAGGATGAAAGAAATCACTTATCAAAATAATTAACTAGATTTTTCTTTTCAATTATTTGTTATCATCTTATTTGTTCTGGACTATTCTCTCTTTAGCTTACCCCTTGTGTGTGGCCCAGTCACTTCTCAATCAACGTAAAGAAACTAATTTTTTTTCTTTTTTTGTTTCTCCAAAACTCGGCTTTCTTTTTATCATTTGGTCCAGTTCTTTTGCCTCGAATATCTTATTCTTTCCTTTTCTTTTCCCCTTTCTCCCTGACTCTAAAACTTTAATCTTAAATCTAAGCCTTATCTACCCCGATCATAGCCCCTTTTACTTAGCTGTGGTCTCACCTTGAAATCAATTCCCACCCTTTATCTCTATCAAGAAACCTGATCGTGTGGTGTTTTGCAGGTACAGGAACGGCGTCGAGGTAACAAATTGCTTCTATGTTTCCTGTAAGAGGACAATATATCACATGGAAGGGACCGAGTGACCCCCAGGTCCATTGAGTACAATGTAAAGGAACTCTTGCCTTCTTATTATAAGTTTCATTGTTAATTTTGCATTCAGCTTTTTTTTTTTTTTGAGATGTGTAAAGTTTTATTTTATCAAGATATTCTCATGCGTCTTTTTCCTATCGAGATTTTAAATTGCCGACTCCTTTTCTCTTATATCTTCATTCAAATAATTTTTTTTCTTTCGTCTCGTCTTTTTTTTTCTTTTCTTTCCTTCCAACATGAATTATACTTTCTTCGTTAAAACGTTCAAAGTTAAATTTTTAAAAAGTATTCTTACCCACACTGTCACCATAAATAAGTATACCCCATACGTTTATCGTCCCGATGGTCGGGCTAAGAATTTATCAACTGGTAAATGTACTAAATATCCAAAACTATAACGGGTGGTGAGGGTCCAGTTCAGAAGCTCTGGGAAGTACTTACTCTTCTCTGCCATTATTCCCAGGTCAACTCTGTCCCTAAGTGGTAGTACTTGTCGCTGATTCATACAGATATCTTTAAAAAATATTCGTATTTCATTGGAATGCTTGATATCATATGAGTCTAAATTATTTGCTACAATAAGAGGAATATTTGGTTTCTTTTGCTTCTTTTGTTTAATGACATATCATCCTTTACGGATTATTTAAAGCCAAATATAACTAACCAGTCCATTGGCCTAATTAGTAGAGTGTTCGCCAATGGTCTGGGAGACCAGATCGAGTAATACCAAAGACTCAAAAAATGGTACTTTATACCGCCTTGCTTAAAATATTAAGTGAAGCAAGGAGTAGCGCTCTCCCCAACGCATCGGTGTAGTAGCTATTAAAAAGGAAGCCTTCGGGTCACCCTTTACTTACTTTACCGAACATTGGCATGATGGTTAGGGTGTTCGCCAATGGCCCGGGAGACCTGGTTCAAACCCAGGTCGAGTCATACCAAAGACTGAAAAAATGGTACTTTATACCGCCTTGTATTATAAGGTAAGGATCAAAGGTAAAGGGAGAAATCCAGGGAATGGAATAGCACCCTCCCCAACACCTCGGTGTGGTAATTATTGAAAAGGGAGTCTTCGGGTCATCCTCGACAAAGGTCACCAATTTTGCTTACTTATATTCCTGGAGAAGAATACTATTTAAGCCTATTTTGTGGAGATAAGGGGGTTCATAACTTTCCCAAGTGAAAATGCACGCAATATTGCAGTTAGAGTTCGAACTCGCTTATTACGATTCCGTAGTCCAGCACATTACCCACTATACCACGAGTACTTCTCCTATAATTGTTTACTAAAGTTTATTATTAGTTACTTGAAATTATATAAATCTGTACCAACGAATGACAATCAGGAAACAGAAATAATTACGGAATCCATATAATTATCGATATTAGATAGAAATACTTGAAACCTTAAAACTGTCTACAAAATATTTGTATTAAAAAGGAACATTTGCTATTATATTACTGTTTAAAAGAATTCTTAAAAAACAACAGCAGAAAAAAATGTAAATATAAATTTACAATAATTGCAATTCCATAACTCCTACGCAAAAAAAAAACCCTTGAGGGTTTTACCTGCTGTTAAAATCAACGAAGCAATCAACTGTTACCATTTCTTCTAATATTTCTTCAATGTTCTAATTTAATACGTCAAAAATAGATTTAAAAGTATTCTTCAGACCAAAAGTGTCGCTCAAGAAATGAATACATCAGGAAGATTTTTTATAATTAAATGTTTGTTTTGTTTTTCCTTCTAAACCAAATATTTCAGACTTTTATTATTTCTAGAGGAACATTATACAATCAAAACATTATTAGATATTATCTAGAATCAAACACAACAGGATTTAAATCAGATTTTAAGATAATAGAGATTAATTAGCAACAAATGAAAACAAATTAGTTGAATAATTAATAAGAAATACCACAAATATTTTTCTCAATAGAAAATTAAATTCTTTTAAACCAAACATCATCATCATCATCATCATCATGTCGTGCTGCTAGCACTGATTACCTTGGCCCTCTCTCGCCACCAGTCTCTATCGTCTAACGCTTCCGGCAGGTCTTCCAGGCTACATCCTGCATCGGCGCAGAGCTGTTGTTGATAGGTTCTAGCTGGTCGTCCAACACTTACTCGTCCGTATGAGGGGGTCCACAGGAGTATATCGCTTATGAGTTCGTCCTTACTTCTCCATCAGTCTGGTTCGTCTAACTTGGATACTTTTTTTGATGGGTGATCGGTGGCCGTACAGCTGCTGTTTTGTGAGGTATTGCCACTAGGATTGTTCAATGCAGCTTGCAGCATTCTTGTGTGATTTCCATCAAGTTTTTTCTCCATTCGTTTAGTTAGCGTACCAAACATAGCAGGGTTTTATTTCTTTTTGAGAAACTTTATTCAATCAAAATGTACAGTATTAGATATGTACATTATTAGATATGTACATTATTAGGTATGATTTATAGCCAAAATCTATGGAATTTAATCACATTTTTTTACATACAAGAGATTAATTTACAACAAATAAAAACCAATTTCTTATAACATTAGAATAACAAATAAACATATTTTCCAACCCATCCACTCGGGCAGGATGTGGCACAAGGTCAATTTTTAAGCGGAGTTTCTCAGGTTTGAAGTCAGAGTTTTCCTTTTCATAGACTGGTTGTCTAACAAAAGTTAAAGAATCCAGTCTATCCTACTATTTACTACTACTATTAGAATAAGGAATATGAATAATTTTTTCTGCATAAAAACAAATTATTCCACCCATAATAAAATTTTGTTATTTACAGGGGAACACTATGCAATCAAAATGTACTTTATTAGATATTATCTATAACCCCACTCTATAAAATTGATAATCTTCCATGAATCTTAAATCTAAGATTAAGATTTAAGATAATGGATACGTAACTGTTCCTTCAATGAAGGGAATGTTTTGAAAAAAAGGAAATACATATTTTGTCAGACTTTTCTTTTCTTAAACGTAAACTCTGCATAATTTTTAATTAGTCAATAGCAAAAATGACTTAATTACAGAAAAAACAAACTTTGTTTGGAGGCCATTCCGTTTTAAGTTTAGTTACAAATTCAGTACTGTTGAGTTTGGTTATGAGTAACACTGATTTATACCCGTTTCAATTGTGTAAACTTCCTCTAGAAATAATAACTTCCTAGATTCTTTGATTTAGAAATAACCCGTTAAGATTGATATGCTATTAAACGAACCAAACTTTTATTTATTTTATAATTCGAATCAGTCATTAATTTTTGTTTCATCTTCTCTTTAAATAGAAAAGTAACGATCAATTTTTCATAGAAAAGTAACGATCAATCTTCAAATAGAAAAGTAACGATCAATTTTTAAATAGAAAAGTAACGATCAATTTTTAATAGAAAAGTAATGATCAATCTTTAAATAAAAAAAGTAACGATCAGTCTTTAAAAATCATTTCCAACTGAATATTGTATATATATATATATATATATATATATATATATATGCGTATATAAGAAGTATACATATTTGTAAATTACTACATATTCGTATTTTATTTCAGAAATTCGATGCTGTAGGGTTTCGTCAGTTTAACCCAAGAGAATGAAAGACATACGTTTAAATCAGCAAATGACATGATATTATATATATATATATACTATAAGTGGCAGACCTCTAAAATTAGCAGACAAGTTCACATATCTCCACAGCAATATCTCATCTACTGAAAGTGATGCTAGCGTTCACCTAGTAATGGTGTGGACTGTTATCCATAGGTTATCGGTATTTATGGAAGTCTAATCTATCCGATATAATAAAACGGAATTTTTTTCCAAACTGTGGCTGTGTCAATACTGTTTAATCGATGCACCACCTACACGCTGAAAAAAATGTGTGGAGAAAAAGGTTGAAGGGAACAACACAAGAATACTGCGGGCTATTTTGAACAAATCTCAGAAACAACACCTAATAAAACAGCAGCCGTACAGCCGCTTACCAATGATCTCAAAAAAAATCCAAATAATACGAACAAGATATGTGAGACACTATTGGAGAAGAAAGGACGATCTCGTAAGTGATGTTCTTCCAGAGACGCCCTGCACATGGACATGATATCATTGACCAATCAGCAAGAGCTTATTTATATCAGCTCTATACGGGCACTGGATACAGTTTGGAAAACCTGCAAGGAGCTATGAATGATAGGAATCGATGGAGAGAGAGCAAGTGAAAGTCAGGGAAATCCCTGCTCTCGGAGCGACCTGTTGTTCATGATGATATATATATATATATATATATATATATATAATTTACTACCGTTAATAATAATTGGTCTAGTGTATCTCTACCCATTAGACCAATTAATGTTCGTTAATAGTTCGGGAAACCTGGGTTCAATTCCAGGTCGAGTCACACCAAAGAATTTAAAATTGTTACTTGATACCTCCTTGATAATACTCAGCAATATAAGGTGCGTATCGAGGGTAAAGTGGAGCAATCAAGGGAAGGGAGTAGCGCCCTCCCCTACACCTCGATGTAGTAGATGTTGAAAAGAGAGCCTCCCGGTTGCCCTCAAGTACGGTCGCTAACTTTACCTACTTATTAATTAACAGTTCTCTGTATCATTGATAGAGCGTATGTATTTAAGTCTAGATAGAGTAGATGGAGAGTCCTTAGTTCTTGGTCTCGGTCAATTTCTCACCTAAGCGTTCATCAAATTGAATGAAATCTGATGTACGCATAGACAAGAAACTAAGAGTCATCAAGCACTGTTGACTCTAATTCTACAACACACACACACACACACACACACACATATATATATATATATATAAATATATATATGTATAAAATAATTTTTTGACCTCTCGTTGAGGCTTAGAATTTGCCAACTACCTCTTCTGCCGAGGGGTAAGACTCCACGCCTGTTAAAAGGGTAAGGTTCCAGTTCTGGATATCTATCATGTACAGGATTACCACATCATTGTCATTGTTCCCTAGTCAACACTTACTCAGAGTTTTTGGTACTTGCTACCATCCCGTCTATAAGTCAAAAACATCTGTTTGAAAATTATTAATATTGAATAGGAATACTTGATATCATGTAACTGTGCCTGACATTTGATTATAGAAAAATAAGTGCAATTGTTTTAAAACTGCAATGCAGGAGCGAAACCAAAGGCAAAGTGCATCCAGTGGCCCGTATTTGTAATGCCGCTCCCATAAAGTGCCGTCTGGGGTTCGGGGCCCTCGCCCTCTGTTTCGCTACTGGTAATGATTAACTTGTACAAGATAAGCGATTTCTTTTTTCAAATGACTACTTAACAAAAAAGCAAGTGAAAGAATTTTACAATCCCATTTCTGAGTATACGTCATACTTCCGATTCAAAAGACATTCGGACGCATCTCATTTTATGGCTGCATGGATTGTGTTTTTAAAAAAATGTATCCTCACCTCATGTTTTTTACGAATTTCAATATATCAACAACAAAAAATAAGATTGAAGTTATCATTCTTGTATTATTGCTGGAAGATTTGATAACATAAAACACATGCACAAATAAAAAAAAATGTCTTTTACAACAATCCTTTAGCTTATATGTTATGAATAAAGATTTCTAATAAAAATATTCGCTGTATAAGAAAATATTCAGTGATATTTTCTATCGCGTTTAAAAGTTTCTTTTACCAAGGCATCACAAAAGGAGTGACTGTTTATTAGAATATTGCACGGTTGGTGCTTCTTTCTGTATCAATGTTGAATATCCTGATTGCAGCCAAAATTAGACATGCATTTCAACCATCATTTAAGATGTTTACTTTTTTAGTTATTTGCAATTTTATTTCACGTATCTTTTCAGCTAACTGGTGCATGATTATCTAAAATCTCACGTGAAGTGAAAATATGTTTCACAAAAGTGTATTCAAATATATCTTGTATTGAACAAGTCCTGGGAGCAACGCCCCACTAAACTGCAGCTGTACGGCCACCTACTACTCATCTCGAAAAGTATCTAAGTTAGACGAACCAGACATGCGGGACACAGCTGGAGAAGTAAGGACGAGCGCTCATAAATTATATACTCCAGTGGACCTCTTCACATGGACGAACAAAGGCAGTACAGCCGGTTAGAACCTATATAGAACAGCTTCAAGATTGGAGACTCACCAACAGATCTAGTTCAAATCCTGGACGAGACTGATTGCATTTCCCCATAGCACTAATACCCTTGGGAAAGGTATGAATCCAATAATTCTCCCTCCAGCTATGGGTAAATAGTAGGACAGACTAGGTTCTTCAGCCATGGTTAGGCAACTAGTCTAGGAGAAGGAAAACTCTGAATTCAAACCTGTTAAACTCCGCTTAAAAATTGACCTTGTGTCATATCCTGCCCGAGCGGAGGGGTTGGTAAATAGTACCAACAGATCTATGCCGATAGAGGATATAGCCTGGAAGACCTCCCAGGAGCGATGGACGATAGAGATGGGTGGATGGGTGCTGGCTGTGCAACATGATATATATATATATATATATATATATATATATATATTTGAGTTAGATATGAAGTTTAATCAGACACATATTTGCCCAGTCGACTGGGGCTGTAGAAAACACCGACTGCTTCTCTGCAGAGGGGTAAGACTCCCGCAACAAGTGTCCTGTATGACACTAAACAATCTGATGGTGAGGTTCCAGCAATGCTGGAGCTTTGGGGAATGCGGAGTAATCCTACATTGCCACCCCTCCCAGGTCCACTCTGGCCCGGAGTGGTAGCACCTGATAGGGCCCTATCTATGGGTTAAATAGAACTAACATCATACTTAGGCTAAACTGAATTGTTTGAGTAACCTGAATAGCTTGAAATATAAATGTTTTTGACAATTAAACCGTACTTGCATTTAAACTGTGTGCTTATGCTTAACTGAATTATTTGAAATAAAATCGTTTCTCGACATTAAAACTGTATTTAAAGTTAACTGAATTGTTTCATATAACTGCTTGAATAGTTTGAAATAGAAATGTTTTTGACAATTAAACTGTGTACTTATGCTAAACTGAACTGTTTGAAATAGATCAGATTATTTACATAAGAATGGATTTGCCGTTAAATAACCTACAAAACTTAGCAAACTAAACCAAACCAAACCAGACACATATGTTGCAAAAAGAAGAAAACGGAAAGAAAAATGCTAATAAATGGATGAGAAAATTTATTAATTATATTAGTTAAACGCGTTTCGACCAATGAATGAAAAGTTACAAGATATGAAATTCCGAAAATTTCAGGTAGAAGGTATGTCTAAAGAAAATATCTTAGGTTATCTTCTAGGTGGGAATTTTGCGTTTTATTTCACTGGTCAGGTCTGACTTCCATATGACCGATAGGCTATCGATTGCTCTCCATTCTTTTGCTAGACACATGTTGATGTCATTCTCAGTTGATGAGAGGCTGCTTCTGAAGTAGGTGAACTTGTCCACTAGTTTCAAAGGGCCACCTTTTAGTGTGGTGATGTCGCCTTTTTGATTAAAGCATATGTATTCTGTCTTGTCTCAGTTGTCATGGAGGCCTATGCTACCTCCTACTTGTTTCAGATTTGATAGCTGGGTTTCGTCTTAGGTGGGTATATTTCTAAAAATGCTATGTCATCGGCGTAGTCCGTGTCTGTATTAGTTTGTGCAGGGTATCTTCTGCTTCTTTCTTTTGCCAGCTTTAAACCGTTTTCTTTCGTTAAATCTATAGAAGTTTGAAGCACGTAATCTAGTCAGACAATAAACAGGTATGGGACTAATGTGTTTCCTTGCAGCCCATGTGTTACAATGTCGAAGTAGTCTGTATCTCCATCGGGTGAGCGGACTTTTACTTTCTTGTTTTTATATAGCACTATTATGGCTGCGACAGCTTCTTTGGGGAGCCCGTAAGCGAGAAGTATTTGATCCATCTTTCCCTGTGTATGGAGTTAAACGCCCTGGAGAAGTCGACAAATAATATTGTTGCTTCAAGGTGTTTTGCAGATACACCTTTTAGAATTCGACGGATAGTCAAAATTTGTGACGTCGTGGATCTATTTCTCCGAAAGCCATTTTGGTCGTTTCTAAGTATTTCCTCAAATTTCCGTTCTATGCGGTCGCGTAGTAGAGTGTAGATCTGGGCCACTGTGGATGTAAGGGTTATACCTCGGTAGTTCTTTGCTAATCTGAGGTCACCCTTAGAGAAAAGGAGGATGCATCCTTTTGTCTAACTGTCTATTGTGTTTTGGTTATATATGGCATTACACTGTCGAATTACCTGGTCTTTCATATATCTGGGGGTATTTCATGAAACCTTGCTGCTTTCCTCTTTTTAATTTTTCATATTAACGAGTCGAGTTCCTCTTGCGTAAATTCTCCTTGTTTGATGTCTAGTTGATTATCAATAATTTTTATGACAGGTTCATGCTTAACTTTGCGTAGTTTTCCGAGTATATTCTCAAAATATTGTTTCCATGGTTGTATTCGTTCTTCTTCGCTGGCAGCTTTCAGTTTAGCTCACACAGTACTCTTCCTTCTGCCTACTTTGTTTAGCATCTACCATGTCCATCTTCAACCGAGTCTCTAATCTTATTGATTTGATTTTGTATGTATTCTGTTTGTTCTTTTAGGTAAACGTTAGTCAATTCGATTTTGTGCCTTCATAAATTTCTGTGAATTGATATTAGTTGGGTTCTTCCTATTGCGTAGGGAGGCATTTTTCACGTCTGTACGCTTTTTTCTAACTGATAATGTCTCCCACGGGACTCTAGATTTAGTCCTTTGTTTAGTCGGTATGCATTCTGCTTCCCCTTCTAAGTGAGCATTGACGAAGTCCTCATATTCGTCATTCGGAGTACGTGTTTCTGATATCTCCTGAAGTGCATCGAATTAGTTTCTTAGTGTTAACGTATATTTATCTCTAAATTTGTTGTTAAGCAGAGACCAGGCATAGTGTACGGTTGAGGTTGCTCAGGCCGCATTCCTTTGTAGGCTCGATCGTATCTTTGCTGGGACAATTCAGTGATCAGAGGACACACCCTCGATAGCGGAATATGCCTTGCAATTCAATGCGCTATTATTTCATTTTTTATTCATGAGGGTTTAGTCTATCAGACCTGACCGATAAAATGAAACGCAGTTTCTTCCAGGCAGTGGTCGTATCGATACTGCTGTATGGATGCACTACTTGGACGCTAACTAAACGGCTGGAGAAGAAGCTAGACGGCAATTACACAAGAATGCTACAAGCAATATAGAACAAGTCCTGGCGGCAACACCCCACAAGGCACCAACTATACGGCCACCTGCCTCCCATCACGAAAACTATCCAAGTTAGACGAACCAGACACGCAGGACACTGCTGGAGAAGCAGAGACGAGCTCATAAGGGATGTACTCCTATGGACCCCCACATATGGCCGGGCAAAAGCAGAACGACCAGCTCGAACATACATTCAGCAGCTATGTGAGGATGTGGGATGTAGCCCTGAAGACTTACCAGAGGCGATGAACGATAGAGAAAAGTGGCGAGAGATGAAGAATGTATAGTGGGAGAATGTATGCATTTTACGCTGAACACGTGCGCGAATAAAGATATACATCTTCATCAGTACGAGACTCGTGTCTTTGATTTTTGACCCCAGTCGCTGCTGTTAAAAAAATCTTTCATGTATTTGTAAATGACTATATAGTAACAAACACAATAACTAACCGTTTGTTGGCCACTGATAAAAGTAGAGAGCATTTGCTTTGTTTTTGGTCTTCTGGATTTTATGTGAATTCATTTTATGGTGGGCCTGAGAGTGTTAAATCTTCTGTCTTTTGTACAGATACACACGTGTTTTCTAGCGGGTTCCTTTTTGGCGGTTGGGGGTGATTCAGTTTATCTTCATCCATTTTCTAGCTTTTTCATTATCAAACATGAAATTCACAATTTATTCTATTCTTACTTTGGTTCTCAAACACTGGAATAAATTCGAAAGAATTAATATCCTTTACCTCCTTTTTCATGGTTCAACTTCACCTTGAATTCACAGTAAGTCTTTTAGATTTAATATAGCAATGATTTTACACATAATAAAATCTTTCATGCATTTGTAAATCAAAATATAGTAAAAAGAATGTTATATAATTGTGGAAGGATTTTTTTTATATTATCATTTTTCGTTGGTTATATCTTATCTTTCGGTTTAGTTAGGCTTAGAACTATTCGGCTTAGTGTCAGTTAACTCTAAATATTTATTCATCTTGTCAGCGAGTCTTAGAATACGCTGACTACATCCCTAGCAGAGGGGTAGACCCTCAAAAAAGGTGTACACTTGGTATAATATTAAACTGCATCAGGGGAGAGGTTTCTAGCTCTGGAGATCTAGGCGTGTGGAGTAGCCTTTTATTGCCATTACTCCGAGTTCCACTCCAACCTTGAGAGGGTCCTATCTATGGATCAAATGGTAGTAACCTTTAGAGTCCTGTTAGGAGACTAAACGGACTGGTCTCCCTTGGCGCAGTGTTCGATAAACTCTCGCACGTCACCAGTCCATAGATAGACAGAAGGAAAGAATCAAAGGAGAAAGAAAGGCTAGGAGAGACATAAATAGGTTGATAGATAGCATTGTATGCATTTCAGTTGCAAATGAAATAATGGCGGGAAAATTGAGCAATATACTCTGACGACAAACTTACGAAAAGAGAGGAGCAACCTAAATTTTTTATTTATTTAACTCATTTTCAGGTGGGGATTTTTTTAAATTTTATCAATTTGTTTATTTATTTATTTTACACTAGTAAGAACAGTAACATTTATTTCTCCTCCTGCAAAAAAAAAAAAAGGAATAATAATTAAAACAGTTACTTAGCAGAGATCTATGTAGAATCAGAGGGTTTTAAAAAATAGCAAAAGGTGACCGGTAAAAACTAGTTTGGATTTAATCTTCGGATATGGGAATAGGTTATCATTGACGAGCGTAGATAGTTTCGATTGAATTTTCGGAAAGAATATAGCTAATTATAAAAGTAAGTAAAGTTAGCGACCGCAGTCGAGGGTGACCCGAAGGCTCCCTTTTCGATAGCTACTACACCAAGGTGTAGGGGAGGGCGCTACTCCTTTCTCTGGATTGTTCTACTTTACCCTTGATCTATACCTTATAATTGTGAGTGTTAAGCAAGGAGGCATCAAGTAGCATTTTTTGAGTCTTTGGATTGAACAGACTTCGAGTCGCCCTCGACTTCATTTTCTTTACAAATGTATTTATTTGGTGGTTTCATGAATAATTTCCGGGTTAAAAAGCAAGTTGTGACAACGCATTTCAAACTTCCTGTATTTTAAATGCAACAACAAATGTCATTCTTATTTTAGTAATGAAAGACTGTATCATAATTCAATTTATGATCTCAGGCTCCTTAGAAAGATGAAGCTAAAATTGCATATTCCTCGTTTATGTTGTGGGAGTCTAAGAATAACAAAAACGCCTCTGAAACAGCTCAGAAAAATTTTAGTATTTTCTGCCATTGCTGTCAAGTGGAAAACTTGCTTTCAAAGTTTCGTTCTGGGGATACATCATTGAGAGATAAATCAACAACAGACCTCAGTAAGATGCTACAAGGACTGGTAGATGCTAATAGAGAAAAAGTACCCAAGAATTAAAATCTGGCCTCAACAGACCAAAAGCCACAATCTGAAGCCTCTTGAGAGATTAATCAACAACAGGACGCTCATCAAACCTCAGTAAGATGCTGTAAGGACTGGTAGAATGCTATTAGAGTAAAAATACCCAAGAATTAGAACCTGGCCTCAGCACACCAAAATCCACAATCTGTAACCTCTTGAGAGATAAATCAACTACAGGACACCCATCAGACCTCAGTAAGATGCTGTAAGAACTGGTAGAATCCTATCAGAGTAAAAGTACTCAAGATTTAGAACCTGGCCTCAACACATCCAAATTCACAATCTGCAGCCTCTTGAAAAAGGTAGACGGGAGCAAACTAAGGGTTTGTACTCCTCATAGTATTAGTGAGAAGAAAAAGGAATATCTGCTGTAAATATACCAATTGCTTCTCTGCTGATGAGTAAGTCCATCTCCTCAACGAGGTCCCTGTGGCCCAGTCGCCTGGGGCTATAAAATACACCGACTGCTTCTCTGCAGAGGGGTAAGACACCAACCCTAACGAGTGACCTGAAATGTGGATTACCCGTTTATTGCAATCGCTCCCACGTCCAATCTGACCTGCAGTGGTAGCACCTGATAGGGTCCTATCTATGGGTCAAATAGAACTAAACTGCGAGTTTATGCTAAATCTAATTGCCAAAAATAGAACTGTTTTGACCTTTAAACTGCGTTCTTCTACTGAGCTGAATTGTTTGAAAGGGAACTGTTTTTGTATGCTAAACTGAATTGTTTGAACTAGAACTATTTTTAACATTGAAAGTCTGTACTTATGCTAAACTTAATTGTTTGAAATAGAACTGTTTTCATATGTAACTGATTGGCATTATATTACCAACAGCATTACCTACTGGACCATCGGCCTAATGAGTAGAGCGTTCGCCAGTGGTTCGGGAGACCAGGGTTCAATCCTTGGTCGAGTCATACCAAAGACGTAAAAAATTGTACTTGATGCCTCCTTGCTTAACACTCAGCATTATAAGGTAAGGGTCAAGGGTAAAGTGAAGCAATCCAGGGAAAGGAGTAGGGCCCTCCCCTACACCTCCGTGTTGTAGCTATTGGAAAGAAAGCCTTCGGGTCACCCTAGACTACGTTCGCCAACTTTACTTAATTTACCGGACATTGGCATAATAGTTAGAATGTAAGCCAATTGCCCGGGAGACCGGGGTTCAATCCCAGATCGAGTCATACCAAAGACTTAAGAAATGGTTCTTGATGCCTCCTTGCTTAACATGCATCAATATAAGGTTGGGATCAGGGGTAAAATGGAGCAATCCAGAGAAAACAGTAGCGCCCTTTACATCTCGGTGTGATAACTATTGAAAAGGGAGCTTTCAGGTCACCTTCGACTACGGTTGCCAACTTTGCTTTTACTTTTACCTACAATGTTTGATATACCATACAACCAAACCAAACCAAACCAAACCAAATCATACCAAACCTTATATTTAATATACATGTATAGAGCGGATTTGGCACTAAATAACCTACAATGATTGATATGCCATAAAACACAACCAACCTAAACCAAACGCATAATCATAGCGACAAACCTTCATGCCCTTTTCTCAAGATTATCATGACGGGTGACAAAAATGGATCATTTATGACAATGTTTATCGCAAAAAGCAGTAGATTTACAATCTGGTCACCTTACCCTAAAAGCAGAGCTTCATGGAGAAAAGTTGTGCTGTGTATCTAGTGAAATCACCGCGGTATTATTCCTTTGGAGTTTTTAAACTACAGTCAAACTTTCGATGCAGCGTGTGCGGGAAAACCTTCTCAGAAAATCCATCGGACTCGTCGATAGGAGAAATCTTGTGCTTCTCTATGATAATACAAGCCCTTATTCAATAAGAATTATGCAGGAAAAAAATTTGGATTTAGGCTGGTCTGTTCAATCTCATCCACCATTTTCACCGGAACTTGAACCAAGCAATATCCATCTTTTTCATACTCTTCCAAATGCTCTGTATAACAAAAAAGAAAAAAAACTTCTCAAGCTCAGGCGAAGATTATTATCGGAAATTTGTGCCCGGAACCAGCGGCATTTTATAGAGTATTTCAATATATATGGGACCCATTTAACTACTAATAACTCTACAAGTAATAAGGTTTTCTTTTTTGTTTCAGATTTGAAAATAGTTTACTATAACAAGAATCAATCCATTAATACTCGATTACAATGCCTTGGACAAGAGAGGAAAAATATTT
>OY757932.1:55615310-55627810 GCA_963585895.1 Sepioteuthis lessoniana | reverse complement strand
ATATAGAGAGATTTTTTGTCCATTTTTTTAAATCTTTTTTTTGTGCAATTTGAAGATGTTTGCTATTAGACATTTTCTGCATTTTGAGGAGGGACCCTAATGTGTTTTGATATGTTGATATATATACATATATTTATATATTGACACACAGATACAGACAGACAGGTCTTCAAGGTGCTGGAAAGTTCTCACCAGAACTTAAAGATACATGAGAAATCATATGCCGAATGTGTTGAATTTCGGCAAGAATTTGTATAATAAAAAGTAAATTTCATTGCTATGAGTCATGCCTTTTTGTTGAATCAAGAAGTTCTTAGCACCTTTTCATCTAAACATACACACACACACATTTATATTGTTGTTAAAAGAAGGAACGGAAAGAAAATACATATAAATGAATGAGAGAAAGTTTAATAATATTGATCTATGTTCACCAACGCGTTTGGACCTGTAATATGGGATGAAATGATGAAAATTCAATGTGGAAGGTATATCCGGAGAAAATATTTTAGATCATCCTCAGGGTGAGAATTTTGAATTTAAAATATAAATAAGTTGGCCGACCATTGTCAAGAGCGACTAGAAGGCTCCTTTTTCATTAGCTACAACACCGAGGTGTAGGCGTGGGCGCTATTTCTTTTCCTGGGTTGCTCCATTTTACCCTTGATCCGAACTTTATAATAATGAGTGTTTAGCAGAGAGGCATCAAGTACCATTTTTGGGGCCTTTAGTATGACGACCTGGGATAGAACTTCAGTCTCCATGACCTTTAGTGAGACATTCTACCCTATGCCAATGGGCCAGTTTATAAACATTTCTAAACTTTATCAAGAAAGATGAACTGTTGCTGTATATTTCTGTTATTGTAACACTACCACTTCCGATAAAACCAAAAAAGATAATTAAGTTTTCTGTTTAAATTTCGGTGCTGGTGAGGCCCATACAAAGATTAGAGAAGTGTGACAAATCAAAACTTTAGATGAGGCCAAAAAATATTTTGAAACAATTTCGTATACATACATATAGATATTGGAGAGGGAGAGAAAGAGAAAAGGGGGAAGAGAAAAAGAGGGTAGAAAGAAAGACAGAAAAAAAAGGATTAACTGTCCAAAAATTTGATCAAATTAAATTGTGATATGTTTTTTTCTCAAAGAAAATGAACTATGAGTTAAAAAAAGTTCTTTAATTGTTGCAAATGTTCAAATTAAAAGACATTTGAAATGTTGCAAGTGTAGGTAGTGCATCGTGTATATATATATATATATATATATATATACATGTGTATGTGTGTGTATGTGAGTTAGAATAGACATAAAATCAACGTTACAAATATACATATATATATATATGTGTGTGTGTGAGTGTGAGTGTGTGTCCGTGTGTATCTGTGTGTGCATCAGAGTGAGAGAGAGAGAGAGAGGTAGAGAGAGAGAGAGAGAGAGAGAGAGAGACAGGGAGAGAGGAGTTGCGAGGGAAAAAGAAAGACCATAGCAAAAATGAAATTTTACCTGTTTCACTTCGAAAAAAGAAATTCCTGGAAATGATTAGTTTCAAAGCAAATATTCGATGATTTGTATTGTCTTCCTTTTCTTTTATCACTCATATTATATATATATATATATATATATATATAATAATTGTCATCCACAGAGAGACTATTCCTTTATATCGTAGCTCTTCAGTGTAACTAGTCATGCCAGACGATTCAAGCCAGGATCGAGACCTGACTAACTTGACGTTAGGCCAATAACTTACCGCTCAGCCAATTCAGCAACCTTCGTCTGCTCCGGAATATAAGCCATTTTGTATCAACTTTCGTTTGTTGACATCCTACGCTATCGGATACCAGAGTGCTCAATTCGTTTGAATTATGTGGGTGACAGCCTTTGAATCCTTAGCCAGAGTACTCAACCTCGGGAGGGGAGCGTATATATTTTCATCAACAGGCAGACTATTTCGTTGTATTACAACTCTTCCGTGTGGCTTGACAGGTTGGTCGCTTCAAGATGGAATCAAATATATATACATATCGTTCTACCTATAGGTTTTTTTACGTCGCGTATAAGTATACTTCTTTATCAAATGGATAGATGGTGTCATGGTAATTTCCGCTGGTAGAACGACACAATTAATATGTCTCTCACCAAATTACATATTACTGAACAAACAGCTTTATTATTATAATTATTATTACTATTATTATTACTTTAATCCTTACAATTTTTTCATAACAGCGTTAACCGCGGGTCTTTCACTGGTGTCTAATTAATAGCACTTCTCCTGAAATCTCCGGATGGAGACGCAGAATACTTCGACATAGTAGCAGGAGTACTACAAGGAGACACGCTGGCTCCGTACCTCTTTATCATTTGTCTAGACTACGTACTTAGAACATCGATTGACAAAATCAGAGAGAACGGCATCGAGCTGACAAAGAAAAGAAGCAGAAGGTACCCCGCAAAAACAATTACCGACGCCGACTATGCCGATGACATAGCGATACTGGCAAATACACCCAACCAAGCCGAAAAACTACTGCATAGTTTGGAACGAGCAGCCGCAGGCATAGGCCTCTATGTCAATGCACACAAAACGGAATATATGTGCTATAATCAGACGGGGACGTCTCCACTCTAGACGGAACCCCTCTTAAACTAGTAGACAAATTCACTTACCTAGGAAGCAGCGTCGCATCAACCAAAAAGGACATCGACACGAGGTTAACGAAGGCATGGACAGCTATCAATAGGCTATCGATTATATGGAAGTCAGACATAACCGATAAAATGAAACGCAGTTTCTTCCATGCAGCGGTCACATCGATACTGCTATATGGATACACTACATGGACTCTAACAAAACGGCTGGAGAAGAAGCTAGACGGCAATTACACAAGAATGCTGCGAGCAATCTTGAACAAGTCCTGGCGGCAACACCCCACAAGACACCAACTGTACGGCCATCTGCCTCCTATCACGAAAACTATTCAAGTTAGACGAACCAGACATGCAGGACACTGCTGGAGAAGCAGGGACGAACTCATAAGTGATGTACTCTTATGGACCCCCACAAATGGCCGTGCAAAAGCAGGACGACCAGCACGAACATACATTCAGCAACTATATGAGGATATAGGATGTTGTCCTAAAGACCTGCCTGAGGCGATGAACGACAGGGAAAAGTGGCGAGAGAGGGTCAGGGATATCCATGCTACCAGCACGGCATGATGATGATGATGATGATGATGATGTTCCACAGTTTTTTCAGTTCCCTCGCAAGGTCAAGGTACTTATCCTTCTATTCACATTCTTTCTGTTTTATTCTGTGGTCTGCCGGGACAGCAAAGTCGACTATTTTGCAAGTTCTCTATTTTTTTTGTTGATAATTATTAAGTTTGGTCTCCTGGCCGGGATTTGGTGATCCGTTTTTATATTAAAGTCCCATAGGAGTTTATGCGTGTCATTTTCTAGGACAGGTGCTGGGTTGTGCATATACCATTTGTTAGTATGGTCGAATTTAAATTTCTTCCACATTTCCCAGTGAATCACCTTACCGACCCAGTCGTGTCTCGCCTTATATTCCCGCTGTGCTAATTTGCTGCATTCGCTTATTATATGATTGATGGTTTCATCACTGTTTGTTTATTATTATTATTATTATTATTATTATTATTATTATTATTACTTTAATCCTTACGAGTTTTTCATAACAGCGTTAGCTGATATTCTTTCACTTGTGTCTAATTGATAGCACTTCTCCTGAAATCCCCAGGACTCTTCTCAGTATTCTAGCCAATCAGAACAATGCTGCAGTTTGGATGGCCTTGGCATGATCAAAGATTTTTAAACACTCCATCCCCTTCAAATAGCAATTTGCGAATCTTTCCAACTCCACCAATTAAAATTGGTATGTCCGACAGCTTCATATTCCCTATTATTATTATTATTATTATTATTATTATTATTATTATTATTATTATTCCTTGTGAGTATTCAGATCATGGTTAGCTGGGGCTCGCACCGGAGTGTGACTGACCGCACTACTCCTCCGGTCTCCAGGACTCTTCTCAGTATTCTGACCAATTTCAACAGTTTGAAAGGCCTCTATTTGTGTTTCGATTGCAAACTCCTCAAGCCCTCTCAACAAGCCTTTGGGAATCGGTTCAAGTGTGCTATATTTAATTAGAATTGCCATCACCCTCATGTTTCACAACTTTCTTAGTTCCCTGGCAAAGTTTAAGTATTTTTCTCTTTCTCTGATTTTTCATAATGACTTCTTGTGCATCTCCGCTTTTTACTATCTCCTCAAATCAATCTTTAAAAAATATTATATAACACACACACACACACACACACACACACACACACACACACATATATATATATATATGCAAGTGTGTGTAGAAGCGCATTTAAACATATTTCTGTGCTTATATGCGTATGTATTCTGATCATCTTTGACTCTATATACATATATATATATATATGTATATGTATATAAGTTGGCCTACCGTACCCGATGGTGAAACGAAGGCTCCCTTTTCAATAGCTACTAATATCCTATATAATAAGTATACACACACACACACACACACACACACACACACACACACACACACACACACACACACACACACATATATATATATATATGCAAGTGTGTGTAGAAGCGCATTTAAACATATTTCTGTGCTTATATGCGTATGTATTCTGATCATCTTTGACTATATATACATAGATATATATGTATGTATATAAGTTGGCCTACCGTACCCGATGGTGAAACGAAGGCTCCCTTTTCAATAGCAACTAAAATCCTATATAATAAGTATACACACACACACACACACACACACATATATATATATATATATATATATATTGTACAAAGCCTACAGATATATATATATATATATATATATATATATATATATATATATATGTTAATTCTGTAACATAGCTGTACACACATGAACACACACACATTAGGTTTGTAATATATATATATATATATATATATATATATATATATTACAAACCTTGTATATATATATATATATATATATTTACAATACAAATCCTGTATAATAAGTATACACACATGCACGCAAATACACACACGCACACACACACACATGTGTGTGTGTGTGTGTGTGTGTTACTACCTCTCCTTTTTAGTAGCATCACATTCTTCTCTATTTCCAACTGACATCTTCTATCTTATTTATGTAAACGACCTGGAACTTTTTGCTACGAATCACTGCCGGATTTTCGTATTTATTGGCAGTATTATTGTCGGATTGTGATGCGAGCCGTCGATATTGTAGTCTTTTACTTGTGGATTTTGGTTTTAAATCATACATCCTTACAAGGGATCCCCCTCTAATCTCACCGGATTATGCCCTTGTTCTTCATCTCATTCCAACGTATTAGCTGATAGAATCGGCAATTTGCAAAGCTGCTCATACAAAACATATACAAGCACATGTATTTGAATGTAAAAAAGAAAAAAAAAACGTTTTAAGCTTTTTCGAATTTATTTAATGTAAGATAAAATCGCAATGTGTCTGTCAGTATAAAATGAATGTTGGTTGGTTGGGTGGGTTTTATGGTATATCAACCTTTGTTGGTTACAAAACTCCAAGTCCATTTTTATTGAAATAATCAGTTCTATTTCAAACAATTCAGTTTAGCATGAGTACACAGTTTAATTGTCAAAAACATTTCTTTTTCAAAATATTCAGTTTAGTCAAACGGTTCTAATTCAGCTAATTCAGTTTAGTATAAGTATAGATTTTGTTCAAACACATTTAAATTTCATGACAGTTTTATGTTAAACAATTTAGTTTAGTTTGTTGGTTGGTTGGCTTTTATGGCATATCAACCTTTGTAGGTTATTTAACGCCAAATCCATTTTTATGTAAATAATCAGTTCTATTTAAAACAATACAGTTTAGCATGAGTACACAGTTTAATTGTCAAAAACATTTATATTTGAAGCAATTCAGTTTAGCATAAGCATGCAGTTTAAATGTAAGTAAAGTTTAATCGTGAAAACCAATACTAATTCTAGCTATTCAGTTTAGTCAAGCAGTTCTAATTCAGTTAATTCAGTTTAGTATAAGTTCAGATTTTGTCTACACACAGTTACATGTCAAAATAATTCTATGTTAAACAATTCAGTTTAGTAAAAAAAAAGGTGTAATGCCAAAAAACGGTTCTATTTCAAATGATTCAGTTAAGCATAAGCATGCAGCTTAAATGTAAGTATGGTTTAATTGTCAACAACGTTTCTATTTTAAGCCATTCAGTTTAATCAAACAATTCAGTTTAGCATAAGTATGTCATTAGTTCTATTTAACACATAGATAGGGCCCTATCAGATGCTACCTATCCGAGCCAGAGTGGACCTGCGAGCAATGGCAACGAAGGGGTAGTCCGCATTCCCCAAAGCTCCAGCATTGCTGGATCCTCACCATCAGATTGTTTAGTATCATATCCAAGATACTCATTGGGGGAGGTCTCAAGCCTCTGCAAAGAAGCAGTCGGTGTATTCTACAGCCCCAGCCGACAGAGCAAACGAATGTTTGTAACTTTTGGGTCTTATTAACCAAAACTTGAATGATAATAAATCTGTTTAACAACTCAACTCAAAATAATAAGTTTGGTTGATTATATCATGAAGTGAACTGTTTTTTTTTATATTTTGTTTAATGGCATATCAACCTTCAAGGGTTATTTAATGCTAAAGCCATCCTTGTAGATGAACAGTTGTGGTACTATTAGTTGGTAGGTTGGGGTAGTTCATACCTTAACCAAGGGCATTGGTCCGAAAGTAAAGGTACTGGGTGGAAAGATAAAATTGTCGTCCTAGAAAAGACGACATAATTCAATTTCCGTTTAATGAAAACCCGATTTTCTTTTTTTGTTGCTGACCATCTACTAGTTGGCCTGTTGTGTACAAATCCCAAGAGCGATAGGAGCCTTCTATCATGTCTGAAAGTGACACAAGGTTCAACGAGCGAGATCAGAGATGCGCTGCTGTACAACTCTTGATCTCTACCGATCCAACTTATGACAACTGGACCATTGCCAGCACCCTGAAAATGCAAATCTGGATTGCCACGAATAACAATGACGTGCCCAGGGTGATGGAAACAAAGTTCCGGCTACGGTTATGGTCTTTGGTGTGGTTTCAAGTGAAGGCCACACCATGCCACCTCACATCTTCGAAGTCGGCTTGAAAGTCAACACCAAAGTGTACCTGGATATGCTGAAGAGTGTGGTGATCCCCTGGTGCAATCAGGTGGCCGGTGGCAGAGCCTGGGTGTGGCAGCAGGACTCGGCGCCGGTCCACAAGTCTAAAGAGACCCAGGCTTGGCTTCAGAAGGAGTGCTACGACTTTGTACCCTTCTCTCACTGGCCCCCCTCCTCCCCCGCCCTGAACCCGCTGGACTACTTCGTTTGGTCATACGTCGAGAACATCACCAACATGACCACCCACAAAAACAAAACCCAGCCTGATTGCTGCCATCCGCCGAGTATTCACCGTGCTCCCGCCGGCGCTTGTGGAAAAAGCATGCCCCCAGTTCCGGATCCGTATCGAAGCGGTGATTGAGGCTGAAGGCAGCTACATTGAATAGACGTCAGCTCTACTAGATAATTAGTTACCAGAATTGATTTTTTCAAAAACATTATTGCTACTCGTGGAAAAAGAACAGATAGTCTTCAACTGACACTGCCTTTAGTTTTTGTTTAGTCACACGTTCTCAATATCTCGCAAACAAATCAGATCTATTATTCCTTCACAAGAAGAAAACAAGTTGTCATCAAGTTGATATTGTTGTTCCCACTAACCATGGAACAAAAATCAAAGAAAGTGTAAAGATCGACAAGCAACTGGATCTTGCTTAAGATCAGAAAATACCATTGAACATGAATGTAACAGTGATACTAATAGTTATTAGAGTCCTGGGAATAGATCCTCAAGGATTGAAAAGAGTCTGGGGGTTAATTAAAGATCGGAGAAAAAATAGATACCACAGCACTGTTAAAATGGGCAAAAATACTCAGAAGAGTCCTGAAGACCTGCGGATACTTGCTGTCACTCAGACTTCATAGAAAAATCACAAGTTAAAACGCTGGTAAAAAAAAAAAAACTCTCAATGAGTGATTGAATAAAAATGATAATTTATACTCATTGAGCTTTCACGAGAGTTGTGACTGTTGGTATTCGAAGGAGATTAACGGAGAGCAAATGTCCATAAAATTCCAGAACGTGCCACAGTAATTCTGATTTTGGTATTGCTCCGAACACTTTTATCTTCCATATTTTTTTCTATTTTGCAGTTTGCTGCAAAAACATTTCCAACATTTTAAAATTATCTCCAGTGAAGTAAGGCAAGTGTTAATGGTAGCTCTGTCAAACTGCTCATTGTGGCTTGGACCTGTACAAACGTTTTTAAACTAATGAATCTATAACGCATACATTTCGAGCTTTTCTTGCTCATTGTATGTTACATCTAAATGAAGCTGTTCCGGATTGAAAATCTGTATTTTTTGAGCTTAAAATATCTGAATCCCTGCATGAGTATTTGGTGTAGTAAATAAGGATACGACAGTCCTAAAAAATATGTGCAAATACATAGTGTACACCGGCCCAAACACTGATGATAACTGATCATGTCTGAAAATAAATGGCAAGATATTCGCGTGATAGAGCTACCATTGCCCCTTGTCTAACTTCACTTTCACTCGACGGGTGACAGTTTAAAATGTGGGAAGGTTTTCTACATATCTAGCCTTTTAAGTAGTTTCTATCTTTAATGCTCTGTAATGATTAAAGAGATTCCGCTGCCCTTATTAACAAGATAGAGAAGCGAATTTGTTTCCCTAACTCAATTAGTCTTTTATAAGAATAGCTATGTATGAAGGTCAAGCGCTGTGACCCTCAGTGCGGGTCACGAGTCATAATTCAGATTTGAAGCGATTCCACGACGCAGGTGATCAAAATTAGCCAGTCCCGCACGCTTGTTCATACAGATTACCTGTCACACACGCAGACACGGTCATATTTATGAGCGTCTCATGAGTGAAGAGGTGGGGGGTGATGCAGTGACGCGCATGCGTACGCCAGCGCTGCTCAGAAAAACGCGCGTCGGCTTATTTGTCAATTAGCACCCTCCACAAAAATGAACAAATAAATATATAAATTATATGACTGCATCGAAAGAATACCTTGTGTGTGTGTGTGTGTGTGTGTTTTGTTTTCAGTTTTTTTTTGTTTTGTTTTATTTTTATTCTATTCTATCATTTTCTTTTCTTTATTGAATCATAATTGTTAAAACTCTGGAATATATTGCCTTCCAGACCAAGAAATACAAAAGCTGAAACGGAAAAATAAAATGATTGAAATGTTTCGTTCTGAAAGTAAAGGTGTTAAAGAGAGGGATATATAAAGTTATCCAACATCTGCAAATATCTATAACGGCTGCTGCTGCTGCTACTACTACTACTACTAATGATAATAGAGAATTGAAAAAAATATGGAACATGAAGGTGACAATTATACCTATTGTGATTGGTGCTTTTGGCACGGTAACTAAAGGATTATTAAAAGGCCTGGAAGGTTTGGAAGTTGGCGGCCGAGTGGAGACCATCCAAACAACAGCATTATTGAAAACGCCCAGAATACTGAGAAGAGTCCTGGAGACTTGAGGAGACTTGCTGTCACTCAATCTCCAGTGAAAGACCATCAGCTTATGCTGATTTGAAAACCTCTCCTAATAGCGACACAAAAAAAAACGCAATAAGCACAAATCATATCGAAGCGAGAATAGATAAGACGCAACAAAATAGCAAATGTAGGCTATGCAGTAACAGAGATGAAACTATCAATCACATAATAAGCGAATGCAGCAAATTAGCGCAGAAGGGGTAGTATAAGATTAGACATGACTGGGTGAGCAAGGTGATCTACTGAGAATTGTGCAAGAAACTGAAATTTGACCATACGATTAAATGGTATATGTACAACCTAGCATCTGTCCTAGATAATGAAACGCACGAACTCCTATTGAACTTTGACATACAAACGGATAACTTAATCTCGGTCAGATGTCCAGACCTTATAATAATCAACAAAAAAAGGTAGGTGGAACGTACAAAATGGTGGACTTAGCTGTTTTAGCTGACCGCAGAATAAAATTGAAAGAAAGTGTTAAGAAGCACCTCAACCTTGCTCGGGAATTAAAAAAAAAATCTTTGAAACTTGAAAATGACAATTATACCAATCGTGATTGGTGCCTTTGGTACAGTCATCAAAGGATTATTAAAAAGACTGGACGACTTGGAGGTAGGTGGACGAGTGAAGATCATCCAAACTACTACATTATTGAGATTGGCCAAAATACTAAGAGTCCTAGAGACTTGGAGAGACTTGCTGTCACTCAAACTCCAGTGAAAGACCATCAGCTAACGCTGATGTGATAAACACTCTAGGAATAATAATGATAATAATAATAGGACTGCTAATCTCCTTGATGGAGTAGTATTAATATGTGGGAAAATGTAACACCCAAAAGAAGCAGAAAAAATATATAAACGTAGAATGCGTTTAATCACAACTCCGACATCCCAGGTCCGGTGAAAGAAACCGAAGGTAAAACTGAAAATCAAATAATAATAATAAATATCTGAAGGTTGCAGGTTCAATCATCACTACAGGCGAGTAATATACAGGAATACTTAACACTTGTACCCGGATATGGCAAACGGAATCAGAACAGGCGACCCCCGGGGTTTCAATAAAGGACGTAGTTCGAAGTTCCGTGAAGGTTCCCGAGTTCGACAAACACCTGAAGAAGGCCAGAGGACATATCGGCCGAAACATTGTGGAAATAACAATAAAGATGAAGACAATAGTCCGAAAAACCTTAATGATAAAAATAATAAATATGTTTGGTTCCGGTTACATGGCTAATCAACCTTTTGGGGTTATTTAATGCAAAAGCCATCTTTAAAGAATAACAGTAATTATACTACTCAGCCTATACCTGGGGAGTTGTAAGAGGGTTCATATCTTACCTAATGATATCAGTTCAAAGTAAACGTAACGCTCCACTCGCCATTCGTCTCTCCCTATCTATTTAGGGAGAAGACGAATTATGTAACTATATGTAAAGCCTCGCATAAAAAAAATTCACATCTGCTCAGAAGCATTCCAGAAATTTATCTTCCAAAAAACACAGAACGCAAACTTTCCCATCGCTTGCTTCAATCGAAAATAACCATTAACCCCACGCGTCTATCATATTTCTTTTCCACCCCTCGGTAAGTGATCATGAGGGTGAAGCCATTACTAAGATTGATGCATATTTACCGTCTTCAGAGGGTGGGTGTTAGAGAACAGATAAATGTTTAAAAAAAAAACGATTAATAAAAAAACGATTCATAGAAAAAAATCAGCAGTTATCTCCTCTTTACTTTGAAGATCCCTCTCACATATATTTAAAACTTAGAATTGAGTATAAAGTTAAGCTTAATGAATGGCGAGAGTACTGTTATATACTTAGTAAATATTCTTGGTTTAAAAAGCTTGGCTTAGTAAATTAATATCTTGCCTTACAAAACAACACCGAGCTACTATTTTGGCCATATGAAGTTAGAGCTTATTACTTATGTGAAGCGGTAATTCGTTGTCACATTTAATGTGAAGTCGTAATTCGTAGCCACATTTAATGTGAAGCGGTAATTCGCTAAGTTTCTGGAAAAAAAAAATTTACAAAAAGAATGTATTTTACTATTTTCATGATTTAGGAAAAACATTTTTATAAAAAATTTTTATTTCTTCTCTCTTTCTTCCTTATTCTCCCTCTCTCCCATTGTCTTCATCGCTCTCTCTCTCCGTTCCCCTCTCTCTCCTCCCCTCTCTCTCTCTTTATATATATATATATATATATATATATTCGGAGATTGAGATGTAATTCCGAATTTAAAAAAAAATAAAATTCACTTCTGTAAAAAATAGGTAAAAAAATAGATTATCCTATTTACCCAACCCCTCCGCTCGGGCATGATATGACACAAGGTCAATTTTTAAGCGAAGTTTAACAGGTTTTAATTCAGAGTTTTCCTTCTCCTAGACTAGTTGCCTAACCAAGGCTGAAGAACCTAGTCTGTCCTAGTATTTACCCATAGCTGGAGGGAGAATAATTGGATTCATACCTTTCCCAAGGGTATTAGTGCTATGTGAAATGCAATCAGTCTCGTCCAGTATTTGAACTCGTGTCGCCGTGTCCATTTCCTACGACGATAACAATTACACCACGGGCACCTCCAAAAAATAGATTATAAGAATTTTAAAATTGGAAGTTTTTTTTCAATTAACCTATATATATATATATATATATATAAGATATTATTCAGTCCAGTAAATCCGGAGTTGGGAACTATTCCTGTCAGGACCAACAAAATATTCAAAATTAGAAAAGCGAACTGAAC
>OY757932.1:55597810-55610310 GCA_963585895.1 Sepioteuthis lessoniana | reverse complement strand
GATAAAAAAAAAGAAAGTAAAAACAATGAAGAAATCTATTAAGAGTGAAATTAAGTTAAAAATAAAAGTTCATGTCAGCCGCAGGGACATAAATAATAATTGAATAGAAATTGTGTATTATTCATTTCGATTGAAGTTTGAGTCGATAATATTTGTTAAATGTCACAGAACGTTTAAAGTTGAATATCTTAAGGATATACGTGTTAATCAGAGATACATATTTGGTAGATCTATTAAGAATTCTTCCTGTCTCTTCATCTCTAATAGCATCATATATTGGCCCACTGATACATACTTATTCTAGAATTAAGCTGCTCTCATATATAGACACATACATGCGTGAGCAAATCTATCTATCTATCTATCTATCTATCTATCTATCTCATATCTGTCTGTCGGTCTGTCTATTTAACCTGTCGGCTGTGGCTGTAGAATATGCCGATTGAATCTTCGCAAAGGGAGAAAACCCTCTGCCCAACAAGTGTCCTGGATATGACACCACATCATCTGATGGTGAGACTCTAGTCAGGGAGTTTGGGGAAGTCTCGATTATGACATCATCACCATTACTCCCTGGTCAACTTTAATCCGGAGAGGTAGTACCTGCTAGAATCCCTCTTGACTGTCAAATAGAACTGTTTAATCATCAATATATATATATATATATATATATATATATATATAAACTATATTTGCAATTGAATAACCCACATAGGTTGATATGTCATAAAACATAACTAAGCAACCAGCCACTCTATCTCAGGTACATATCTATCTATCTATCTATCTATCTATTTTATGTACGCATATATACCATATATAGTGGTGTGGTTATCATCACAGGACGTGGACACAGAGAATCGACTTAGATAGATAGATAGATAGATAGATCTGAATAGACTGAGATAGATAGATAGATAGATAGATAGATAGATAGATAGATAGATAGATAGATAGATAGATAAAGCTATCATATTGCATTTTCACATCGCGCTAATACCCTTGGGAAAAGACAGAGCTCTTTAAACTTGGAAGGGCAACCAGTAAAAGAGAATGAAAACTCTGAATTCAAGCCAGTTAAACTTATCTCCCTCTTTCTATTTCTCTCTCACTCACTCTCTCTCTCTAAATATATATAGAGAGATATCTAGTAATTTACGAAGCTCTTCGCTTCGATGTGGCACAAGGCCGAATGAATGGGGCACCCAATGAGACTCGAACTCACTCGTGTCGGTTTGAAAGTCAAGCTTGCTAACCGTTACACCACCAAAGGTGCCCTTACACCACCAAAGGTGCCCTTAGAGATATCTATCTATCTATCTATCTATCTATCTATAAAAAGGTGAGTCAATAGTTATTCGCACAGTGCATTACTGAAAAATATTACAAAATTACGGATAACCATTGACACATTCATGCAGCAATTTACAAATTTTTGCATAGTTTTGACACAAAGTCGGATTCAAGGAGCACTCAGTGAGACTCGAACTCACTAATTTACTATGGTATTCCATTAGTCTACGCAAGGCATCATGTTTAACATCGTGTATGAATTTATCTTACCACTTTTCGCTACGAAAAGAATGGCTCAAGGCCAGTTTTTTATAAGCAGAGTAATTATTTACTAACCTGGGCATTGTGGTGGCATAAGGTGAAAGGCACCCACCTTCGTCCAGGATTTAAAGAACAGTCACCGATTCCATTACCTAAGACGACAACTGTCTCATAACGATAGCCACTAGGCTTAGGCAAAAACCAAAAGTCATAGGGAGCAAGGTCTGAACTATAGGGAGGGTGAGGAACTGTCTTGATGCCCATCTTGGTCAAATAGTCGGTGACAAGGATGGAGTTGTTGACTGGTGTATTGTCCTCGTGGAAATGCCACTGACCCGATTTCAAGAGTGCTGGCCTCTTCCCTAGGAATCACTTTCTGAACTCCCTTAGAACCTCAACATAGAAACGTCAACCCTAACCCTAACCCTTTGGCCAATCAACTCTGGTGTATTGACTTCCTTACTCCTCTCACAGCTCTAAGCATCTCTCACAGACTCACTGCCTTCCTTGAATCTCTTATGCCACTCAAAAACTGATGCCCGATTCATGCAAGATGCCCCAAAAGCAGTCTGAATCATTCCATACGTTTCTGTGGGTTTTTTTCCAAGTTTAAAACAGAATTTTATTGCATATCGTTCTTCTAAAATGTCAGATTGCAATTTTGAAATTCCCCAGCTGTCACATTCAGGCTTTAGTTGGGTGTATTCCAATTCCTTTTGTAGCTGTTCATTTGAACCTCAAATCATAAAAGTTGGTCAGTCATCTGATAAGATGTATAGCAATAACATACTGTATTTCCAGAGTCTACAACAATTTTAAATGCCTGTACAAAAAAAAGTTTAAAAACTTATTGAATGCACCACGTTGTATGTAGAAAAATTCATAACAAGGTAATCCAAATGGAAAGAGACATTTATTAAGAAGTCGACACTAAAACCTTTTACATATTTCTCCCTTTCTTCCTTTAGATTCACAGGTTTTAATACTTGATACGCCAAAACCTTCTCTGCAAGAAAGAATGAGTGTGCCTCCATTTGGTTTTTCAATTTCTCCAACTCTTCCTGAAAGTCTAACACAAATATTCCTTGAGGTCGAGTAAATTTTTCGAACTTTTCAAATGCCACCAAAGCCAACAAATTGTCGGATTACAATCCTTAATTTACTTTCATATATATATATATATATATATATATATATATTTGTGTGTGCGTGTGTGTGTGCGTGTGTGTGTGCGTGTGTGTGTGTGTGCGTATAAAATATATTACAAACTGCATCTAAAACAAAATGCTGTGCAGCTAATAAAGCCGATGCTGACTTTCATGCAGGGTTTCGAACCCAGAGCGTTCCCCACCAGAAATATCTGTCTATACCGGACCCTTCGTTTGATTCATGTCCCATTGTGGAATTTAAAATCTATATGATGCATTTTCACTCAATTCTTTGTAGAATTAATAACATTTCCGCTCAAAGCTATTGTTCAATTATGTAAGATTTGAATTAACTTACTTGAAGACACGTCAATACACTGAAAGAGAATATTTCAATTCTGGTTTTGTTTTATGTCATATCAGCCATTGTCGGATGTCTAATGACAAATACTGTTTTTAGAAATATATTAGATACATAATAATATATTAGATACATATAATTTGTTAACACATTTTGTAGCTAAACACAGTTAAGTGATCAAATAGTTCTATTTAAAACAGTTTAGTTTAGCATCTCAACAAAGTTAGATGGTTCCAAGTATTGCTATGTGCCACTAACAATTCAATTAAACATCAGTCATTTGACTTCACAGTTAAGTGATCAAAAAGTTCTATTTAAAAAACATCAGTTTAGCATAAGTCAACAAAGTAAAATGGTTCAAATATTGCTATATATCATTAACAATTCAATTAAACATCAGTAATTTTTTATACAAAGTTAAATGATCAAACACTTCTCTATTTCTGACAATTCAATTTAGCATAAGTACGGAGTTTAAATGCCGAACTGTTCTATTTAATCCGTTGATAGGACTCTGTCAAATGTTACCACTCCGAGCAAGAGTGAACCTGGGATCGATGGCAATGAAGAGGTACTTCGCATTCCCCAAAGATCTAGCATTACTGCAGCCCTGCCATCGGAGTGTTTAACGTCATATCCAGGTCACTCGTTGGGTGAAAGGGAATAGATATTCACGTGCTGTGTAAAGGTACAAATCTCGGAACTGTATTGTAAATTCAGTTATGCTAATTTGTCTTATAGAATGACAATATCAACTGCATCTATCTATCTATCTATCTAAGCAGTTCCCCACATATCTTATCTATCTCATATAAATGGTTTCTGAGAAAGGGAATAAGTGGTTTAACAGATGCTGTTTTGTGGGATTTGCTACCAGGATTTGTTCAAAACAGTACATACCTTGCTTGTGTAGTTCCTATCTTGCTTTGTATCCATGAATTTTCTTACCATCCATTTAGTACATCCATACAGTAGTATTGACACAGCCATTGCTTGGAAAAATCTCGTTTTATTTTGTCGGCTAAATCAGACTTCCATGTGATCGATAAGATGTCGATAGCAGTACTCGCTATCATTAGGCTTATGTTAGCATCACTTTCAGTAGATGAGATATTGCTGCTGGCTTCAGAGGCTTCTCTTTTGAAAGAAGACGGCTTCATCTCATTTAAAGTACATGAGCTCAGTGTTCTCAGCTTAGTGCATTTGCAAGAAGCGCTAGATCATATACGTAGTCTGGATCTGTTATATTTTCTGCTGGATATCGTCTATTTATTTATTTATTTTTTTTAGTGTGAAGCCATTTTTTTAATATTCTAAGTAGGTAGTTCAGGTATAATATAAACAAATACCAGGAGGAGCCCTTGGTGTAATGGCTATCGTCGTAGGAAATGGACACGGCGACACGTGTTCAAATCCTAGACGCGACTGATTACATTTTACATAGCACTAATACCCTTGGGAAAGGTATGAATCCAATAATTCTCCCTCCAGCTATGGGTAAATATTAGGACAGACTGTGTTCTTCAGCCTTGGTGAGGCAACTAGTCTAGGAGAAGGAAAGCTCTGAATTCAAACCTGTTAAACTCCACTGAAAAATTGACCTATAAAATTTTTTAAGAAAAAAATCTGTCTATTCATTAATTAGTTAATTTAGTTATTTAGGAAAACATGGCGATACGTTCTATTACTAATATAAATTTTTTCTTTAGTTAATTTTTTTAGGGTCGTATCAGATTTCTATTCAAGATTGAAATTTAGTCTTTTTTAAATTTCTCAATATTTTCATATATTTTTCTAAAGACAAATTTATAATAGCTGAATGATTAACTTTCGAGTTTTGGTGTAATGATTATCGTCATAGGGAAATGGACACGGTAACACGAGTTCAAATCCTGGACGAGACTGGTTGCATTTCACATTGCACTAATACCCTTGGAAAGGTATGAATCCAATTATTCTCCCTCCAGCTATGAGTAAATAGTATGACAGACTGTGTTCTTCAGCATTAGCGAAGCAACTCGTCTCGGAGAAGGAAAAACTCTGAATTCAAACCTGTTAAACTCCGCTTAAAAATTGGTCTTGTGTCATATCCTGCCCGAGCGAAGGGGTTGGTAAATATGAACGTTTGAAACGAAAAAAAAACAACAGCAAAGAGCTGGTCTCTTTTGATTATAGACACAAATTTTAGATAAATTTCAATGTTTTTTTAACACACTTAGGAAGTGATTATTTTTCTTGATAAATGTTGCCTCATTTGCCTTAATTATAGAGAAAATTCCTTTGCAATGAACCAATGATAAATTGAATCAAATCAAAGAAAAATTTTGTTTTTATTTTTATCTATGACTATATCTCTCTCTATATATATATCAATCTATTGCTATATCTATCTATCCATCTCTCTCTCTCTCTCTCTCTCTCTCTCTCTTTCTCTTTCTCTCAATATATATATATATATATATAGGTAGATAGAAAGATAATATATTAATAAGGATTATCAGACTCTAAAGAATGAGTGATCACTACACGGTTATTTAAAACACAATATACACGCAGAGTCAAAAAATGTTTATGGTTAAATACAAGAGAATTTGAGAATGAATTCCAAAATAAATTCTTTTACCGACTCATCAGATGAATTTCAAATACAATTCGGTTTCTTTTTTCATTTTCCGTTAAAATCCAGAAATAAAAAACATGACATTTCACGTGACATCGCGTTTTAATCGATTTGGCTAAGAGATACGTTAATTTTTTTTAATCGTAATACATTACAACGCGATGTAACGTGAAATGTACCCAGGACGTTTAACGGAAAAAAGAAACCAAAGTCCCTCTGAAATCCATGAGATTATCTTGTAAAAGCGAAATAAGTTTATTATGGAATATAATCTCTAATTCTTATGGAGGGCCGGGTGTCCTCGTAGTGAAATGGTTAAAGCGACGGACAGCAAAATCGTAGTAAGCGAGTTCGTACTCCAGCCACGCTATTACGTTCACTTTCGGACAAATATCCTTGATAAAGGCATGAACTTCCTACTTTATCCTCCCAGCAATGGGTTAAATAGTGCCATTACAGTTCTTCTTAGAGAATGACTTTGACATTAAATAACATACAAAGGTTGGTATGCCATTAAATAAAGTAACCAAACCAATCTAATTTTCTTGTATTTAACCCAATATATATATATATATATATATATTATTTGGTCCATTTAAACCAGAGTTGGGAGTAATTCCTTCAGGACAAAATATTTGTCCTCGTGTTTTTGGTTTACATCAGAAACGAAAAACAGGATGGAAATAAATTTATAATCCTAAAATAACAGGTCTTTGGTTTTTTCTTTAAAGAAAATATATATATATATATATATAAAGAGAGAGAGAGAGAGATTTGATTTTCTGATGAATAAAACATTTTATGTTTCACAGCCAGTCAATTTATTAATACTGAATGTGATCAGTAAATGACACACCATTCACCGAATAACGACCGAGACATTTATACATATTTATACATATCTCCATTTGCGATCGACCATACATAGCTAAATTGTCTATATTTCAGGTGTGGCAATCGACTATAAACAAACGACATAGTTTTGGATCTAGACATTCAAAAAAGGCGAAATTGAATAGGGTGGAATGCTCTGGGGGAAAAAAAAAGGCTTTTAATCATGAGCCGTGTAGAAAAATGGAACAAAATTCTTTTTGTATGAATATCTGTTTATTTAGTGGATAAATCGAGTTCCAACATTTCAAATGAATTAAATATCGTTATATATATATATATATATATATATATATATATATATATAGATAGATAGATAGATAGATAGATAAAGAAACTGAGAGAAGGAGATATGAAAAATCAAAATTGATAATACTTATTGAATTGTAACGGATATACAGAGGCGGCGGGAGGAGCGCATTAAGAACAATAAAACAAAGTATAAGATAAAACCAAGAGAGAGAGAGAGGGGGGAGAAAGAGAGAGAGAGAGAGAGAGAGAAGGTATTATATATTAATATTATCAATAAAAGACAGAAACCCATTAAAGAAGAAGAAGAAGAAGAAGAAGAACTTTAAAGGCGGGTTTTTTCTTCGCGTAAAAGGTAATCTTACGTCCAAGACTAATTGCAAAAAGAACCAAAAAGTAAAATAAAGCCTCCCCCTCTCTCTCTCACACACACACACACACACACACATAAGCAGAATTTAACCAAAAAATAAAATTAACTGTGATGATTTTTATTTTTTTATTGTTTAATGACATATCCACTTTTATGAGTTATTTAATGCCAAAACTACCTTGAAGAAGAACTGCACTGATACTATTTAACCCGTAGAAAGAGAGATAAGTTTTGGCTTTGTTTCTTTGTTTAATGGCCTATCAACCTTCGCGGATAATCTAATACCAAAGACATCCTTGTAGAAGAATTCTAGTGGTACTATTTACCCCATAGCAGACAGGATAAAGGGGTTCATGCCTTTCCCAAGATTATTACTCCGAAGATAAACGTAATTATCCGATTGGAGTTCGAACTCGCTTACATCCAGGTCGCTGTTCAGTACTTTTAACGTTACTCCTGTGGGGTTTTAATGTAGAGAACAACCCACTAAATTATAAGACATCATCAAGAAAGAATTATAAGACCGATTTCTTTGACTCTCTCTCTCTCTCTCTCTCTCTCTCTCTCTCCATACATCCCTATCGACCATCACTTTCACCATGTTCTTTAGACAGCATCCAGAGTCCGCACGAGAAGAATGCTGAAGCAATGTCAATTTTTAAGTGGATTTGGTTTGGTTTTATGGCATATCAATCATTGTAGGTTATTTAAAGCTAGAATATTTTTATGCATATATATTCAACATATGATTACTGCTGATAAACGAGCCTGAGCTCATTTTTTCATTGATTTAAGTAGTTTAACTTACATTTAATACAAATACATAGAACCAGACATTGGCATAGTGGTTAGAGTGGAGACCGGGGTTCAATCCCAGGTCGAGTCATACCAAAGACTTTTAAAATGGTACTTGATGCCTCTTTGGTTAACATTATAAGGTACGGATCAAGGGTAAAGTAGAGATATCCAGGGAAATCCAGAAATCCCCTCCCTAGTTCTGACAGGAATACAGCTTGTGCAAATGTTTGATTTGTGAGATTAGATATATTGCTACCGAGGTATGAAAATTTCACAGGATTCTCATTTAATGTTATGTTGATTCCAGCTTGTTTGAAATGATAGAAATCGGTTATATCTGAGTTTGAGTAGAGACCAATCCCTTTTGCTGCCTGCTCCATGTTATGCAGAAGTTTGGGGGTTTTTTTGGCTTGAGCAGGATTATTTGCAAGAAGTGCTTGTTAATCTTTTTTTTTTCTTGATCCTTAATCATTTCTTTGAGATTTCCGCTTTTTCTTGCTCTTTTTTTAATGTGAAGCTATAATTTCTTATCAAATGTGTTGAAGTTCGTAGTTGGTATTAGAGGCAGATTATAAATAGAACTGGCTCTGAAGCATGTCCTCTCGTGATTACGGTGACAATGTCCAAAATGCTAGTTTCTCAATCAGATGACTAGACCATTTTTTTTGTTTTTGTTTAGCATCACTATAGGGAAAATAGTTTCTTTGGGAAGACTACACACTAGAAGATTTTTGCACCATCTTTCTTCTGATTATGGAATAAAATGCCTTGGAAAAATCTACCAACTAATCTGCTACCTCAAGATGTTTTGCATGTACTCCTTCAAATAATCGACAAATTGTCAGAACCTATGAAATTGGGGATCGATTTCCCCGGATTTTCCCAAAGAATATCCTCAATCTTTGAGAAACAGGTTATTATAAACCTAAACAGTTATAACGGTATGAGTTATGTCTCTGTAGTTCTTAGTGATTCCGAAGTTGCAGAAGAGTAGGATCAATTTTTTCGATCAATTCTCTATTATGTTCTGTTCATACACAGCGTTTTATTGAATTCTTTAGATAGATAGATAGATAGATAGATAGATAGATAGATAGATAGATAGATATGTTTTTTACGGTTGAAATTAAGGAATTCCGTCAGTGACTTTTCTTTTGACTAGGCATATGTTATTGGTTGATTATTTACAAAAAGTACGTATATTTTTAATATTTTATTTTTATTTATGGAATCTTTTCCGAGATATCAATTTGTGTTTTACTTTTTTTATTTGCTAATTTTCTCATCTGGGTCTTTTCACACTGTCGGATTTTTAGAATAGGTAAAAAAATTTATATATATATATATATATATATATATATATAGTTCATGAGTAAATATGCACCAAACAATTTCGTTGTAAATGAGTATATTTTCTTCTAAACCAAATATACGAAGGGTTTATTTTTTATTGTGGAATATTATAAAATTAAAATACGTATCAACTTAAAATTATTATATAAATAAGAGCTAAAGAGATTTTCTGGCGCGCAATTACACCCAACCTCTTAACAAAAGTTGTCTGTTGAACTAGTAAAACTTGCAGAAGAAATAATTCTCAAGTAAGGTATATACATTCCTTGAGACTTTTATGAAGATAATTTCCAGTTTATGTTGCGATAGAAGAATAAAAAAGACTATTTTTGTAGCAATGATCTTTTCCTCGTTTTCGTCTTAAACGTCAAAATAGATGACATTCTGTCCTTCTTGAGAGAGACAGAGTTGTACCAAAAAATATGACAACTTAAAACTAGTTAATTTTGTGCAAACAAATGAAATCCCGCTAATAGAACATTCTACCTACTTTAATATTCGTTTTGAAATCTTCGGTTGAATATGTATGTATATATATATGGACAGGATTTGGCGTTGAATGACCTACAAAGGTTGATATGCTATAAAACCCAAACAACCGACTAAATCATCTGAAATCTTTAAAATTTATTGAAGGATTTATATATATAACCTTAATGTTTTTTTTACATCTATGAAAAAATAGTACAGAGATTAGATTTTATTTTCTTTGTTGTAACATATTGACCTTCGACCGAGCCGTCAATCAAGAAACAGGTGCATCCGGTCGAAGATATCGGAATATCACCTTGACCTGTGGACGTGGTTGAATTTGGTTGGGGCTGTAGAATACGCCGAAGGAACCTCTGCAGAGGGGTAAGACCCCCGCCAACGAGTGTCCGGGATATGATACGACACAATCTGATAGTGAGGTTCCAGTGATGGTGGGACTTTGAAGAATGCGGAGCACCCTTTCATTGCCATTTATCCCAGGTCCACTCTGACCCGGAATAGTACCTGATAGGGCCCTCTCTATGGGTTAAATTGAATTAAACTGTATACTTATGCTGAACTGAATTGTTTGAATTAGAATTGTCTGATTAAACGGAAGAGCTTGAAGTAGAAATGAATTGACGATCAAACCATGTACTTACATTTAAACTGCGTAGTTATGCTAAACTGAATTGTTTCAAATAAAACTGTTTTTGACATTGAAACTCTATTTACGAAAAACTGAATGGCTTAATATATAACTGTTTTGACATTTACTTGTGTGTAAAGAAAATCTATACTTTACTAAACTTAATTAGCCTAATTAGAACTGGTTGACTAAACTGAATAGCTTGAAATAGAAATGTTCTTGACAATTAATCTGTGTACCCATGCTTAACTGAATTGTTTGAAATAGAACTGATTATTTGTAAGGAAATGGATTTGGCATTAAACCTAGAAAGGTTGATATGCCATAAAACCCAAGTAAGCAACAATTTAGCTTAATATAACCAACACTGGTTGATATGCCAATAAACACAACTAACTAGCCATTTAGCTTTATATAACCCACAGTGGTTGATATGCCAATAAACCCAACTAACCAAACATGTAGCTTTATATAACCCACAGTGGTTGATATGCCAATAAACCCAACTAACCAACCATTTAGCTTTATATAACCCACAGTGGTTGATATGCCAATAAACCCAACTAACCAACCATTTAGCTTTATATAACCCACAGTGGTTGATATGCCAATAAACCCAACTAACCAAACATTTAGCTTTATATAACCCACAGTGGTTGATATGCCAATAAACCCAACTAACCAACCATTTAGCTTCATATAACCCACAGTGGTTGATATGCCAATAAACCTAACTAACCAAGCAATAATATGTAAAACTATTCGTCATGATTATGCAAATTACACTAGAAATACTGAGTGGTGTCGTGGATAGCGTCTTAGATGGCAATACTGTAGTAAGCAAATTCGTACTTCAGTCGTGTCATTCCTTTCACTGTCGGACAAATACTCTTGGGAAAGGCATGAAGATCATTTACCCCTAGTTATGATTTGAATAATAACACTAATGTTCTTCAACAGGATTTCTCAACATACATATGACCCATGTAACTGCTTATAAGTTTACAGCTTTTAGTGTTGTGTTCTTTTTTGTTTCAGACTTGAAATTAGTATACTATATCAACTGTCAGGTGAGGTGCCCGTGGTGTAATGGTTATCGTCGTAGGAAACGGATACGGCGACACGAGTTCAAATACTGGACGAGACAGATTACATTTTACATTGCACTAATACCCTTGGGAAAGGTATGAATCCAATTATTCTCCCTCTAGCTACGGGTAAATAGTAGGGTCAGACCATTTGCCTTGGTGAGGCAACTGGTCTAGGAGAAGGAAAACTCTGAATTCAAACCTGTTAAACTCCGCTTAAAAATTGGTCTTGTGTCATATTCTGCCCGGGCTGAGGGGTTAGGTAAATATGATACTATATCAACTATCAATCTTCGATCATAATGCCTTAGACAAGAGAGGAAACATATTTTGCCTCACTACTTATTTGGAGACAAAATCATTCAAAACAGTCTCAAAATAGATCCAACCCATTAATATGATGTTGTTTTATATCTAAGAGATGAAACTCAAAAGAAGCTGATATAATAACAATTTGATAAAGCATTGATTTGATGTCTCTTGCTCAAAGGATGCACTTTTTATCAAACGTGTTTCAAATGACCAACATTTCGCTTCTCTCTGTAATAAACAATAAACATCTATTTTGAAACGTGACCGATAAAATGAAACGCAGTTTCTTCCAGGCAGCGGTCGTGTCGATACTTCATCTATTTTGAGACAACCTGCACAAGTTGGTTGTTGGTTTGGATTTTATGGCATGCAGGACACTGCCGGAGAAGCAAGGACGAGCTCATAAGTGATGTACTGCTTTTGACCCCCACATATGGCCGAGTAAAAGTAGTACGACCTGCTCTAATATACATACAGCAGCTATGTGATGATAAAGGATGTAGCCTTGAAGACCTACCAGAGGCGATGAACGATAGGGAGAAGTGGCGAGAGAGGGTCAGCGATATCCATGCAAGCGGCACGACATGATGATGATGATGATGATGATGATAGTTTAATTATCAAAAACATGTC
>OY757932.1:55572810-55587810 GCA_963585895.1 Sepioteuthis lessoniana | reverse complement strand
TAGTACTTCTCGCAAATATACTTGCTAAAATAGAACTCCTGCTGCATAGCGTAGAGCAAGCAGTGGGAATGATTGGCCTCTACGGGAATGCAAATTAAAGTAAAAGTGTTTTGAAGAAAAAGGAGCCATATCCACTCTAAATGGCAAGCCTCTAGAGTTTATGGACCCGTTTCCTTACCTCGCAAGCAAAATCTGATATAATTTCAACATACGCCTTGAGAAGGTTCGGAATACTTTGGGCGGTTTATCAATCATATTGAAGTCTGATCTATCTGATAAAATAAAATTGAATTTCTTCCAAGCAATAGCTGTGTCAATACTACTGTATGGAAACACCACATAGACACAAACAAAATGCATGGAGAAAAAACATGGTGCGAACTACACATGTTATCTTAAAGAAAGAACACTCCACAAAACAGTTACTTTACGGCCACCAGCCTCCCCAAGATGAACACGACAGGCAGGGCACTGCTGGAAAAGCAAGGACGAATTCATAAGTGATGTTCTCTTATGATGTGTCATTGTAGTCGACCAACAAAGACTATTTTTTTTTAATCTAAATCAGAAGATATACCAAGTAGAGAGCATATAAATCTCAAAGACGCAAATTCTTATTACATAATAATCAATCACACCGGGGTGAAAATACCTGTTAGTCTCCTATCTATAGGCCAAAAGAACTGTTTAATTATTTACCAAGAATTATACTGGTTAGATATTTGAAACCATGCAGCCTTATAGTTGTTTTGAGTGTGGTTCCATTACTTATTAAGTAATTTCCTTCTATATTAAGTAGAAATACTAGGTAAATAGAATTACTAATGTTATATAGAGATACATGAAACTATTTAATTGCGTTCAAACAAGCGATGAATATTAAATAGAATTATAAGTGATAAACAGCAATACTTGAAAGTGTAACTTTGTGCAAACAAATGATTTTCAATAGATTGGTTGGTTAGTTGTTTGGGTTTTATGGCATATCAACCTTTCTACTTTATTTAATGCCAAATCGATTTCTATACAAATAATCAGTTCTATTTCAAACAAATCAGTTCTGCCTGAATACCCAGTTTAATTGTCAAAAACATTTCTATTTCAATCTATTCTGTTTAGACAAACAATTCAGTTTAACATGAGTACACAGTTTAATAGTCAAAAACATTTCTATTTCAAGCTATTCTGTTTAGACCAACAGTTCTAATTAAACCAATCCAGTTTAGTATAAGCACAGATTTTCTTTACACACAGTTAGATGTCAGAACAGTTCTATTTTAAACAATTCAGTTTAGCAAAGATACAATTTTAACACCACTTTTACTTATATATATATATATATATATATATATATATATATATATATATATATATATATATATAACGTAATAATCATAGCTGAGCAAAAGCAGGGTGACCAGCTAGAAACTACATACACCAGCTCTGTGAGGATACGGGATGTAGCCCTGAGGACCTTCCAGAAGCGATGAACGATAGGGGGGAGTGGCGAGAGAGGATTAGGGATATCCATGCTAGCAGCACGACGAGATGATGATGATGATGATGTATTGGGTTAATATTTTATGTATAGTATATTTTTTCTTCATTTTTTCATATTATGAATATTGATGTAGAATTCCTTTAATGTCTAAATGTAAAAAAAGTGTATTACCAGTTATAACAGTAAAAACTTAACTCTCTGAGGATAAAAAACTGTTTAGCAAACTGTTGAAATAGATTTAGAATGGATTCTATCTGTTGAGTTTATATATATATATATATAATTTGCAAGTTAATAGTTTGTAGATATGTAACGAACCAGAACTCATTTGTCAGTAAACAGTTAAATAGTTTCAAGTATTGCTATTTAACAGTAGTAATTCTATATATTAAATATTTCTATTTAATTTTATATTCTTTATTTGCACATAGTTGATAATATTGATCATTTGTTCCCGCACAGTTAAAAAGTTTCAAGTTTTCTTATTCAACATTACTAAATCTATTTAATAGCAATCATTTGTTTGTACACAGTTAATAATTCTAATAAGTTATTTACACACAGTTCGTCGGTTTTAAGTATTGCAATCTAATACTAATAATTCTATTCATTAAGTATTTCTTTTCTGACACGAATAGCTTGAATAAAACTCTATGGTTTCAAATAATAATAATAATAATAATAATAATAATAATACTTGGTAATGATTGAACAGCTCTATTTGACCCTTAGATTAGACTTTGACAGGTACTCCCACTCTGGATCAAAGTTGGCCTAAGAGGAATGTCAAGAAAATGTACACCACATTCCTCATATTCCTCCCCACCCCATCACATGTAGTTTAGTTTCATACCTCGGAGACTCGTTGGGGTGTCTTATCCTCTGCAGAAATGCATTTAAAGTATTCGACAGCCACATGGGTTCTTTATGATGTAAGGTGTTCCAAACGTTATCTTAACTAATCAGACTGAACAAACCTTTCACGAAGCAGTCGGCATATTCTACAGCCCCAGCCAACAGGCCTTACAGGAACAGTAAGAATGTGAAAGATGAATACAAATTCTTGTAAAAGTCTAAGAATTTTTTAATCACAGCTGGTACGAACAGATTTTCTTATTTGCGTTTTGGATATTATTTTTATTTTTATTTATTTATCTATTCATTCATTTATTTATTGTCAGGATTTAATTTAAGAAAACGTGTGAAGAAATCTTTCTTGCTTTGAATTTCCGATTGCTGTTGAAAATAAAGCTATCATAGTTTTCCTTTTAGATTAGAAAATGTCGTCAAAATTAGATGGAGTGTGAAGAATCATTTTCTTTCTCGAAATCATTTCATTTCATTTTCTAGATAGGGTGCCAACAATATTCGTCACTACGTTTTAAAATCTTATTTTCTTTTTCTTTGCTTGTTTCGGAAGTCTGCTTTAAGCATGGAGGTGCGAAAATGTTCAACGGTTAAAGAAACGGTAAACAGAATCAGCGGGACGTGTTTAAACAATATTTGGACGCAGACTGCTTGAATGACAATTAAATGGAAAAAAAAAATTAGAAAGAAATTCTCAAGAATATTTCATTCAACAAATGTACCAAAATAAAAAAAAATGCTGAATATTACGTTGGTCGAAAATTCACAAAGTGAAAAAATAAATAAAATGAAGATATTCGTTCGAATTGATGTGAAATTTTAAAAAATCCCTTTAAAACTTTAAACAGTAACATTAGATAATTCTATATTATTAGATATTATAATTTTTCATCTTGCCCGTGCGGAGGGGTTGGGTAAATAGGATTAACTTGACAATTATCCACAGAAAAACCAAATTCACCGTTGGGTACACAGATTTTAAAGCTCTGGGTCAGTAAACAACCTCAGCCAGAAAGCAGAAAATCTTAGACATGGCAGGAAGTTTACTTCATGATGTTCTGATAATGTGGATGCGGTGAGAGATTTTGTCTAAAGGAATCCGAAAAAGTCGAAGATGTTCTCAAGAACTTGGTCTTTCACATACACTGTAGGACATTCAATCAATTTCTGCCCTTGTTATCTGGTTCGAGCTTTCTGCAGGGATATGATTGCTTTGTAAGAATCAAATGAACGCTGACCTGATATAATATGAATTATCATATTAATAGGTTGCATGTATTTTGAGACACCAAGTATATTACTAGATTAAAGAAAGACAGTAACAAAATATCTGAAACTTTGTGAAACTGAAAATTCTATTTAACTAGTTTTCCAAGTTCGTATATGGTGGAATCTACGTTCAGCTATTTGTATTATTTACTAAGCAAAAAGTAGCAATTTAAATATAGAACATGATGATTTGGGGCTTAAGCTTTCAAACCTCCAAACCCAAGATTTGGGAAGTCCTCAGTCCCAATCAAACCCATCCTCCTGATAAAAAGTCAAGAATTAAAGGTGGTTTAAGATTATTTTGCACTGATTCTTTTCTCATGTAATCGGTATTAATTACTGTTAATTAGTAATTTTTGTAAATTATTATTCAACTGATTCATTACTGGGGAGAAATGGAAACTGAATTTGCTTAGAAGAGGTGCATGAAGTAAAAAGTTATGAAGCCCTGCCAGGGGTGAATAGGAGAATTTTTTTTTTGTTATTCAGTTTAATGCCATATGAACCCTGATTGGTTATTTATTGCCAAATCTCGTTAATACACATGATTTTCAATTGAATGGTTTGCAGCCAACTTTTTAAATGAGTTAGCTCATTTGCTTGGTTTGCTTATGTTTTATGGCATATTAACCCTTATGGGTTATTTAATGCAAAACTCGGTATACATACGTGATCACACACACACACACACACACACACACACACACACACACACACACAAATACGAGGTGCATATGATAAGTTTCCAGACTTTACTCACATGGGCATTTAAAATTGTCGTAGACTCTTGAAAATTCAGTATCTTATTGCAATACATCTTATAAGAGGACTGACCAAACTTTATGATTTCAGGTTCAAATGAACAGCTACAATAGGATTTACTAAAGCCTGATGGTCACAGTTGGGGAATTTCAAAAGTGCAATCTGAACGTGAGGACACTTTAGAAGATCGATATGCAATAAAATTCTGTTTTAAACTCGGAAGAAATGCCACAGAAAAGTATAGAATGCTTCTGACTGCTTTTGGAGCATCTTGCATGAATCGAGCATCAGTTTTTGAGAGGCATAAGAGATTCAAGAAGGCAAAGAGTCTGTATGGGATGATGAGAGGTGTGGGAAGAGTAAGGAAGTCAATACACCAGGGTTGACTGGCCAAACGGTTAGGGTTAGGGTTACTATGTTGAGGTTTTAAGGGAGTTCAAGAAGAGATTCCATCGGAAGAGGCCAGCACTCTTCAAATCGGGTCAGTGGCATTTCCACCCAAGATAATGCACCAGTCCACAACTGCATCCTTGTCACAGACTATTTGACCAAGATGTGCATCAAGACAGTTCATCAGTCAAGACCTTGCTCCCTGTGACTTTTGGTTATTCCCTAAGCTCAGAGGTTGTCGTTATGAGACAATTGAGGAGATGAAAGAGGCTGTGACGAAAGCCATTGACGCACTCACAGAATAGGACTTCTATGGGACCTTCCAGAAGTTGTTTGAACTGCACAACAGTTGCATAGGAACCGGAGGGGATTACTCGTATATATATATATATATATATATGTGTGTGTGTGTGTATGTATGTATGTGTGTGTGTGCACGCGCGCTATGCTCTGCAAAATCTTCGGCGAATTAAAACAATCGGGCCTTCCAGAAGTTGTTGGAACGGTACAACATGTGCATTGCAGTCGGAGGAGATTACTTCGAAGGGGACTAGAGTTTCATGTGTTTACTATCAATAAAAATGCCCACACGAAAAAAGTCTTGAAACTTATCGTTTGCACCTCGTAAGTAGTTTGTAGGTAACCTTTTCAAACGGTCAGATGTCATTATTTTACTCACTGTTAAATGGTTTCAAGTATTCTTATCTAACACTAAGAATTCTATTTGATATTGGTTCGTTTGCACACATATTAATCCTTGTTTTGCACACAGTTAAATGGTTTCAAGTATGGCTATCTAACAAACTATTCATTTTAAAATCAGTCATTTGTTTGCACACAGTTAAATAGTTTCATTTGGTTTGGCTTGGTTTTATGGCATATCAGCCATTGTAGGTTATTTAATGCCAGATCTTTATTTTATACATATAAACAGTTTTATTTCAACCAATTCAGTTTAACATTAGTACACAGTTTACATGTTAAAATAGTTCAATTTTGAACAATTCAGTTTAGCATAAGTACACTTTTTAGTTCTATCTGATCAGTAGATATGACCCTATCAGGTTCTACTACTCCGGGCCAGAGTAAACCTGGAGCGATGTCAATAAAGGAGTACTGCGCATTTCCCAAAGCTCTAGCATTACTGGAGCCTCACCATCAGCTTGTTGAGTGTCATATCCAGCACACTCGTTTATAGGTGGGATCTTACCCTCTCTGCAGAGGAGCATTCCGTGTATTCTGTAGCCCCAACTGACTTGGCCCACAGTTAAATTGTTTCAAGTATTGTTATGTACCACTAATAATTGAATCTAACATCTGTCATTTATTTGCACATGGTTAAATCATTTCAAGTATTACAATGTGTTGTGGCCTTGTTAGGCGCCAGAAATAAGGAGACAAGAATAATTGACTTAAATAAGTATATTAACAAAAAAACAGAGGTTCAAACATATACAAAGGAGAGGGGTTACCAACGAAACTGTTCGGTCCGACTGTCAGGGCTGTCTGCTGGAATATTGACTTCTACCAAAGAGCAGCAGCTAGTGCTACTTATAGTTGGGAGAGTTCACGCATGCGTGGGGGAATTACCATAACACTATTTAACACTAATAATTCAATTTAATATCAGTCATTTGTTTGCACACGGTTAAATAGTTAAACAGTTCTATTTGACGCATAAAGGGATAAAGAAATTTGGCCCCAACGGAACAAAGATAAGAAAATGATAGATTGATTTATTTCAACGGCATTTCAACCTGTCTTTAGGAATTGCATTCATTGCACATCTATAATCTCATAATTGCGTTGTAGTTACATAAGAGTATTTGGAAGTCATCATCATCACGATGTCGTGCCGCTAACTCGGATATCCCTGGCCCTCTCTCGCTACTTTTCCCTGTCATTCATCGCCTCTGGCAGGTCTTCGAGGCTACATCCCGTATCCTCATATAGCTGCTGTATGTAAGTTCGAGCTAGTCGTCCTGCTTTTTCTCGGCCACATGTGGGGGCCCATAGGAGTACATCACTTATGAGCTCGTCCCTGCTTCTCCAGCAGTGTTCTGTATGTCTGGTTTGTCTAACTTGGATAGTTTTCGTGATGGGAGCTAGGTGACCGTATAGTTGCTGCTTTGTGGGGTGTTGCCGCCAGGACTAGTTCAATATTGCTCGCAGCATTCTTGTGTAATTGCCGTCTAGCTTCTACTCCAGCCGTTTTGTTAGCGTCCAAGTAGTGCATCCATACAGCAGAATCGACACAACCACTGCCTGGAAGAAACTGCGTTTCATTTTATCGGTCAGGTCTGATTTCCATATGATCGATAGCTTATCGATAGCAGTCCATGCCTTCCTTAGCCGCATGTCGATGTCTTTTTTGGTTGATGAGACACTGCTTCCTAGGTGGGTGAATTTGTCTACCAGTTGTCTACCAGTTTTTTCTCGTGTGGAAATGTCGCCTGTTTGATTAAAGCACATATATTCAGTTTTGTGTGCATTGACATGGAGGCCAATGCCTGTGGCGGCTCGTTCCAAACTATGCAGTCCGACAATATGAAGAAAAGTAGAAAATTTTGGATTATTTTGTTTTTTCTCCTTTTCTTCATAAGATTGGTTGGTTGGTGGGGTTTTATGGCATATCAACCTTTGTAGGTTATCTAATGTCAAACCCATTTTTATACAAATATTCAGTTTTATTTCAAACAATTCAGTTCAGCATGAGTACACAGTTTAATTGTCGAAAACGATTCCATTTCAAACAATTCAGAGTAGCATTTTAAATGTAAATACACAGTTTAATCGTCAAAAACATTTCTATTTCAAGTTATTCAGTTTAGTCAAATTTCTAACGCAAACAATTCAGTTTAGTATAAGTATAGTTTTTGTCCACACGCAGTTAAATGTCAAAACAATTCTATTTCAAGAAATTCAGTTTACCATAAGTACGCATTTTAGTTCTATTCGACTCATTGATAGCACCCTATCAGGTGTTACCATTCCAGGCCAGAATGGACCAGGAAGCGATGATAATGAAGGGGTACTCCACATTCCCCAAAGCTCCCGCACAACTCGAACCTCACCATCAGATCGTTTAGTGTCATATCCAGGACAATCTTTGGGGGAGGCTTACCCCTCAGCAGAGATGCAGTCGATGTATTCCACAGCCCTAGCTGACTTAGCAATTCTTCATAAGAGTGTTTCTGTACGGTTATATAATATCAAATATTTCAATCTATTATAAATGATTTGCACACATTTCTTTAGTTTTAAGTATTCGCTTTAGTTTTGATAATTATATAATTTCAAGAAATTATATTTTATTAATGATAATCATTTTTTTACTCAGCTTCTGGTCACTAATAGCAATTGTAAAGTAAATAATTGAGGGCTATCCGAAGGTTTCCTTTTCCATAGCTACTACACCGATGTGTAGGGAAGGGTGCCACCTCTTTTCCTGGATTACCACACTTTATCCTTAATCCTTATCTCATAATTCTGGGTGTTACGCAACGTGAGATCAAGCACACTTTTTTTAGTCTTTGGTATGACTCGACCTTTGATTAAAGCCTGCTCTCCCGGGCCAATAGGGAAAGTTGAGTGACCCGAAAGTTTCTTTTTCAATTGCTTCTACACGGAAGTGTAAGAGAGAGCGCTTCTCTTCTCCCTGGATTTTTCCACTTACCCTTGACCTGTACCTTATAATCTTGAGCGTTAAGAAAGGAGGCCTCAAGAACCATTTTTGAGTCTTTGATATGACTCTACTTGGGATTGAACCCTAGTCTCCTGGACCATTATGCTAAAGCGCCGCTAATAGCAGTAGGTCGACCGACCGTGGTTGAGGGCGAACCAAATGCCCCTTTTTCAATAGCTACTACACCGAGTTGGAGGGGAAGGCGCAACTCCTTTCCCTGGATTGCTACACCTACCCTTGATCCATACCTTATGTGTTAACCAAGCACCATCTTTGTGAGTCTTTGGTATGATTCAACCTGGGATTGAACCTCAGTCTACCGGGCCATTAGCGAACTCTCTAACCATTATGTCAATGAGCCGGCAATTTTTGATTTAAGTAACTATTCTCAATTAAAAAAAAATTATCTACAGTTATATCGTATCGAGTATTCTGAAGAAAAACTTGTAATTTTTAATCAGATTTTTTCCCCAGTCGGCTGGGGCGGTAGAATATACGGACTGCACCACTAAGACCCCCACCAATTAGAATCCTAGCTATGATACTAAATAATCTCATGGTGAGGATCCAGTGATACTGGAGCTTTGGGGAATGTGGAGTACCCCTTCATTGCCATTGCTCCCTGGTCCACTCTAGCCCAGAATGGTAGCAACTGATAGGGCCCTATCTGTGGGTTAAATAGAACTAACTGCATACTTATGCTAAACTGAATTGTTTGAAATGGAACTGTTTTTGACATTGAAACACCACTTACACAAAACTGAATTGTTTAATATCGAAATGTTTTGACATTTAACTATGTGTAAACAAAATCTGTATTAATACTAAACTGAATTAAAACTATTTGAATAAACTGAATAGCTTGAAATAGAAATGTTTTTGACATTTAAACTGTCTTTGAAATAGAACCATTTGCATAAAAATGGATTTGGCGTTAAATAACCTACAAAGGTTGCTAAGCCATAAAAACCAAACTACCAGCCAAACAATCAGATCTTTTTGTCCCCTGCATGGTACCCTAAACAGGTACAGTCACTTCTGGTCATAGTAGATCCGGAAGTAATGACGATGAAAGAGTACCGCACATTCCTCGTGTCTTTGGAACTGAAGCCTCAGCATCAGATATAGTTCAGTGTTATATACAGGACGTGTCTTTTTGAGGGGGATATAACCCTCCCCTACCCGCAGTGATATGATCAGCATATTCTGAACCCTGTTGTTAGGGCAGAAAAATATAAATAAAGAATTTATTTAAAACTATTGATTGTGAGTCCAGGAATCTTTTTAATGTCATCACTCACCTAAAACTCAGTAATTCCCCATAACCCTATGCCAGATTATGATATTGTTGTGGTCTTCAGACCGGTGGAAGAACAACTCAAACAACGGGTGATGGCTGAACGTTATTGTATTAGCAGAAAAAGGAAGTCATACAAAGGAAGTACTAGCCGTTCTCGGCTTGTCAAATGTCTCGTAAGAAACGAGAAGTTATCTTCTCCGAGCGAGCTCGGGCTCGGGGAATATGCTTTGGTTGGACGAGTCCATCTTTGGGGTATGGTAGGATATGTCCCCATAAAAGATATGCTTATCAAATTATATCACCTGTCAGGGCAGGAGTATCGTAGGACTGTGAACCTTAGATTGCCAACTTTATAGAAAAATTAACTAAAGAATGAGATTTAGCGACAAATTCTAACCTGTGTTTGATTCTTTGCATTGATAAGTAAAAGTTGAAATACTGAAATACAAATATCAGATGTGGAAACAAAAGAAAGTCAAAATAAATTATTTGCTGTAAGTTTTGTAAGAAAAAATTCAGGAGTTGACAAAAAAAACGCCGAATTTTATTTTCATTTATTTTCTTTTTATTCTTATCTTTAAAAACTTATTTTTAAAAAATCGTAGGTGTCTAAACCATTGTGATAAAATGCCCCATGTGATGCCTGTAGGTCTGAAATAGAATAAGATATTTGTATTCTATGCAGCATACGTTCTTTTCCAATGGAGACACGCCCTTCGCTTTACCATATATTAAGTCAAGATTGAAATTTCCGGTTGAAATACGGTATTAATTCGAAATTTTCCTGCTTTTCAGACGAAGATAATTAAATTCTATTAAAAAAAATAATTGTTACTAGAAAATAAGGGGAGAGAGAAAAAAAATTAGATTGTGAATTTTTTCTTTAAAAAAAAGAGGATTTTTCTTCGCGTTTTTCTTTCTCATTATGAAGAACGGTGTTTGTTTATTTGTTTGTTTTTTTCTAGTTTCGTTGTTTTTTTTTCTGTAAAAGAATAAAACGTGATGTCAGTGGTATTTATGTGTTTGTTTGTTTGTTTGTTGATTGGGGCAATCCATTGTTTTCATTTTCTGTGTTTCCTCTAAGAGTAATTCCCGTGGAGCTGAATTAATATCACAAGAAGATCAACCTTCAAATCAGTTCCAAATTACATTCTGACAAAGAGAAATGGAGGCAGAATTAAAACAATCTTGAATTGAATTCGCACATAAAGAATCGATCGATATATAAAACATGCAATACGAAACAATATACATTAGTCAAGATATTTTGCACTCGACATGCGCGTTTAGAAGCGATTAGATATCACGAAGCGAAGTGTATATATATATGCGTATGTGAGTATACACACACACACACACATATATATATATATATATATATATATATATATACGCACGCACACACGCACCCAAACACACACGCACATATATATACACTCACAAATGTATTTGAATATATATTCACACACAAAGGCACACACACTTACATATATTCACACACATATCCAAATACACATACAAATGCATACACAAACACACACACATATATATATTATATATATGTATATACACACACATATATATATATATATACACACACACATACACACACACTTATGCACTCATATATTTGCACACACAAAGACACACACACAAACACACTCAAACACACATATACATATTTATATGCACACACACACACACACACAAACACACACACACACACACGTATATGTAAACACGTACCAACACAGACACACAGACACACATATACATAGGCTCACACACACACACACACACACACACACACACACATATATATATATATATACGTGTGTATGTGTGTGTGTGGAAATTTGTCGGCTCGTTAGGTTTTTTTTTTTCAAAAGACAATAGAAAATGGTTCTCAATTTTTTAAAGCTTGGGATTGTTTTATTTTCACGTCAAAAGCTATATATATTTATAATCTATTTATATTTGAGTGTTTCGTATAGAAGAGAAGCTGGTAAATGTTTTTTGGCATATCAAAACTTGTTGGGTCATTTTTTTTTAAATTAATTTATATTCGATGGACAAAATAGATATCCACAATTATTTTAAACAGGCAAACACTTCTTATCTATTCGCAATATTTTAAAAAAGTCATGTATCAATTTACTTCAAAACCATTGAGTGTCTCTGGAAAAGGTTTGTCGAGACGAAGAGGTTCACACATGATGCCGGTAACAAAATAACATACAAGGATGACCTTACAAGTTTATGGTGTATGTTAGGAGTCCCGGTGGCCTAATAGAAAAAAGTGCTTGACACAATTAGCGTTAATACATTCACTTTCAGATTAATGCCTTTCCTAAAGGCATGAACCCCCTTAACTTTCTAACTATTGGTTAAATACTACCGCTACACTTCTTCCACAAGGATAGCTTTGGCATTAACAAACTCACTAAAAGAAATAATAATTCAGGGCGACTATCGCTGTGATTTTTTAAACCGTCTTTTTAAAGCTCTCAGCATCTTTTGACACTCATCAAAACCTCTAAGAACGGAATTCTAAGATATCACCGCTCTCCAAACTGAAAATAGCCATCGGTTACATTTGTAAAAAGATTTTCCGAGGTCCTTTCTTTTTATCCTTGAGGTTGCAAAAATGTCCCTCTTTGATGACGCTAATAGAATATTAGCTCTCTTAAGAGATTCGATTATTTATAAAATTTTGATTTAGAATATATATATATATATATATATATATATACGTGCGTGTGTGTATGTATGTGCGTGTATATATATATTCTAAAACAAAATTCGCAAATTAATATCGTTTTATTTTAAAATTTTGATTTAGAATATATATATATATATATATATATATATATATATATATATATAATCATCCTAAAACAAAATTTTAAAATGAAAAGATGTTAGTTTGCGAACCTCTGAAGATTATACACACACATACACACACACACATACACATACTTATGGTATCGTTCATAAATAAGTACACCCTTAATATTCTCTTCTTTTTTTTTTGATAAAAAGTTAATTTTCATCTAAATCAAAGAAACTGGGATTCGTGCTTTTCCTAAGGACATTCGTGTGAAGGTAGCAGAAACACTCAGCTGGAATTTTAATTCGTAGAATAACTTAGTAGTCATACATGTAAAACCAGAAGTGGCGGCTGATTTCCAAATCATTGGAAATGATTTTTGCATTGATTGAAACAGTTTATCGTCCGTAACTTTCTAGAGTGTCCAGTTATTAGGGATTAAAAAAAAATTGCCATTTTTTGGAGTGGGGTTGCGGAGGGTTCATTGGCAAGAATGAAAAAAAAGTTGCCAATTTATGAAGCAGAATTTGTTTTTTCTAACTACGAATATTTTCAAAGCAAGGAATCTGTTTGCTTTTAAGGGATAGACCCTGGCAGAAACAAATAAACGTATTTCTAAGTGAAACGATTCAAACGGTAACTCATTGCAACTTTTTATCTTTCTTTCTTTCTCAAAGACAATTTATTTCATGGGCAGCGGAATGAGAATAGTATACCCCACCAGGGATTGAAGTCAAGTTTAAAATTGATGGCTACCGACTACAAGACCTCAAGAAGGCCGAAGAATAGAACTGTTGAATCATTGTGTATAACAACCAATATGTGTCCGAAACATATAAGTAAAGTAAAGTTGGTGACCGTAGTCGAGGGTGACCGGAAGGCTCTCTTTTCGATCGCTAAAACACCGACGTGTAGGTGGGGCGTTACCCCTTTTCATGGATTGCTCCACTTTACCCTTTATTCATACCTTATAATGCTGAGTGTCAAGCAAGGAGGCATCAAGAACCATTTTTGAGTCTTTGGTATGATTCGACCGGGGATTGAACCTAGGTCTCCCGGTCCATTAGCCAACACTTTAACCATCATATGATGATAATTAATTACTTCTCAGCCCGTGGTGTAATGGTTATCATCATAGGAAATGGACACGGCGACACAAGTTCAAATCCTGGACGAGACTGATTGCATTTCACATAGCACTAATACCCTTGGGAAAGGTATGAATCCAATTATTCTCCCTCCAGCTATGGGTAAATAGTAGGACAGAATTGGTTCTTCAGCCTTGGTGAGGCAACTAGTCAAGGAGAAGGAAAATTCTGAATTCCAACCCGTTAAACTCCGCTTAAAAATTGACCTTGTGTCATATTCTGCCCGAGCGGAGGGGTTCGGTAAATAGGATTAATTACTTCTCAGCTCATGAAATCATTGATCCATTTCTTTCATTTATTTCTAGTTACAATCTATCAATGTCAGTCTGTTCATGTTATAATTGACTAAGCTTTTCGCCAAGATGTGGCACAAGGCCGAATGGAAGAGACTCGAACCCATTCCTGAAGATTTGCTAGTCTAGCTTGTTAACCATTACACCACCCGAGGCACCCTTTGTTTATGTATACAACAATCTCAGTCTGCTCATATCTATCTGTAAATTGACATATATATATATATATATATATATCATTGTGATCAAAAGTCTCAGTCCAGGTATCTATCTCACTGTTGTGGTCTTGAAAGGCTAGAAAGGAATAACACGAAGTGATGTAAGGTTTACAGCAATAGATATTTACGGATATACAGACGATAACGATCACAGGTAACTGACTAGCCTCGCTTCTCTCGTTTTTCGGGCCAGTCACTATTTATAAAATCGGGAAGGATCCATGCAGTAACGTCATGGGGTATATCACCAAGGCACTCACTGTTCATATCTATCTATCTATCTATCATAGTTTGTTTATTTCTATCTATTTATCTATCTATTGCGCACAATTTATTTTATGGACGATAGAAAAATAACATGATATATTGATTCCAAATATTGTATTACGTGTTCAGTTCAAAATTCTCTTAAGGCTACCCCATACGACTCTTGAAAAAATTCGGAGGATGGATCAGACGAAACGTCGTAAATATGAAAAGTAACGTGTGTTTAATATGTTAATCAATCAGAAAAAATTCGAAATCTCTCTCTGTCTCTCTCTCTCTCTCTCTGTCTCTCTCTCTCTCTCTCTCTCTCTCTATCTCTCTATCTCATTAGTAGTTTTCCGTTCGTATCAACTAAACATTCTCTACTGAGGCAAGGTGGGACATAAGGTCAGTTTTTTAAATCAATGTTCTGTAGGTTTAAATTTTCTTTCTCCGACATTAGTTACTTAATCATTACAACTTCATTTAAG
>OY757932.1:55530310-55567810 GCA_963585895.1 Sepioteuthis lessoniana | reverse complement strand
GAGAGAGGGAGAGAGAGAGGTTTGTCTCTGTGTAGGTATACATGAATATATATGCATCTATGTATGTATGTATGTATGCTTGAAAGTATGTATATATGTATGTGTACATGTATGTATGTATGTATGTACGCGCGTATATATGTATGCATGTATTCCTGGAAGTATGTATGCATGTATTTATACATCAATATGTGTATGTAGGTATATATATATATATGAATGCATGAATACAAGTGTGTATGTATGTATGTATGCATGAATAAGTATGCATTTATGTATGTATGTATGTATGTATGTATGTATGTATAAATTATTTATGCGTGTATTTATGTAAGTATATATGCATGGATATGTATGCATGAATAATGTATGCAGTTATTTATGTATGCATGTATGTATGTATGTATATAATCATGTATGTATGTATGCATGGATAGGTATGCATATATGTATGCATGAATTATATGTATGTATGCATGTATCTATGTATGTATCTATGTGGAATTATGTATGCATGTATGTATGGATTTAATATCTATGGATGGATGGATGGATCTAAGTATGCATGGATATGTATGCATTTTATTATGTATGTATCTATGTATGTATGTACATATATATGTATGCAAATATGTATTCATTGATTATACATGTATTTATGTAAGTATATATGCATGGATATGTATGCATGTATAATGTATGTATTTATTTACGTATGTATGTATATATGTATGTATACATGTATGCATATGTGTATGCATGAATCATGTATGCACGTATATATGTATATATATATATATATATATGTATGTATGTAGGGATGAATTATGTATTAATTTGTTTTACTATGGATGGATGGATGGATGGATTATGTATGCATGTATTTATATATGTATATCATATCTATCATATTTACCCAACACCTCTGCTCGGGCAGAATATGACACAAGGTCAATTTTTAAGCGGAGTTTAACAGGTTTGAATTCAGAGTTTTCCTTCTCCTAGACTAGTTGCCTCACCAAGGCTGAAGAACCTAGTCTGCCCTACTATTTACCCATAGCTGGAGGGAGAATAATTGGATTCATACCTTTCCCAAGGGGTATTAGTGCTATGTGAAATGCAATCAATCTCGTCCAGGATTTGAAAACGTGTCATGTTTATTTCCTACGACGATAAACATTACACCACGGGCATTTATATATGTATATATACATGTATAAGTATGCATATATGTATGCAAAAATTGATGTATGCATATATGTATGCATGACGTATTTATGCAAGTATGTATGTATGTATGTATGTATATATGCATGACTATGTATGCTTGTATGTATTCATTAAATAATTATGGATGGATGGATGTGAGGATATTCATATTCATACATTTATTTACATATGTAAGTATGCATGAATATTTATCCATGTATGTATGCATGAATTATATATGCAATTTGTAATTCATGCATGTATCTACCTATATATATATATATATATATACATGCATGCAAATATGTATTTATTAATTATGTTTATTGTATTTATGTAAGTATATATGCACGGTTATGTATGCATGAATAATAGGTATTTATTTATGTATGTAATACATAATGTATGTAATAATAGGTATTTATTTATGTATGTATGTAATGTATGTAGACATGTTTAAATGTATGCATATGTGTATGCATATATGTATGCATGAATTATATATTCATTTGTTTTTGTATGTCTGAACATATGGATGAATTATGCATATATATATATATATATATATATATATGTGTGTGTGTGTGTGTGTGTGAGTGTGTGTGTATGGATATGTATTGAATACAAGATGGATAAAAACCAAATTCGCACAATTTTATTATCTCAATTCAAGCTAGGCCGAAAAGCTGCTGAAACAGCTCACGATATCAACGAAGCTTTTGGCCAGAAACCACTACTGAACGCACAGCACAATACGGGTTTTAGAAATTTCGTGGCGGTGACGAGAGTCTTGAAGATGATCAGCGTAGTTAAGAGCCTTAGTCGAAGCCAATCCACGTACAACTGTTCAAGAACTTGCTTCTGAATTAGACGTAACGTATACGACGATTCCAACCACTTGAGAGAGATTGGAAAGACAAAAAAAACTTGATAAATGGGTGCCTCACGAATTGAACGACAACTAAAATCCATTTCTCGACCGGGTTGTGACTTACGATGAAAAGTGGTTCTTTACGACAACCAGCGACGCTCAGATCAGTGGTTAGACGCCGACAAACCTCCACGACACTTCCTGAAGCCAGAGTTGCACTAAAAGAAGGTCATACTAACTGTTTGGTGGTCTGTGACTGGTCTCACCCATTAAAGTTTTTTGAATGCAGGCGAAACCATTACGGCGGAGAAGCACTGTCAACAAATGGATGAAATGCATCAGAAACTTCGACAACAACACCCAGCATTAGTCAACAGAAATGGCCCAAATCTCCTCCACGACAATGCCTGACCGCACGTTGCTAAACCGACCCGGCAGAAGTTGAACAAATTGTGCTATGAAACTCTACCTTATCCACCATACTCTCCAGACCTCTCACCTACCGACTACCACTTTTTCAAGCATCTTGACAACTTTCTGCGTGAGAAATGCTTCAAAAACCTAAGCGATATCAAAAACGCCTTCAGCGACTTCATCGCCACCAGAAAGCATGATTTTTACGTTACTGGTATAAATACACTTGCTTTGCGTTGGAAAAATTGTGTTGATTCTGATGGTGATTATTTAGATCAATAATTTTTGTTTTGAGCCGAGATATGTTCATCTGAATTTAAAAGTTAAAAACCGCAAGAACTTTCTTGTCAACCTAATATATAAGTATGAATGTCTGTATGTATGTATTTATGTATATTTATGTGCACGTACGTATGTAGGTATATATATATATATATATATATAGCGAGGGAAGTAAATGGTTGCCATGAGCGTAATGCAAGGCTCTTGATATGAATCGAGCTCTCGGTAGCCATTTAGCGGATATATGTAAACAAAAACAAATGTGATACGTAAGCGTTTAATTTTCCTTCGCTTGCGTTAGTTTCCTCGTGGCTGAGTGGTAAAATCTTGGATCGGCGTTTGAATCAACCGAGGTTTCGATCCCACCTTCGGAAATATAGCCTGTCTGGTCACACTGAAGGGTTCTGATAGAACGAAACAGGTTTGTCTGTGGATGACAATATATATATATGTATGTATGTACGCAGGAATTCTGAAAGCATCTATATTTTGGATGTGTATATGAATATATGCATCTAGAGGGCAGAGTGCTCTCCTGTGGTCAAGGAGAAATGGGTTCAATCCCAGGTTGCGTAATACCAAAGACTTTAAAAATGGTACTTGATGCTTCCTTGCTTAACACTCAGTAATATAAGGTAGGTATCAAGGGGAAAGTGGAGCAATCCTGGTAAAGGAGTAGCGCCTTCCCCTACACCGAGATGTAGTAGTTATTGAAAAGTAAGCTTTCCGGTCGCCCTTGACTAAAGGGAGACAACTTTAGTTATATTTATACGTATGAATGTAGATATGATTTTATGTATATATGTACGCATGTACATATATATATGAATTAATGTATGTATGAATAATAAAAGGAATATATGTATGTGTGTATATGTATATGAAAAAATATGTATGCATGTATGAAGGTATGTATGCAAGCAAAAACGTATGCATAATGAATGCATACAAACATACATGTATGCATGCTTATATGTATGTATGTATGACTGCTTATATTTATGTATGTATGTATGTATGTATGTATGACTGCTTATATGTATGTATGTATGTATGACTGCTTATATTTATGTATGTAAGTATGACTGCTTATATTTATGTATGTATGTATATATGTATGACTGCTTATATTTATGTATGTATGTATGACTGCTTATATGTATGTATGTACGACTGCTTATATTCATGTATGTATGTATGTATGACTGCTTTTATGTATGTATGTATGTATGACTGCTCATATTTATGTATGTATGTATGTATGTATGACTGCTTATATTTATGTATGTATGTATGACTGTTTATATTTATGTATGTATGTATGTATGACTGCTTATATTTATGTATGCATGTATGTATGACTGAATATATGTATGTATGTATGTATGTATGTATGACTGCATATATTTATGTATGTATGTATGACTGTTTATATTTATGTATGTATGTATGTATGACTGCTTATATTTATGTATGCATGTATGTATGACTGAATATATGTATGTATGTATGTATGTATGACTGTTTATATTTATGTATGTATGTATGTATGTATGTATGACTTTTTATATTTATGTATGTATGTATGTATGTATGTATGACTGCTTATATTTATGTATGTATGTATGTATGTATGTATGACTGTTTATATTTATATATGTATGTATATTTGTATGTATGACTGCTTCTTTTTCTGCATGTATGTATGTATGCATGTGTGTATGTATGACTGCTTATATTTATGTATGTATGTATGTATGTATGTATATATGTATGACTGCTTATATTTATGTATGTATATATGTATGACTGCTTATATTTATGTATGTATGTATGTATGACTGCTTATGTTTATGTATGTGTGTATATATGTATGACTGCTTATATTTATTTACGTATGTATGTATGACTGCTTATATTTATGTATGTATGTATGTATGTATGACTGCTTATATTTATGTATGTATGTATGTGTGTATGACTGCTTGTATTTATGTATGTATGACTGCTTATATTTATGTATGTATGTGTGTATGCATGCATGTATGTATGTATGTATGACTGCCTATATTTATGTATGTATGTATGTATGACTGCTTATATGTATGTATGTATGTATGACTGCTTATATTTATGTATGTATGTATGTATGTATATATGACTGCTTATATTTATGTATGTATGTATGTATGTATGTATGACTGCTTTTATTTATGTATGTATGTATGACTGCTTATATTTATGTATGTATGTATATATGTATAACTGCTTATATTTATGTATGTATGTATGTATGTATGACTGCTTATATTTATGTTTGTATGTATGTGTGTATGACTGCTTATATTTATATATGTATGTATGTATGACTGCTTATATTTATGTATGTATGTGTGTATGCATGCATGTATGTATGTATGTATGACTGCTTATATGTATGTATGTATGTATGACTGCCTATATTTATGTATGTATGTATATATGTATGTATGACTGCTTTTATTTATGTATGTATGTATGTATGACTGCTTATATTTATGTATGTATGTATGTATGTATGTATGTATGCATGTGTGTATGTATGACTGCCTCTATTTATGCATGTATGTATGTATGCATGTGTGTATGTATGACTGCTTTTTTTATGTATGTATGTAAGTATGTATGTATGTAAGAATGCATGAATTATGCATGTCTGTATGTATGCACGTATGTGTATATGCATGTATGCATGCATCTATAAATGTGTATTTTCATGAATGTATGTAAGCATAAAGGTATGTATGTATATATCCTTGTATATATATATATATATATATATATATGCCTGTATATATCCATGAACGTCAGTACATATGTATTTATGTATGTATGCATGTATACAAGAACGTGTGTATGCATGAATGTAAATATTTATGTATATATGAGAGCTTCAATGTATTACGTATTACAATTGTTTTATCGTGGTAAGGAAACGATACACAGTGAAACAGAATTAATTATTTATTAACTTAAGTGGTACAGTCAGACTTGTATAATACGTCTCTCGCTGTAGGTGTTACGCCCAAAGTACGTCTTCTACTGACCGACGTCCTTCAGGGCTCTTTTGTCTCTGCTCCTGTCATACTTGAGAAACATGGCGTCTTTTATACTTCTGCGATACCGGAAGTCAAGTGGTATGAGCCACTATACAACAGTATGTATGAATGTTAGAAGCGCTTGTGGTATACATATTTATCGTCATCAGAACTGGATACAGCTCGAAGACTTTAAATCTTCGGCTAGTCATTTTTCAGTGCAGTAATAATCTAGGGGAAAATTATGAATCAAGCTATGCTCTCTCTCCACCTATTGGGAATATAGTAGGACAGAATGGATTCTTGATCCTTGGATAGTAACCAGTCTAGGAAATAGTAAACTCTTAATTCTTGGTGAGCTCATTCTACTCCAAGTCTAGATTTGAAGAAAGAAAAAACTTGACTTAGAGTGGGATGAGCACACCAAGCTAATCTTACCCAAGATTCATAACATGTGTAACGTCCACACAAACCAAAGAAGTTTCGAGACGAATTTTTAGTATTATATATATATATATATATACTTATTGACGCCTAGATACGACATTTACAAGTACTACAACCCTATCAGATCATTAACTTCTTATGGGCTATTTAAAGCTTTTCTTATTTCTACCCAAGAATATTTTCAATGATCCATTACAATTTCCATGAAATAGCATTATTTGTATAATCATTTGTTTGCGCACAGTTATATAGTTTTAAGTATTCCTATCAAATACTAATAATTCATGCATAATTAAATGATTTCTCTGTCGGTCGAGGCATTACAATACGCCGACTCTAACACTGCAGAAAGGGAAGACCTCCCCCCACACATGCAAACAGTCTTGAGGCTAAGACACCAAAGTGCACCGGATGGTGAGTTTGCAGCTGTGGAGCTTGAGGGAATGTAGCGCAGACCTGCATAGTCATTACTCCCAGGTCCACTCTAGCTAAGATCGGTAGTACTTTTTAAGGTCCCATCTATGGGGCAAATAAAATTATCTACAAAGGATTTTATATATAATATGACTAGAAAATCCGGCAAACACCTATATACGGAACAGCTATTTCGACCTTATAAGGTCTATTCAGGGGTGCACACCGTGATCGAACCAACAACCACTGCATGCAGAAGCCGAAACTCTACCACTGGGCCACCAGTTCACGTCACGTATAAGTGATGCCGAATTTACTAGTCACGCTGACAATGCGCGACCACTTGACCTAATGTGTCTTGAAGGTTCGTATTCCCTACAGAGGACGCGGCCACCTCCGGGGCTACGTCTTCCTAAGTTGGTATTATGAATCCACATAACGTAAACCTCATGGGCAGGAAATAGAATTATATATATATATATATATATATATAAGTAGAGGCAGAAAGAGCGTTGATTGATTGAAAGATTTTAATGGCATGCTGACTCAATTCTTTATTTTAATACTAAAGCTTGAGGAATCGTATACATTGCACATTCGTATTTGGATTTTCTGCTTAGTTTAATTGTGCCTACAAATGTATGATATCTACTGTTCCAGTCAAATAAAAATGATTTTAAAACACATCTATTAGACTCATAGTTTGGACCCTGTTAGTTACTATGAAGCCTGGTCAGAGAAGACCAGGGAGAAATAACAATGAAGGAACATTCCACACCCTTCTGAGTTCCCGAACTAGAGACTCCATACCAGATTCAGTTTGTTGTCATACACTGGACGAGAGAGAGAGAGAGAGAGAGAGAGAGAGAGAGAGAGAGAGAGAGAGAGAGAGAGAGAGAGAGAAATCCGTATGAGTCACGGAGAAAAGTAAATAAAAATAACCATATCTTTCTTGTTTTTTCATTTTCTTCTCTTTTTTCTTTTTTTTTTCTTTCTTTTTTTAAAATAAACTATGAAAGAAAAAGGATGAGTAAAACAAAGTAGCAGTAAGACTTGAACGAATGAGTGAGAGAGAGTCTCTGTCAAAGAGAGAGAGAGAGAGAGAGAGAGAGAGAGAGAGACGTAGGGGCCAGGGCTTAGCCGTTCTTTGAGCCAAACGTTTCAAGTTAATCCTTAGCTGCCGGCACTTGAACACGCTAAACAAATAGTTATCAAATATGGAATGGCGAATTCGCTGCCTATCTCTTCTGGGAATCCAGTTCAAGTTCCATTCATATCTCTCCAAGAAACAACATCTGCTCGATGAAGCATCTCTCTACTCCACCAACCACCCCAGAGCTTCATCATCTTCTTCTTCGCCAAAAACACCCACCCACTTCTTTTTTTTTCTCTCTCTTTTGAAACAAACCATCAACAGACAGTTATATCCCTGTACCAAAAGAAGTTCAGGTCGGTGGGACAGGGGTTTGTGTTGGTGTTTGCTTGTGTGTGCGTGTGTGTGTGAAGAAGAGACTGGGGAAAGAAGCGAAAAAGGTGATGCTCGTTAACCCACGTCAAAATGTGATACCCGATATGTTAGGGGGAAATGGTCAGGATAACAAGGTGAAGATAAGTAGAATTATATCCCTAACATGTTTTCCTGACTTTCGACATCCCTTGCCTAAGACGCACATGCGCAGAAAAAGCGGTATCTTTAAGCACTGCATCGTCGAGTCTTTATTTGCCATTTCTATGAAGATGCTGCCTTTCAATTCATTTGTGAAATTAATAAAGAAAACTAGCGTGAGAATTATTGAAAATGAATCAACAACGAGTCCAGGATAAAGTTGTTTGCGTTTACTTCTCGCTAATATATATTTATAAAAGCATGAACTCACCTGTTCTCCTCATCAGCTTGTTGTAAATAGTTGGGTAGATTGGTTTTGTTTGATTTGGTTTCGTTTCGTTTCGCTTGGTTTAATTGCATATCAATCCTTGTAGGTTATTTAATGCTTACATTTTTTATACTTATACATACTTGGTAAAGTAACTATAGGGTAAATGACTTCACAAAATTTGAGCTGCATATCGATATTGCATAAATAGTGTATATGTTCTGCGCAAAGATTCTTTTTTTTTAAGGTTGATGTAAGAAGACAGTAAAAGGCAGAGATACCTTAGGAGGTATAACAAACAAAGAAATGAATAATTGTTTCTTCTGGAATGCATAAATCCTTCTCTCCTCTCAAGATAGAGTTAAAAAGTAAGACAGACTGGTGGGTTCTCTTACCTGAAAAGGCAACCAGCCTCGGAGAAAGAAAATTTAAACCTGCAGAACATCGATTCAAAAAACTGACCTAAGGTCAAATCAGGCTCGTCGAGGAAATGTTGGGTAAATACACACGGAAAACAAATGATAAGATACGAAAAAAACTTAATAAATAAAAAGAAGAGAGAATTTCAAATTTTTCTGAGATGAGGAATTATTAACTAACGTTATATATATATATGTATCAAACACGTGTTGGGTGTTATATTACAACGTTTCGACTGCTCTATCCTCAAGAGTCGCAAATGATAACTTTAAGGGAATTTCGAACTGAACACTTTATTCAAATTCTGGAAGAAATATGTCATGTTTTTTTTTCTGCTGTCCATAAAATAGATATTATGGAATCTATATAGATAGATAGATAGATAGATATGAACAGACTGGGATAGATAGATAGATAGATAGATAGATATAAATGAACAGAATGAGATAGATAGATAGATAGATAGATAGATAGATAGATAGATAGATAGATTGGAACAGACTGAGATAGATAGATAGATAGATAGATAGATAGATAGATAGATAGATAGATAGATAGATAGATAGATATAAATGAACAGAATGAGATAGATAGATAGATAGATAGATAGATAGAGAGATAGATAGATAGATTGGAACAGACTGAGATAGATAGATAGATAGATAGATAGATAGATAGATAGATAGATAGATAGATATAAATGAACAGAATGAGATAGATAGATAGATAGATAGATAGATAGATATATAGATAGATAGATAGATAGATAGATAGATTGGAACAGACTGAGATAGATAGATAGATAGATAGATAGATAGATAGATAGATTGGAACAGAATGAGATAGATAGATAGATAGATAGATAGATAGATAGATAGATTGGAACAGACTGAGATAGATAGATAGATAGATAGATAGATAGATAGATAGATAGATAGATAGATAGATAGATAGATATAAATGAACAGAATGAGATAGATAGATAGATAGATAGATAGATAGATAGATTGGAACAGACTGAGATAGATAGATAGATAGATAGATAGATAGATAGATAGATAGATAGATAGATAGATATAAATGAACAGAATGAGATAGATAGATAGATAGATAGATAGATAGATAGATAGATATAAATGAACAGAATGAGATAGATAGATAGATAGATAGATAGATAGATAGATTGGAACAGACTGAGATAGATAGATAGATAGATAGATAGATAGATAGATAGATATGCTGTAGAAACGAAAGGATAAGTTCAACAAGTTTTATCGATTCATAATGAAGGTTAATAATGTACATTTAAAGAACTGGGTGGCTAAAAAGTTTGAATACGAAATACAGAGTTTGGCAAAATGATCCACTGGATTTTGGATTTTGTTAACGCGGACGCTGAAAAGGTAGGTCATGTACAGGGTGCACTGAACGGGTTGGATATATTCAGGGTGCAGTGAGTAAATTCTTGTTTAAATAACCGAAAAATGAAAATAACACTTCTAAACTGCATAACTCCATCCTAATCAACACTAGACTCATCCAATTCTTTAACTAATCTGCACCGTATTTGGGATGCCCTGAAATGTTCATATTGAACCTTCTGGGTGAATGCCAAACAGTTCAGCCGACTATCTTTAAATTTATTAAGTTGTAAATTGTATCGGGGTGCAGCTTTCCTCACAGACAGTGACTAACTAAATCTAGTTTGCAGCGCAGGCGACAAAACCCGAAACAAAAAAAAGACGCATGCGTAAAACTAATATTCTAAAAATGGTGACAATTTACCTTTCGTAAAACTAATATTTTAAAAATGGTGACAATTTACCTTTCGTAAAACTAATATTTTAAAAATGGTGACAATTTATCTTTCGTACTCAACATCATTAGGCAACCAAGCGATTTCAATCGCCATCATGGCGTGAAATGAGGGCCATTGTCTGTTTGTAATTGGAATGTTTTTTTGTTTTTTTTTTTAAATAATGACTCTACTATTCCAACGAAGCAGTAATTCTACAAGCATTCTAGGACTAGTCGATTATTTTCGGAGGGTCTTATTTTCCTCAAGTCTTCTATGAATTAAGTGTAATTTCAGATCTTACGTTCCAAAGTCGAACACTTGATGGCAAAAAGCGGAATATGCTTCAAGAGTAAATTCCCAGTATTTCACTGCAAAACTTTTCAGCATTTTAATCATTTTATAACGACCTCTTACTTATTATCATTGACCACCTTGTCGCCTATGGGATAGGAGATGTCTCCGTGGCGTAGTGCCTAACGTGCTGAACGATGACATCGTCGTAAATAAATTATAGATCCCTTTATTCCCCAACAACTCAAAGCTAAATCGTGTCACAACTGTTCTACAAGGGTGGCTTACACTACAAAGGTTGAGATATCATTTAACATTGTTGGGTAAAAAAATAAAGTTGGGGACTTTATTCAAGGTGTAGGGGAAAGTGCCACTTTATTCCCTGGATTGCCCCACTTCACCCTTGATCTTTACCTTATAAAACTGAGTGTTAAGCAAGGAGGCATCAAGTACCATTTTTGAGTCTTTGGTATATCTCGATCTGGGATTGAACCTCGGTATCCTTGACCATTGGCGAACATTACTCTTTAGGCCAATGGCCCGGTAAGAAGATTTAAAAAATTCCAATTGAATCTTCTGTTGAGGATTGACACCCCCACTCTAACTAAAAGGCGTGTCCTTGGTATGACATAAATCTGCATCCGATGTTGAGGTTCAACTTCTAGAGATTTAGGAAGAGCATAATATCCCTTTACTAAAATGTGTCACAAGATAATTTTTAAACGGAGTTTAACAGGTTTGAATTCAATTTTTGCTTCTCCTGGCCGAGTGGGAATAAGGAAATCATAACTTTCCAAATAGTATTTGTCTAAAAGTTAACGTAATAGTACAACTGGAGTTCGAACTCGCTTACTAATGTGTCATAGACTAGCACTTTAGCCACTACACCCCGTTACCCTGTCCATTTGAACACGGGTCACAGAGTCATTTCCTATCACAATAACCATTACGCAAAGAGCGCTACGGGAGTGTATTGCTCAAGAAGTGCAGCATTTGAAGGATATTATGCCTGAAACAAAATGATGACAATAATAAAACAAAACGGCTAATTGTCTTATTTCTCAAGATGCTCTCAATGACAAACATACAATGGTCTCAAAGACATCAGTATCGTCTCAAACAGATTAAATCAAGTCATTTCTCGAGTGAATAGGCTTGAATAGATTTATTGATTGATTTAAAGGGTATGTCAATCCATCAAAAGGTAAAGGAATCTTAGTTTTTTGTGTATATGCATTTTTGAGGTAACACAGTCCCATTGAATAAGAATTATCTTTAAATAGACATATTTGAACCATAGATAGGATCCTCACTGGTACTGTCACTCCAGATCAGAGTTAACCTGGAAGTAATAGCAGCCAAAAGGTACTCTATACTTCCCAGATCTCGAAAAAAGGAGCCTGACGATCAGATAAAGTTTATTGTTAGACATTGGACGAGTCCATTTTTATAGGGTATTAATGCCTTGCAGGGGAGACAATCATCGTATTCTATGCCTTTCTGACAAGACAAACAAATGAAAAAGAAAATTGTTTTTAAAACTTTGGGAAATTGGTTAGATTTCATAGATATTATCACAAAACATGTAAAAGTTGAGAAAAAAGACAAGTCCTATTCTCAGTCTGTGAATCGAAGGATACTTGCGACACTTAAATTCATACATTATATAATTCCTATTTCAGTTCTTGTTGTCCAGTATTCCAAAAATTATACTTATTATTTACTCCTCTAGAGTTTTTCACATCAGTATTAGCTGATGGTTTTTCACTGGAGTTTGAGTGACATCAAGTCTCCTCAAGTCTCCAGGACTCGTCTCAGTATTCTGGCCGTCCTCAGCAATGCTGTCAATTGGATAGTCTCTACCCGTCCGCTAACTTCCAAGTCCTCCGGGCCCTTTAATAATCCTTTAGTTACTGTGCCTAACGCATCAATCACAATTGGCACAATCGTTACTTTCATGTTCCACAGTTTTTTCAATTCTCTAGCAAGGTCGATGTACTTATCCTTTTCCCTTTCCTTCAGATTTTTTCTGTGGTCCGCCGGGACAGCAAAGTCAACAATTTTGCAGATTCTCTTTCTTTTGTTGATTATCATAAGGTCTGGTCTTCTGGCTGGGATTAGGTGATCCGTTTGTATGTTAAAGTCCCATAGGAGTTTATGCGAGTCATTTTCTAGGACAGGTACCGGGTTGTGCATATACCATTTGTTTGTATGGTCGAATTGAAATTTCCTGCAGATTTCCCAGTGGATTACCTTGCCGACCCAGTCGTGTCTCGCCTTGTACTCCTTCTGTGCTAATTTGCTGCATTCGCTTATTATGTGATTGATCGTTTCGTCTCTGTCACCGCATAGCCTACATTTACTGTTTTGTTGCGTCTTATCTATTCTCGCTTTGATATGATTCGTTCTTATGGCGTTGTCCTGTGCTGCTATTAGGAGGGATTCCGTTTCTCTCTTAAGGTTTCCTTTTCTTAGCCAGGTCCAGGTTTTCTGGTGTGAGATGTTATTATTATTATTATTATTATTATTATTATTATTATCACCACAACTACTATTTGAATAACATCCTTTTCCCCCCTCAAAATTGTTTGCTGTCATTTTAGTATTTTCATATTTGCAGCGCTGATTCGACGTAGGGTGAACCGATAGAAATCTATTTGGAGGGCAGCCTCCCTAACTTTGAGACTGACACTACGTAGTACGCATCTAGATATAAGACTCCACTAGTTTCTTCGACTCTACTGTATGGCATTTCTTTAGTCGTATATATATATACATATATATATTTCAAAATGAATTGGTCTTCTAAGAGATTTGTATTTTATTAAGAATTATTTTGTTCTTATATACCTGTATGTTTCCAGCTTGTTGCTTACGTCAGAGAACATATATGGCACAAGGTCATAAATAGGGCACCCTATCAGACTGGAACTCACTCGTGTAAGCCTGTTTTCTAGAATCTACTACATCGAGGTTTAGGGGAGGGCACAACTCCTTTCCCTGGATTGCTCCACTTCACCCTTGATATGTACCTTATATTGCTGAGTGCTAAGCAAGGATGTATCAAGTACAATTTTTAAAGTCTTTGGTATGACGCAACCAAGGACTGAACCCAGGTCTTTTGAACTATTGGCGAACGTTCTACCCACTATATATATATATATATATATATATATATATATATATATTACAAAGTGGAAAGGTTTGTGCCTATCCTGTATTTCTCTAAAAAAAAAGAACTTATAATGAGATATTTTTGTATTTTCTCGTAAAAGATAAAGTTCCAGCAAGTGCAGAGTATTTGTTTTTATTTAGACAAAAATTAAGTACTTGATTATTTTTTAAAAAATTATTCTATAACTGTATCTTTCTTTATTTTTGGAAATAATACCACCACTTTTTTTAATTACTGCTTTACCAATTCTTCGTATTCTTTCCAAAAGAATGGCAGACCTTTCCCTAATATTCTTCAGACACTGATAAAATCCTTACTCTCACTCTGTGGGCATTTCTTTGACCTCTCAAATCCAGCTCATGGCATACTAATTCGATAGGGGTGGCCGAGTTATAATTTCCAAAATTTTGCTTTTTTTTTTTTTTTGACACTCCAGGTAAATTTAATATTATTTGGGAGACTGTGTCGGATAGGAGTTTTATTAGAAGACGATTTTCTTCAGATCATACGTAAACAAGATGGGATACCATGTCTTTCCAAAATCGAGTGGTATTGTTCGTTTTCATGCTCCCCTTTACATAAATAAAATCTCCAGGTGCCTGTGGTGTAATGGTTATCGTCGTGGGAAATGGACACGACGACCCGAGTTCAAATCCTGGACGAGACTGATTGCATTTCACATATCACTAATACCCTTGGGAAAGGTATGAATCTCCCTCCAGCTATGGGTAAATAGTAAGTTCAAACTCCTGTGGGGCCATTACGTTCAGACTAATAATACACCAAGGAAAAGTACTAAACTTCGTATCCACACCACCTATTGGTTAAATTGTATTACAACAGTACTTCACTATAACCTTGGGAAAGGTATGAATCCAATTATTCTCCCTCAATCATCATCATCATCATGTGCCGCTAGCACGGATATCCCTGACCCTCTCTCATCACTTCTTCCAATCGTTCATCTCCTCTGGCAGGTCTTCAGGACTACATCCCGTATCCTCACATAGCTGCTGTATGTATGTTCGAGCTGGTCGTCCTGCTTTTGTTCGGTCATATGTGGGGGTCCATAAGAGTACATCACTTATGAGGTTGTCTCTGCTTCTCCAGCAGTGTCCTGCATGTCTGGTTCGTCTAATTGGGATAGTTTTCGTGATGGAAGGCAGGTGGCCGTATAGTTGGTGCCTTGTGGGGTTCTTCTGCCTTGGTGAGGCAACTAGTCTAGAAGGAAAACTCTGAATTCAAACCAGTTAAACTCCGCTTAAAAATTGACCTTATGTCATATCCTGCCCGAGCGGAGAGGTTGGTAATAATAATAAATAAAATTTCCAGCCATAAATCCCTCAAAATTCCTTCCCTTTGATTAACTTAAGGTGATAAGGCTTAATGTTGGGACCCCTCATTCATCATTCGATCATTATCCATGCTTTCTTCTCGAATACACTCACTTCTTACTACTGAAAACGTCAAATTTGAACTAATCAGTTTCCAATACATTTTATCACTGTTTCAATGTCCTGCTTTTTTTTCCACAGCTGGTGTTTCTGTTGTATTGTCACATAATAAATATGCATATATACATGCAGAATATATATTGACGCAATAATAAAGACGAGCGAAGACTTCTTTAAAAAATATAAGTCTCACTTTATTTGAAAGTGTGTGACAGGGAGCAGGAGACTGAACAAAGACTGCAACATATTGACCACCACTCTTATAGCCATCAGCGTTGTGTCTTTTTCGCTCTCCAAGGCTGCTCAACCGGAGGCCCAGGGGCCTAGCTTTCTGCTGACTGCTGGCTTTCTCTACCACATCTTGTCTCCAACTTCTGGTCTCCAAAAACTAACTGACTTTTTGTATTCACCGAGTTATATAATAGTTCAATCACCCACTCAATATCTCCCCATAACTGGCCATCAGGATGTGTCACTTCCGCTGTCCTTGGAATGGCATGTTTGATTGTCATCGAGGAGAAATAACTGTCATGCAGTTCACAGGTCACTCTCTTCCGGTGCATCAGTCTGACTGTACCGTGGGATTTTACCTTGACCCATATTGTCAGCCAAGCCCGCCTACGCCAATGGAATATGCAACTTCTGCGTCTTTGAAATGGCATGTTTGGCCGGGTCGAAAGTCAATATTCAACATTTCTTGATGACTATGCAATCCAAAAGAACGCTGATCTAATTCGATTTTTTTTATTGAGAGTGATACTGGTTGCTGCCGGGAGGAATTAAATTCGAAAGCGGTAATCATATTTTGTACTTCAAATCGTTTTTCTGTCAACATTTACGCTAGTTTCTAGCCACTTTTGTTGCCCATATTGCAGCGATTTGTCTTTTACAGGGCTCGGAAACAAAATATGGAATGATATTTAAAACGATTTTTTTTATATTTTGATTTGTCAATTTTTGAAAAAAACGCAATAAATCTAAATTTTCTTGATTAAGTCTATTATACAAATTTTTTTTTATAAAATTAAAATTCAGCCTAACATAAAGGAGCAAGAAAAGAAATGACAAAGAATCTATGATATGCTTCACGCCGAAACCAAACCAAAAATTCTTTGTCGACCTTATACAAAGCAAAGAAAAAAAATATTGGAAAAGCGCTTTTTAAGTAATCGGGGGAGTTAAAGATTGAAGAAAAAACGAAAAGAAGACTTTTTAACAGCTCTCGCTACGGTGTTTAAGAAGGACCCCACAAAATCAATAAGAAAGCACGCCAATGAGATAAAAGTCCACGAGAAAACTGTGAAGACAGCAATAAAACAAGATCTAAGCCCAGACCTCAACCCCCTTGATTACGCTACACGGGGCGTTTTAGAAAACAAAACAAATATAACTCCCCATCCAAATATTGGTTCACTTAAGAGCGCTATTGAGGAGGAATTGAATAAAATGTCTGAAGAGTTTTATTTAGAAGGCATGCAAATCGTTTCGTAGACACGTTGATACAATAATTGATAAAAAATGATGGCCATATTGAATAAATTTTCTGTTTTGTGTCTATCTTCTTCTTTTGTTTTTTTTTTTTTTTTTCAATTAAAATCAATCTTGTTTTATAATAGAGACGTTTATTACTATACAAAAATATCCCTAATTTTGCTTTCGCGCCCTGTAGAGTAGCCTATACTGAATGAAATTTGATTTTTTTCTCTCATTTCAATGCTTTGTTCCTTTGAATAATATACAATAGCTGGTATGCAACAAAAACAAAACAAAGCATTTCAGTTAACATTTAGAAAATGAATTAACATATATGAAGAGATAGATAGATAGATAGATAGATAGATATCAGAAGAAAAGAAGGAGATAGATATATAGATGTGAATTATGTTCCTCTTCATGTTCGTGAATGAAAGAAGGAAAGATACGTGAACATATACATGTTTTTCATCATTGAATAGGAATAATTACTAGAAATCATATGATTGCATGTAGATTATTTGTATTAGATAAGAATACCTGAAACCATATCAATGTATCTCATATTCCTTGATATGAAACAGGATTCGAATAAGGCAGATGTTCATTCCACGCATATTTGGAAGAAAATCCAGAAAGAAATTGCCGAGAAATACAAAGAGAGGACGAAAGAGATTACCCTAATCGATTTTTAGATTTATCGAACACACAGATACACATGGAATTGCCGAATTCCAGAAACAGTCGTTTTCTAAGAAAATATCAAATCCAGCCCTAGCAAAACATAAGGGGAAGGTTTAATGCGTTGCAGTATTTTCTGAGTAATAGCTTTGCTTTTATATTTTAAATTTCATACGGCAGGTGAATTTTTGGGAGGAAGCTTATCTAAATTTTTGGGAGGAAGCTTAAAATTTTTTATCGCTTGCAATATTCGGACTATTGTCTGATATGTCCTTTTGCTTTATTCTGGACTTTCATGTCGAACTCGAGTGCTTACTCATAACCTCGAACTAGGAATACTTCATCGTCATCAACATCATATCCCCTGCCAGCACGGATCTCTCTGAATCTCACTCGCCACCCATCCCGAGAGGTCTTCCAGGCTATCTCCTGTACCGACACAGAGCTGTTGTGTATAGGTTCTTGCTGGTCGTCCTCTTCGTCCATGTGAAGGGGTCCACAGGAGTATATCGCTTATGTGTTCGTCCTTACTTATCCACCTGTGTCCCACATGCCTGGTTCGTCTAACGTTGATAGTTTTCTTGATGGGTGGTAGGTAGCCATACAGCTGCTGTTTTGTGGGGAGTTGCCTTCAGGACTTGTTCAGTATAGCTCGTAGCATTCTTTTGTAATTGTCGTCAAGCTTTTTCCCCATACGTTTAGTTGGCGTCCATGTAGTGCATCCATATAGCAGTATCAACACGTTTTTCTTCAAATGAATACTTACGATAGCTTAACATGTGTACCTGGTCATGGCTAATAGAATTAGAACAATCTACCTACGTTGCTTAAATAAACGGTTCAGTTAAAGGTTCTGTGTAGACAGCCGAATTTGCCATGAAACATTTGAAAAAGGCCGAAGAATATATCAGCCAAAACGTTTTGAGTATAACAATAAAGATGAAGACAATAGTCTGAGTAATTCAAGTGATGAAAAAAATTAAATTAAGGAACTGTATATATTGTATATCTGTATTTATTTTTTTCATATAGTTGTTTCTTCAGAGCTTTCTTCCTTGAATATTGCTGTATGTAACCAAGTCAGCTGAGGTTGCAGAATACATCGACTGCATTTCTGCAAAGGGGTAACCACCCACCCATGAGTGTCCTGATGGAGAGACTCTAGATATAGGGAATGTGGACGACCCCATTATTGCCAGTGCTCCCAGGTCTATTCTGCCCCGAAGTAGTAGCACTCGAAAGGGTCATTTCTATGGGTCAAATAGAACTGTTTGACATTTTAATTGATTGCAAATAATGACATGCTTGATTAAGTTGTTAGAAATAAAAATGTTTGATCATTTAATTGTGTGTAAACAAATGACTGGTGTTTAATTGAATTGTCAGTGATACATAACAATACTTGAAACTCTTTAACTGTGTGCTTGAGTTGAATTATTGGTATTACATAGAAATACTTGAAACTATTTGACTGTATGGAAAGGAATGAATATTGTTGGACAGAATTTGCGTTAAATAACAACAGTTGAGACCACTTGTTACATAGCCACATATGAATACGAGAAATAAACATATTCATACCGTACGCAAAACGTTCATAATGTCCTTGTATTGATAACATTGGAATCCCGAAACACAGAAAACACTTACGAAATCTTAGTTCGGGTACGAAACTTTTTATTACCTTTGAGTTAAAAGGTTTTTCGACATAAGAAAGAGAGATACCATATTTCTATGCTGACTTTTCCATCTGCCCCAAACCACGTGCGGCACCCGCCGCAAGGCCTCGGCGAGCTCCGAAATTCAACCGTCTTCTTTGGACGCTAAAACCTGACTCTCTGTTCGGACGCAGGAACTCAACTCACTGACTTTTCTCAAATCCCCAAAATCCTCCGCGCACGCTTCCGGTGCATGATGTCATTCACATCCCCCGGTCATATTTTTTTCTGTATGGGATTTTTATTTTGACATCTCTGAATGACACATCTTCTCCGCGCGCACGTGAACACCTGCGCTCATGTTGCACCTAACTAACCCATGCGCTAAGAAAAAGGTTCTCAGTCTAACTAAATCGAAAGGCAAGATATATAAAGCGAAATCCCTCGGCCATTATATTACACACTTCCCTTTGTGCAACCAAATAATCAAAAGTAAATATAATTATTCTTAGTAGTGAGCAAAGTTGAAACCATTTAACGGGGTACAAAAAAGATCTCAGGCTCGTTTAAAAATGTTATCAACAAAATGTTTACAAATATTATATATTTGATATATATGTATAAACAGGATTTGGCATTAAATAACGTACAATGGTTGATATGCCATAAATTCCTACCGAACCAAATCATATATATTTAATATATATGTAAAAACAGGTTATCAACAAAATGTTTACAAATATTATATATTTGATGATGATGTATGTATAAACAGAATTTAGCGTTAGATAACCTACAGGGGGTGGTGTCCTTGTGGTGTAAGGGTTAAAGCGATGGACTGCGGAATCGTAGTACGCGAGTTCGTACTCTAGTCGCGCTATTACGTTCACTTTCGGGCAAATACCCTTGGGAAAGGTATGAACCCCCTTATCCTCCCAGCTATGGGTCAAATAGTACCACTCCTGTTCTAGGAAGATGGCTTTGGTGTTAAATAACCAAAAAATGTTGATATACCATTAAACAAAGAAACCAAACCTACAAGGGTTGGTAAGCTATAAAACCCAACCAAAGCAAATAATATATATATATATATATATATATATATATATATATATATATATAAACAGGATTTATCGTTTAAAGGGTTGATTTGCTATAAAACCCAACCAAATCATATATATCTAATGTAAGCGTTAAATAGCCTAAAAGGGTTCATATGCCACGAAACCCAACTAAATAAAATCATATATATTTAATAAATATGTCTAAAGAGGATTTGGCATAAGGTAACCTACAAGGGTTGATATCCCTTAAAACCCAAGCAGCTAATAATAATAATAATCCTTAGTGAATATTTATAACTTCAAGGAACTAATCTTAATACAAATATTTTTACTGGATTGTCCCCGAGTTGTTATAAATAAGGGTCTAGACTGTGGCTGCAAAGTAAGCGAGTTGAACTCCAGTCGCGCTTTGGCGTGCACTTCCTGACAACAACCTTTGAAAAAGGCGTGAACCTGTAAGTGCCCCCAGCTATGGGTTAAATAGTATCAATGCTGGTCTTCCACAAAGATGACTTTGACAAAGAATAAACTAGGAAGGTTGATATACAAAGAAACTAAGCCAAATAATGTTAGTAAAGTTGGCGACTATAGTCGAGGGTGACTCGAAGGCTCCCTTTTCAATAGCTACTACACCAAGGTGTAGGGGAGGGCGCTACTCCATTTTACCCTTAATACGTACCTTACAATGCTGAGTGTTAAGCAATGATTCATCGAGTACCATTTTGGGGGGTTTTGGTATGAGTCTACCTGGGATTGAACTCCGGTCTCCCAGGCCATTGACAAACGCCCTACCCACTAGACAAACTCATATTAATCCAACTATTCCCATCAAATAAAAATGATTAGCACATAAGTATTTTTATCTCATGCCAATACTCTATACACAATTCTATGCATTTAAGTAACTATTTCTATATACTAAAAACATTTCTTTGTAAACGGTTATAGGTTTTCAAGTAACTAATAATAATATGCACAACTCGAAATCCGTCCGAAAAAATGAGACGCATAAAGTTCTCTGGGAGTTTAAGACACGAGGATCATTAAATAAGTTTCCAGACTTTTTTTCGTATGGGTACTTTTATTGATAGTACACACATGAAACTCTAGTCCACTTTGAAGTAATCTCCTCCGGCTGCAATGCACTTGTACCGTTCCAACAACTTCTGGAAGGCCCCATGGATGTCCTCTTGTGTGAGTGTGTCAATGACCTTCGTCAAAGCCTCTTTCATCTACTCAATTGTCTCATAACCACAGCCTCTGAGATTAGGGAATAAGCAAAAGTCACAGGAAGAAAGGTCTGGACTATAGGGAGGCTGAGGAACTGTCTTGATGCCCATCTTGGTCAAATAGTCTGTGACAAGGGTAGAGTTGTGAACTGATGTATTGTCCTGGTGCAAATGCCACTGACCCGATTTGAAGATCGCTGGCCTCTTCTGACGGAATCTCTTCCTGAACTCCCTTAAAACCTCAACATAGTAACCCTAACCCTAATCCTTCGGCCAATTAACTCTGCTGTATTGACTTCCTTACTCCTCTCACACCTCTCATCATCCTTCATAGACCCCCTGCCTTCCTTGAATGTCTAATGCCACTCAAAAACTGATGCTCGATTCATGCAAGATGGTGGAAAAGCAGTCTGAAGCATTCCATACGTTTCTGTGGCATTCATTCAAAGTTTAAAACAGAATTTTAAAGCATATCGTTTTTCTAAAGTGTCCTCATGTCCAGATTGCATTTCTGAAATTCACCAGCTGCGACAATCAGGCTTTAGTAGGGTGTATTCCAATTGCTGCTGTACCTGTTGCTTTGAACCTGAAATCATAAAAATTGGTCAGTCATCTCATAAGATGTATAGCAATAAGATACTGAATTTTCAAGTGTCTACGACAATTTTAAATGCCTGCACACAAAGTCTGGAAACTTATTGAATGTACCACGTACAAACAGATCATCTAATCTCGGCCAGATGACCAGACCTAGTGATAGTCAACAAAAGAAAAAAAAAAAAAAGAGAACCCGCAGAATAGTGGAATTTGTCTTTCCAGTTGACCACTGGGTAAAACCGAACGAAAGCAAAAAGAGAGATAAATACTTCGACCTTGCTAGAGAACTGAAAAAAAAAACAAACTATGGAACATGAAAGAGACGATGATACAAATTGTAATTTGTGCGTCCGGTACATCACCAAATAATTGCTACAAAGACTGGATAAATTGGAAATAAGAAGACGTGCGGAGACCATCCAGACTACAGCATTATTAAAATCGATCAAAATACCGAGAAGAGTCCTGTAGACTTGAAGAGACTCGCTGTTACTTAGACTAGAGTGAAAACCATCAGCTAACGCTGGTGTGAAAAGCTCTCAAAAGAGAGAGAGAGAACAAATAATACTCCTTAATAAACAATTATAGCTTCAAGTAATTATTCTTATTACAAAAAAAATAGTATGGCTTCTTTGCGATGTGGACCAATAGCTCAGGGGTAGAGTTTCGGCTTTATGGTCGCTGGTTTGAATTCCAGTGGGGATGATCACTGTATACACTGCTGATGAGACTTAATAAGGTAGAAATTGCTGTCCAGTGGTTCTGCCTATCACACAGAGAGCTTGCCAGATTTTCTGATCCTGATAATTCAATTTATAATATAATTCCTCTATCAAAAAAAGGGTATGTCTTTTTCCTTACCCATGAGGTTATTATTGGGCGTACCTCAAATCCTCCTGGGAAGAGCTTGCTCTGGAGGTGACCGCATTACTTGGTGGATTTTCTGGTCAAGATATTTCAATTTATAGGAAAATTACAAGATTCTATGGTATCAAGTGTTCCTATCAAAAATAAAAAAAGATTGATCCATAGATAGAACTTTAACAGGTGCTACTGTTCCTGCTCAGAGCAGATCTGGAAGCAATGGAGGAGTACAAGACACTCTCGAGATATCCTGAACCAGGGACCCACCATTAGGCGCAGTTAAGGGTCATCCTCAGGATAACCCCTATTTTTGCAAGGCATACCGTCGGGGGATTCCAGGTTCCACAAACAGGGTAGATGACTTCTTTTTTTTTTTTTTTTACTGCTAATCAATATATCCAGATAGACGATTTGGTGAGATTTGAAGGTTGATCAAGAGATAATGTCTTCTATTTATTATATCAGATCGGCACTTTTATAAAGAAATTGAAAAAGAAATGATAATCTGTGAGTAAACAAATGACTTACGTTGAATTGAATTGTTTGAGATAAATAGCAAGATTTGGACACATTTAACGAAGTGCAAACAAATGATAAATATTAAATAGAATTATTAGCTTGGTTTGGTTTGGTTTGGTTAGGTTTGGTTAGGTTTGGTTTGGTTTGGTTAGGTTTGGTTTGGTTTGGTTTGGTTTGGTTTTATGGGATATCAACCATTGTAGGTTATGTAATGCCAAATCCATTTTCATACAAAAACAGTTCTATTTCAAACAATTTAGTTAAGCATAAGTACACATAAGTTTAAATGTCAAAACGGTTCTCATCCAAATAATTGAGTTTAGCATAAGTACAGTTTTTTGTTTACACCCAGTTGAATGTCAATATAGTTCTCTTTCAAGCAATTCAGTTTAGCATAAGTATGCAGTTTAGATATAAAAAACAGTTCTATTTCAAGCAATTCAGTTTATCGGGTGCTACCAGTCTGGGCCAGAGTGGACATGTGAGAAATACTCCGCATTTCTCAAAGCCTCAGCATCAGATTGTTTGGTGTCATATCCAGGACTCGCTCTGCGGGTGGGAAGTATTACTCCTTTGGAGAGAAGCAGTTAGTGTATTCTACAGCCGCAGCCGACTGGGCCATTAGTCAATTGAGCTGAGTGAGGACCGGCATTATTGTTAACAAGGTAATAGGGTTTGTTTTGTTTTTTTTTTGTCCAAAATTGTTTTCAAACGACGAAGTTAACTACGTTAGAGATTAGAAGTGACTGTTTGATAATTATCGAAGAATTCAGAGTCGACAATTCCTTGAATATCCCGCCATACACTCAATATGATCTTCTTTGGATGAAGTTGTAGTTTCGTTTGTTGAGCAGGTCTGTTTCATCGACTGATCAACTAACGACGGCGTTTACCGTTACGATAAGGGATCTACTTCTCACTAGCAGTAAACCAGTCTTAAAAAAACGTAGCTGACAGTGTCGTGTAAGTAATGACCCATGAAAAGCGACACGCTGTTGCAGATTCCCAGGGGCATGGTTCACACATTGACGAAAACGTATCTAATATATTCTTTAGTTGGGTCGATCATAGGGGCGAATACCAAAGAAGATTACAAACAATACTTTTATAATCCAATAGAAAAATAAATCATTCCCCAACCAAAACAAATAAGAATATTTTAAGAAGTATTTTCTAATAAATTCATCAAGAAAATCGGACATTACAAATGGACATTTTTATTAGAGCATTTTAATGCTGAACATTTTTTTAATCATATATAAGCAAAATTATCGTATCTTTCGTATAAGTTAAACACAAAGAAAGTTTGTTTTTAATACAATGATAATTATGTTCTTTATAAGGACTTTTTAAAATTCTTAAGGGAATATATTCCAATCAGAAAATATATAACAATTTAATTTTCGTTCAGTGTAATCACACACACACACACACACACACACACACATATATATATATATATATATATATATGCACGGGGTGCTTCAATAAGTTTCAGACTTTTTTTGTAGAGGCATTTAGAATTGTCGTAGACACTTGAAAATCCAGTATGTTGCTGCTATACATCTTATGAGATGACTGACCAGTTCTTATGATTTCAAGTTCAAATGAACTGCTACAGCAGCAATTGGAATACACCCAACTGATTGTCACAGCAAGTGAATTTCAAAAATGCAATCTGGGCGTGAGGACATTTTAGAAGAACGATATGCAATAAAATTCTGTTTTAACTTGGAAAAAATGCCACAGAAACGTATGGAATGCTTCAGACTGCTTTTGGACCATCTTGCATGAATCGAGCATCAGTTTTTTGAGTGGCATAAGAGATTAAAGGAAGGCAGGGAGTCTGTGAGGGATGATTAGACGCGGGATGAGTAAGGAAGTCAATACACCAGAGTTGATTGGCCAAAGGGTTAGGGTTAGGGTTACTATGTTGAGGTTTTAAGGGAGTTCAGGAAGAGATTCCTAGGGAAGAGGCCAGCACTCTTCAAATGGGGTCAGTGGCATTTCCAGCGGGACAATGCACCAGACTCCAACTCCATCCTTGTCACAGACTATTTGATCAAAATGGGCATCAAGACAGTGCCTCAACCTCCCTCTAGTCCAGACCTTACTGCCAGTGACTTTTGGTTATTCCCTAAGCTCAGAGGCTGTGGTTATGAGACAACTGAGGAGATGAAAGAGTCTGTGACAAATGTCATTGACACGATCACAGAAGAGGACTTCTATTGGGCCTTCCAGAGGTTATTGGAACGGTACAACAAATGTATTGCAGCCGGAGGAGATTACTTCGGATGGGACTAGAGTTTCTTGTGTGAACTATCAATAAAAGTGCCCATACGAAAAAAGTCTGGAAATTTAATGATCCTCATATATATATATATATATATATATGTGTGTGTGTGTGTGTGTGTGTGCGTACTATGCTATGCTATGCTATGCAAAAGTCTTTGGTGAATTAAAACAATTGTAAATTTCTGCTATTTGCCATCTTATAACCGGACGTTTCACGCTGCTTTTTTTACTGATGAAACATTGGCCCTCTTTGTATTGATTTCCATACCTAATCAATATATTTTGTTGTCGAAAGAATTTTACAAAGTTATACCCCCTCATTCATTGTTCGTGGAACAATATGTGAATATTTTTTTTTTTTGAGTCTCGCTTTCGCCTCCTTGTCAATAGTTCTTGTATGTGTATTATATATGCATAAAATGTTTCTGCACTTATGAATCAAATTGTGTTTCCTTCTGTCTATGCAGTGTTAGTGTATCATTTGATGTACTCATACTTATATTGGACTTTGTGGGTCGACTAAGCATTTTTTCTCGCACTAATCAAGCTAATACTATTGCACACATGTATACAAATGGTTGCTATTATTGAATGGCAATAGACATTTGAAAATCTATAACTGTATCGTAATTGATTATATATAGAATAGTTGAAATTATAATAGTTTACAAAGGATTATTAGCTTCTTGAAATGATGCAATTGTTTGCAAAAAAATTGACTTGAGCGTTAAATAACCCAAAAAGAATTAATATGCTGTAAAACCAACTTATATAAAAACCAGACGGTCAGACATATATATATATCACAATAGTCATCCACAGACAGATTTGTTTCGTTCTATCAGAACTCATCAGTGTGGCTATATAGTATCTTCCCGTAGCTGGGATCGAAACCCGGTTGACTCAAACGCCAAGCCAAAGTTTCTAACCATTCAGCGACAAGGAGATATTAACTGCGACGTAAATTTTAAACGGTTATGAATCACAATTACTATTGTTTACATACATCCGTTCAAACGGTTACCGGGACCTCAATTCATTTACGAAGAGGCTTGCCATGAGCGCTAATGGCAACACGATTACTTCTTCGCCAGAGAACTCAACCCTACGGGCTTAGGGAAGTATATATACATATATATATATTTATATATATATGTATATGTGTGTGTGTGTGAGAGAGAGAGAGTGTATACGCGATCTCAAGATAACGTTAAACTTTAACGGGAATAAATAAAGTTGGTGACCTTACTCGAGGTTGATCTACCCAAAGGATCCCTTTTCAATAGCTACCACATCGAGGTAAAGTTTAACTTTATCTTCTCTTGAGATCGCGTATACACTCACACACAGACATATATATATATATATATATATATATATATATATATATATATATATATATATATATATATATATATATATATATGTGTGTGTGTGTGTGTGTGTGTATGTGTGTCTGTCTGTCTGGTTTTATATTAGTTGCCGCTACTCCTTTCCCTGGATTGCTTCAATTTGCCATTGATCCTTACCTTATAATGCTGAGTGTTAAGCAAGGTGGCTTTAAGTACTATTTTTGAGTCTTTGGTATGACTCGACCGGAGATTGAAACCCTGTCTTCCGGAGCATTGACGAACACTCTACTCTACTCATAATGCTACATCCTTAAGGGAAATAAGAGACAAGGAGCTGCACGATAATCAATATAAGAGGAAATAATACCGTTTCTGATGGCCAAAGCTCCCGGTGGTTCCAGGGGTGGAAGTATCGATTTGTCTAATAAAGTCATCTAGAAAATCAGACATTACATTAGTTCCAACCTGATATTTTAATAGGGCCCTTCAAGATGACTTGACATGCGAATAGGAACATGATTAATTTGTTTGAAAGATATCGTAAAATGTTTATCAAACTCTTTGAATATAAAAGGAATGCAGATAATTAAAGAAATAAACGCAGTGAATAATGAAAAAGGTTTCAACAATCAAGCAATGATTGTATGAAAACGTCAGCACCTGAAAATGGGTACCAATGAAAGAATTAATCAACAGATTAAAAGACACTGAAAAATATAGATCAAAGAATAGGTAGTTGCTGATATCGAACGAAATGAACGTAGTTAATAATGAAACAGATAATACATTATAACAATCAAGCAATGATTGTATGAAAACTGAAAACAGCTGAAAATGAATACAACATATTAAAGAATAGTCAACCTCAAATAGAAAACGTAATTCGAATGTTTATTTACTTACTTATTGTTTTTGCTCGTTGGAAATATTTACGATGCTTTGCTAAGACTGATATGTAGGTCTTCTATTGCTTAGTTAGTCTACACCGTTCAACTTACTGTATTTTGACATTTTTTTTTCCTTTGGTACGACGAAATAAGTAGGCTTATTATGCGATAATCATTATGTTAATACATTTCATCTTGATTTCATTGTTTAATATTTTAGAGATTACCTTTAAAATATAAAAGTATGATTGAGGTGTCTGTAAGGTAACTAAAATTTACTCGAATTTAGTTTCGAATTTCGATTATTGGTGGGTTGGTTTGTAGGTTTATGGCTCATCAACTTGTGTAGGGTAGTTAATGCCGAATCCGTTTTAATATTAAACGAAGTGTTCTGTTTCAAATAATTCAGTTTAGCATGAGTGTACTGTTTAACTGTCAAAAACTGTTCTATTTCAAACAATTCAGTTTAGCGTAAGTACAGTTTCAATGTCTAAAACAGTTCCATTTCAAGCAATTCAGTTTAGTATAAGTACGCAGTTTAAATGTAAGTGCATAGTTTATCAAAAACATTTTATTTCAAGCTATTCAGTTTAGTCAAACAGATCTAATTCACACAATTCAATTTAGTAAAAGTATTGTTTTTGTCTACACACAGTTAAATGTCGAAACTGTTCTATTTCAAACAATTCAGTTTACCGTAAGTACAGTTTCAATGTCAAAAACAGTTCCATTTCAAGCAATTCAGTTTAGCATAAGTATGCAGTTTACATGTCAAAATAGTTCTATTTCAAGCAGTTCAGTTTAGCATAAGTACTCAGTTTAGTTCTATTTGACCCATTAATAGGACCCTATCAGGTTCTAGTACTCTGGGCTCGAGTGGACCTGCGAGCAATAGCAAGGAAGACGTACTCCACATCCCTTGAAGCTCCCGTATTATTAGAACTTCACCATCAGATTGTTTCTTGTCATATCTAGGATACTCTTTTGGAGAAGGCGGTCTTACCCCACGGTGGAGAAGTAGTCAGAGTATTCTACAACTCCAGCCGAATGGACATTTCGATTATTGATTTTTAAAAAATCCTATATTACGTTTACTTCGTTTACTTGTTGTCTTTCTTCAAGGATTATATTCTAAAAGGTAAAAAGGAGGTGCCCGTAGTGTAATGGTTATCGTCGTAGGAAATGGACACGGCAATACGAGTTCAAATCCTGGACGAGACTGATTGCATTTCATATAGCACTAATACCCTCGTGAAAGGTATGAATCCAATTATTCTCCCTCCATCTATGGGTAAATAGTAGAGCTGACGAGGTTATTCAGCCTTGGTGAGGTGTTATATACTCACATAATAAATATGCTTATATACACATATACATGTTCATGCAGAAATATACATATATATGCTGGATACATACCGACGCAATGAATTAATCAGACGCAAACATGATAACGATAATGACGCACGCAGGAAGACGCATGAAGGAAGACGCAGGAAGACTTCTTTAGCAATAATTTACCTCTCACTTTATTGCAAGAGTTCGAAAGGGTTGTTCAAGGGTTGCATATGAGAAGGAGCTGGAGACCGAACATAAACTGTAATATCTTGACCCCACTGTTATGACCGTCACGTTGTGTCTTTCTTGTTCTTTATGGCTGCTCAACCGGAGGCCTAGGGGCTCACTCTGCTCGATGCTGGCTTTCTTTACTGCATCTTATCAGCATCTTCTCTGGACCCCAAACTCCATCGGGGTTTCCTTGGGCCCCCTCGGTCGGGTGTGGCTTTCCCTACAACACCTCGTCTCCAACTGTCTGGAACTCTCCTGGCAACTGCTCTGGCTCGTCGAACTCAAATGAATTATATAATCGTTCGACGCCCACTCGATCTTTGAAATCGAATGTTTAATCGTCATCAAGCGGAAATAACTGTCATGCAGTTCAGAGGTCACTCTCTTCCAGTACGTCAGTCTATAAGAGTATAATGGGATTTTTTTACCTCGTCCCATTTCATCAGCCAATTTCCGCCCACGCGATTTCCTCTCATAACTGCCATTAGAATGTATCACTTCCTTCCGGTGCATCACCTTGAATGGAATTTTTGGCCGGGTCAACAGGTCAAAACACAACAGAAGCAACTAGTCTAGGAGAAGGAAAACTCTGAATTCAAACCTGTTAAACCCCGCTTAAAAAAATTGACCTTGTATCATATCCTGCCTGAGCGGAGGGGTTGGGTAAATATGTATATTCTAAAGGTAAATAAGTTGATAATAGTAATATAAAATGTTTTTTTGTCAACGTTTGAATCTTTTTAAATTCTTGTTAATAGCGACGTTCTTTATATTTCAGTAAAAATATTCAACCCTACTTTTTTTTGTAAGTTGTTTAATACTGAGAAAATAATACAAATCGACAAAATGAAACAAAATATTATCAGAGAAGTCACTACGGTAAATAAAACTGATATGAAAGACAGAACACCGCTAATTTATTTTTATAAATAATGACATTGTCACTTAAATCAGCAGCCAAATCGGTCTCAATTATATCTCTGCAGAGGAGTAAGATCCCCCACCCACACGAGTGTCCAATTATGACGTAATGTAATCTGATGGTGAGGTTCCAGCTTTGGGAAATGCAGAGTATCCCTTCTTTGGCATTGCTCCCAGGTTCACTCTATATTGAAGCCAAACTCCTTTTTACCCTTCTTACCAAGAACAGTAAAGGCTTAAAGCCTTTATCTGACTAATTATTTGCACACAGCATGAATATATAAATAGTAGGTCAGACTGATTTCCTCAGCCTTGGTGAGGCAACTAGTCTAGGAGAAGGAAAACTCTGAATTCAAACCTGTTAAACTCCGCTTAAAACAATTGACCTTGTGTCATATCCTGCCCGAGCGGAGGGGTTGGTAAATATGATAAATATGCTCGGGAGAGTTTCCGTGGTTTGGTAGCTAATGTAATTAACTCCGACGCCGTAGTAGGCGAGTTCGAACTCTAGTCGCGTTATTACATTCACATTCGGACAATTACCCTTGGGACCGGTATGAAGCCCCGTATTCGCACAGCTATGGAAGTGCCTGTATTGTAATGGTTATCGTCGTACGAAATGGGCACGGTGACTCGAGTTCAAATCCTAGACGAAGCTGATTGCATTTCACATAGCACTAATACCCTTGGGACAGGTAGGAATCGAATTATGCTCATCCTCACGTTATGGGTAAATAGTAGAGCAGACTGGGTTGTTTAGCCTTGTTTACTCAACCACTCTAGGAGAAGGAAAACTCTGAATTCAAATCCGTTAAACTTTACTTAAAATTCGACCTTGTGTCATATCCTGCCCATGTTGAGGGGTTAGGTAAATACATATTCTCCCAGCTCTGAGTTATATAGTTTTGGTCTACTATAAGGATGGCTTCGGTATTAGAAAATCCACACATCCTGAAAACGAAACTTAAGATCATATCAATAAAATAGCAGAGATTCGCAGAGCTAAAATATTGATTGTTGAGTTTTGGTTGCTTTCGACCCTCTGGCACTATCCTATTCCATGCCTAGTTACAGTGAAAGCAAATAGGCGCAAACGTTCCAAAAGATACTCACTTGTTGTCGTTCTATTATAAACTTTTCGTTTTTGCTTTCGTTTATTGTGAATTAATGCTAGGATGAGTTAGTGAGACTGGGACGATCAATTAAAGATACATGAAAAGAAAGAAAGAAAGAAAGAAAGAAAGTGGAAATCGTAAAAAAGGAAAGAAAAAAAGAAATTGAGAAATCGTAAAAGAAAGAAAGAAAGAAAGAAACTGGATATCGTAAAAAAAGAAAGAAAGAAAGAAAGAAACTGGATATCGTAAAAAAAGAAAGAAAGAAAGAAATTGAGAAATCGTAAAAGAAAGAAAGAAATCGTAAAAGAAAGAAAGAAAGAAAGAAAGAAAAAAGAAAGAAAGAAATCGTATAAGAAAGAAAGAAAGAAAGAAAAAAGAAATCGTAAAAGAAAGAAAGAAAGAAAGAACATATAGATTAGAGGAAGATGAAGAAAAATAGGAACTGTAAAATATAAAAGAAAGAAAGAAAGAAAGAAAGAAAGAAAGAAAGAAAGAAAGGAAGAAGACAAAAATATTTAAAGGAAATAATAAAAAGTTGGTAAAAAAAAAACAGAAAAGAAAGTAAGAGTATTATTTCAAAAAGAAAAAGAAATTTGTTGACAAAAGAAAGAAAGAAAGAAAGAAAGAAAGAAAGAAAAAGAAAGAAAGAAAGAACATATATATTAGAGGAAGAAGAAGAAAAATAGGAGCCCTAAAATATGAGAGAAAGAAGCCAATAAATAAATAAATAAATAAAAGAATAAATAAAGAAAAAAAGAAAGAAAGAAAGAAAGACAAAAAATATGGAAAGGAAACAATAAAAAAGTTGGTAAAAAAAAAAAAGAAAGAGAATTATTTCCAAAAGAAAAAGAAATATGTTGACATGACAAAAAGAAGAAAGAAAGAAAGAAATCTTTAAAAAAAAGAAAGAAAGAAAGAACAGACACATTAAAGTGTCTTCATTCATCTTTACTTAACAAGGAAAGAGCTTTAGTGAAAAGAAAGTCTTTATTATCATAGGTGACTTAGAGTTGTGTGAATTAAATTTAGGTTTCATACTGAGTCATTTTCCTTCTGACAAAGATGGTCAGCAATTATTCGCTCTAAAGAGTTTTATTATGTCGAATTCAGCATTAAATTGCGCTTTCTCTTCTTTTCTTTGTCGATAATGTTTGCACCAGTATTCTATTTACCTATTCATATCCCTATGTCTGTGTATATCTATCTATCTATTACAGGGTACTTATCAATCAACTTCTTTTCTTGTATATCTATTTTGCTATGCCCTACTGACCTAACTACTTACTTATCTATCTATCTATGTTCATATCCCTCTATCACAACGTATGTATGACACATGTTCTCTTATTATGTATATATGTTGCAATGACCAACTTACCTACCAACCCACTTAACTACCAACGTACCTACCAACTTACAAACCTACGTGCCTGCCTACAAACCTACATACATACATACAAGGATCATTAAATAAGTTTCCAGACTTTTTTTTTGTATGCGTACTTTTATTGATAGTACACACAAGAAACTCTAGTCCCATTCAAAGTAATTGCCCCCGGCTGCAATACATTTGTTGTACTGTTCCATCAACTTCTGGAAGGCCCCATGGAAGTCCTCTTCTGCGAGCGTGTCAATGACCTTCGTCACAATCTCTTTCATCTCCTCAATTGTCTCATAACCACAGCCTCTGACCTTAGGAAATAAGCAAAAGTCCATGGGAGCAAGGTCTGGACTATAGGGAGGCTGAGGAACTGTCTTGATGCCAATCTTGGTCAAATAGTCTGTGACAAGGATGGAGTTGTGGACTGGTGCATTGTCCTGCTTAAAATGCCACTGACCCCATTTGAAGAGTGCTGGCCTCTTCCCTAGGAATCTCTTGCTGAACTCCCTTAAAACCTCAACATAGTAACCCTAACCCTAACCCTTTGGCCAATCAACTCTGATGTTCCGATTTCCTTACTCCTCCCACGTCTCTCATCATCCCTCACAGACTCCCTGCCTTCCTTGAATCCCTTATGCTTCTCTAAAAGTGAGGCTCGATTCATGCAAGATGGTCGAAAAGAAGTCTGAAGCATTCCATACTTTTCTGTGGCATTTTTTCCAAGTTTAAAACAGAATTTTATTGCATATCATTCTTCTAAAGTCTCCTCACATCCAGATTGCATTTCTGAAATTCACCAGCTGTGACAATCAGGCTTTAGTAGGGTGTATTCCAATTGCTGCTGTAGCTGTTCATTTGAACCTGAAATCATAAAAACTGGTCAGTCATCTCATAAGATGTATTGCAATAAGATACTGAATTTTCAAGATTCTACAACAATTCTAAATTCCTGTACAAAATGGTCTGCAAACTTATTGAAGGAACCACGTACCTATCTACCCACCAAACTATCTACCAACTGACCAGCCTACGTACCTGCCTTCTAACCTACATACATACATCCTTATCTACCAACCAACTTATTTACCAACTTATCAACCTACGTACTCCCTACTAACATGCATACATACCTATCTACCTACCAAACAGCATACAAATTTACCAACCTATGTGCTTTCCTACTAAACAATATACATACCTATCTACCAACTAACCTACCTAAAATTACCTACCTAATTACCATACGTACCTACCTATCTACCAACCAATCTACCAACTTACCAACCTACGTATCTGGTTACTAACCTAAATACATACCTATCTACCAACAACCCTACCTACCCCCCAATTTACTAACCTACGTACCGGCCGACTAAGCAAAATGCATACTTAACTACCTCCCAACCTATCAATCTAACTACCAACCTAACTACTAACCTACTTACCAAACTACCTAAGTACCTACTTCCACAACTACCTACCAACCAAACTATAAATATACCTTACTATCGAATCCAACCTACTTCCCTACCAACCTACTTCCCTACTAACCTACTGACCAATTTACTAACCAACCTACAAACTACCTCCCAACCTATCAATCTAACTACCAACCTAACTACTAACATACTTACCAAACTACCTAAGTACCTACTTCCACAACTACCTACCAACCAAACTATAAATATACCTTACTATCGAATCCAACCTACTTCCCTACCAACCTACTTCCCTACTAACCTACTGACCAATTTACTAACCAACCTACAAACTACCGCCCTACCTACCTACTATATACTTCCGACCAACCGACAAACCTCGCTACAACTAATTCAGCGACTACAAACCTACCTACTAAGCAACTTACCAATTACTTAACTGCCTAGCTACCAACCGACCAATCCACCAACGGCTACTATCAGCCCAACAACTACCAACCTCCCTACCTACCGACGTGCCTACCAACCGCCAATTTTCCTAACTACCTATCAACCAACCAACCGACCAATTTACCTGCCTATTTACTACCAGTCGATCTACTTAACAAGTTACCAACTGACCAACCAAGCAGCTATTTAAATCATACTTACTTTAAATAGTTTTTATATGAATTCTAATCATATATTCTTTATAAACTAGATTTTTTTTATTTCGATAAAAACAAATACGTTATTTATTCGAAGATAAATAATATAATTATAATTTGTTTTTTTAAAATTAAATGAAGACGAATGCAGAGTTGTTCCACTTATATAAATGTCATCTCAATCAATTAAACTTCTGACTTTTTTCTTACTTAGCTCAAGATGTGATTAGGTGGGAGTGTGTTATAGTCTCTTTCTCTGTCCCTCGGTATCTGTAGGTGTTTGTTGGTTGGTTGGTTCGTTCGTTGTTTTTCAAACAATTTCAAACATAGTTTTTGTTTACAAATAGATAAATGTCAAAACAGTTCTATTTCAGACAATTCGGTTTAGCTTTAGTAAACTGTTTAAATGTAAAAAACAGTTCTATTTCAAGCAATTCAGTTAGCACAAGTACACAGTTTGAATGTCAAAAAAGTTGCATTTCAAGCAATTAAGTACACATTTTAGTTCTATTTAAGCCATAGATAGGATCCTATCAGGTGCTGCCACTCCAGGCCAGTGGACCCGGGAGCGATGACAATCAAGGCGCACTCCGCATTCCCCAAAGCCCCAATATTACTTGAACTTATCCATCAGATTATTTAGCGCCATATCTAGGACACTCGTTCGGAGGAGGAGGTCTTACACCTCTGCAGAGATGCAGTCGGTGTATTCTACAGCCTCAGCTGACAGGGACAATCTGTGAGCATACACACACACACACACACATATATATATATATATATATAGGAATAATATTTGGTTTAACCCACCTTACAATAAATGCATAACATCCAGTATAGGTAGGGACTTCCTAAACTTAATCTCCGAGCACTTCCCCAATAATAGCCCCCTAGCCAAAATCTTTAATAAAAACAACATTAAGGTTAGCTACAGTTGCAAAAACAACATGTCAGAGATAATAAAAAAAACACAGCCAAAAAATCGCATCCATCAACAGTTCAACACACCCCTCCCACCAATTCAATTGTAGGGTCAAAAGCACATGCCCCTACCAGAAAAATGCCTGTATAAAAACGTTATATACAAATCCACGGTAAAAACATAAAACTCCGTCAAACCTTATATCTGTGCAACGGAGGGTACCATAAAACAAAGAATTTACAACAAACTTTCATTCAAAAACAGAAATTACGCATTTAACACTTCCTTATCCTCGTACATATAGCAGCTAAAAGACACAAACATCTCTCCTACAATCACCTAGGAGATATTAAAACAAACACCTGCCTACAACAAAACATTAAAAAAATGCATTCTGAAATCCTTTCAAAATGTAGACACGAAAATAAACACCTTCTCTCACATTTCGATCCATACACATAACCCATCTAGCACCTCAAGTATATATAAAACAAAAAAACCCTGAAGTACCGTAAGTACCATTTTCCTCTATGTACCATCTTTCTCCATTAACAACCCTAATCCTATTTGGTAAATAGGATTAACCGCCATAATCTTATCCACACGCCTCGACTATCTGTTAATTTTACTTTTTTATGAGAATTAAGAATAGACCCCAACACTCTACATTCTTCTTAACTACATCGTACACTATACCCTTTTCTACAATAGTGTATATGTCACTCAACATTACCACAAAACATATAACTATTGATAACAACCATCCCAAACGTCCAACTATTACCCATACCACTCAAACCCGCCATCTATTTCCTTAATCAATTTCCTTAATTTTATAATGACAACACTTTGCTCTTCAGTCATAATCATCACCGTACATAAACATCCTACCTATAATTGCAACTCCTTTATTATTTTCACAACGCACGTACCACCAAAGAGAACTATAGTATATATAATATTTACGCAATATTTCACCAATTTATTATTATATCCTATTCCAATCCCCTTCCCTAAATATTATACCAACATTGTACAATATTGCATTGCAATACAATATACCCTTACTTATGTTCATTGTAATTCTGGTCTACCATAATATAACCGTTTAAATACACTTTCAAATCAAATCTTTATTCGTTCCCCTTGAAATGCAATGATAAT
>OY757932.1:55430310-55527810 GCA_963585895.1 Sepioteuthis lessoniana | reverse complement strand
GAATTAAAAAAATAATAATTAAGATTTTATCTTCAAGAATTGAACTCACTCAAAAAATCAACCTGAATAGCAATTATAAGGAAGGAAAAATCTGTTTTCGCATGGCAATTAAAGAAAATACATTTTGAATTTTGTCCTGTTCTCCTGAATTACACTAAAACTGTTAGACACTTCTAAGAACAATATTACTAATTCTACTTACCATGGAATTCCATGTGTTGTGGCTAACGAGCTGGACGGCGACATCGTAGTAAACGAGTCGAACTCCAATCGCGCTATAACGTTCACTTTTGGACTAATACCCATGGGAAAGTTATGAACCCCCTGGCCTTACTAGATACGAGGTGCATACGATAAGTTTCCAGACTTTTTTCGTATGGGCATTTAAAATTGTCATAGACTCTTGAAAATTCAGTATATTATTGCTATATATCTTATGAGATGACAGACCAATTCTTATGATTTTAGTTACAAATGAACAGCTACAGAAGGAATTGAAATACACTCTACTAAAGCCTGATTGTCACATCTGGTGAGTTTCAAAAATGCAATCTGGACGTGAGGACACTTTAGAAGAATGATATGCAATAAAATTATGTTTTCAATTTGGAAAAATGCCACAGAAAAGTATGACTGCTTTTCGACCATCTTGCATGAATCAATCATCAGTTTTTGAGTGGCAGTGGAGATTCAAGCAAGGCAGAGAGTCTGTGAGGGATGATGAGAGGTATGGGAGGAGTAAGGAAGTCAATACACCAGAGTTGATTGGCCAAAGGGTTAGGGTTAGGGTTACTATGTTGAGGTTTTAAGGGAGTTCAGCAAGAGATTCCATCGGAAGGGGACATCACTCTTCAAATCGGGCCAGTGGCATCCCCAGGAGGACAATACACCAGTCCACAACTTCATCCTTATCACAGACTATTTGACCAAGATGGGCATCAAGACAGTTCGTCACCGTCCCGATAGTCTAGACCTTGCTACCAGTGACTTTTGGTTATTCCCTAAGCTCAGAGGCTGTCATTATGAGACAATTGAGAAGATGAAATAGGCTGTGACAAAGGTCATAGACACGCTCACAGAAGAGGACTTCCATAGGGCCTTTCAGAAGTTGTTGCAACGGTACAACGAGTGCATTGCAGCCGGCGGAGATTACTTCGAAGGGGACTAGAGTTTCATGTGTGTACTATCAATAAAAGTGCCCATACGAAAGAAAGTCCGGAAACTTATTGTATGCTCCTTGTATAACTTAAATAATGCCACTTCCGCTCTTCTACGAGGATGGCTTTGGCATTAAATAATCCACAAAGGCTGATATGCCATTAAACAAAGAAACGAAAATGAACCTGAAATCAAAATATCAATTTCGGACTAATAACCTAGGAAATATTATTACCCCGTTGATTAGTATCATAGCTTTTCTTCTCCAAGAATTGAATAACCCACGAAGATTGGTATACCATAAAATAAAGAATCCAAATAAAACTAATACAATTTTGTATTTTCACAGATGGTTTTTAACAAATTTTATCTTCATGTTCTATCCTTATTTTGTAACCACGTATTGTCCTGTCGTTACTGAATTGTTTATTTTTTATTTGATATGTCATCATCATCATCATCAAGTCGTGCCGCCAGCACGGATATCCCTGACCCTCTCTCGCCACTTCTCCCTATCATTCATCGCTTCTGGCAGGTCTTCAGGGTTACATCCCGTATCCTCACATAGCTGCTGTATGCATGTTCGAGCTGCTCGTCCTGCTTTTGCTTGGCCATAGGCGGGGGTCCATAGGAGTACATCACTGATGAGTTCGTCCTTGCTTCTCCAGCAGTGTCCTGCGTGTCTGGTTCGTCTAACTTGTATAGTTTTATATAACATAGAAAAATGAATTGTTTATTCTTTATTTTACACCTTTGATATTGGTGGGGGTGAAAAATTGCGAAGAGAGGCATTGTATGCAGCCATTTTTGTTCTATCCTATTTACCCAACCCCTCCGCGCGGGCAGGATATGATGCAAGGTCAATTTTTAAGCGGAGTTCAACATATTTGAATTCAGAGTTTTCCTTCTCCTAGACTAGTAACCTCATCAAGGCTGAAGAACCCAGTCTGTCCTACTATTTACCCATAGTTGGAGGGAGAATAATTGGATTCATACCTTTCCCAAGGGTATAAGTGCTATGAGAAATGCAATCAGTCTCGTCCAGGATTTAAACTCGTGTCGCTGTGTCCATTTCCTACGACGATAACCATTACACCACGGGCGCCTCCATTTCTGTTTTATCAGCACTTATTTTACCATCTTAAAGTCCTGATGAAGGTTTACTAAAACTGAAACGTTTAACGTTGACGTTCATTTATAATAAATTCCTCACTTTAGGATTTGTTTTTCTATTTTCTTCATGCTGCCTGTTTACAAAAAGAACTAAGTTTAGGAGCAGCATAAAAAAATGAATGATGTTAAAGAGACAAGAACTGTCTGTCCAGTTGGCTTGGGCTGTAGAATTCATCGACTGCACCACTGCAAAAGGGTCATCCTTCCACCTCAACGAGTGGCCCAGTGGGCTGGGGCTGCAGAATAAACTGACTACACCTCTGCAGTAAGACCCCTACCAGCGAGTGTCCTAGATATGACACCAAAAAATCTGATGGTAAGGTTCCAGTAATGCTGGAGCTTTGGGGAATGCAGAGTACTCTTTCATTGCCATCGCTCCCAGGTCCACTCTCGCTTGGAGTGGTAGCACCTGACAGGGTCCTATCTATGGGCCAAATAGAACAAAACTGCGTAATTACGGTAAACGGAATTGTTTAAAATAGAAGTTTTGACATTTAACTGTGTGTAAAGAAAAACTATACTTATATTTTTATAGAAGACACAAGAATTGTCAACGAACGTGCGGTACAAAACTAGTTTCTTGGAAGGTGACACCAGCCTCGAAGACAAATCAAGGTCAGGGAGACCTTCTGATGTGGAATATAAGGTCCTGCTTGAAAAGTTTGAACAACTGCCAAGCACAAACATTCGTATATTGTCGGCGGGAAGCAAGCAAGTATATTGTCAGGCTTCACAAAGCACCATCAATTGACACCTTCATAAGCTCAGCCTTTGTGAACAAACGCGTAAATAATTGAAATGCGAAAAAACATTTTGACACAACCGTTTCCAAATTTGTTGTATGCTCTTAAAACTGTCTCACTCAGCGACATTTTGATAATACTAAAAATGGCTGTTTTATAAAGATTTCCATAATTCCTTGTTTATGAAAATAAATGAATAAACAAATAAAAAGTAAAGCATAAAACACTTGATTTCTCGGCATGCACAGAATGAAAACAGGGGCCTTAAAAACGTCTGCCATTTGTCCAATTCCTGGAAAAACAGCATTCGAAATCAATTATTTTGACTCAGCTCGAACCTCAACAAAGAAGATTAAAACTGAATTTGGGATGCATCTGAGCGACTTACTCAGCCAGTTAACGGGACTTAGAATAAACTGATTTTATACTCTATGGATGGGGTAAGACTCTCCCCACAAAACTTTGGTATCCTGTATCTGTTACAGTTATGGAGCTTTGGCAAGTGTGAAATCCCGTCTTCATTTCTATGATTCCTAGGTCCACTTAAACCCCAAAAGATAGTACCTGTTTGGATCCGGTCTCTGGGTCAAATAGATCTCTTTGAATAGCTTTAGTATTTGATAGGGATGCTTAAAGCTATAGATTCTGTGCTACGTGCAAAATTTAAAAACGGTTTTTAAAAGAGTATGGATTTAGAAATGTTTCGGTCACGTCTCCTCACGGAACTCCATGATATATGTAAGCAATTACAAGGAATAAATTAAGGTAGTTGACGACGAAGGAAAAAAAAAGAAATCAATTTTCTTGAAGGAGTACTCAGCATTCCATAAAGCTCCAGTATGACTGGAGCCTCACCATCAGATTGTTTTATGTCATATCTAGGACACTCGATGAGCGGGGATTACCCCTCAATAAAGTTGCAGTCGGTGTATTCTAGAGTCCCAGTTTGTTTGTTTGTTAAGTAATGGCATATCAACTTTCTCGCCCAATCCATCCCTTTTTAAAGGATATTCGTGGTATCATTTAACCCATTGATGGGAGGATAAGGGGACTCATACCTTTCCCAAGGGTATTTGTCCGAGAGTGAACATAATAGCGCGACTGGAGTTCGAACTTTCGTACTACGATTTCTCAGTCCTGCTCTTTAACCATTACACCCCCGACTGAACAACTGTGTGTCTAAAAATTTACATGTACACATTGACATCGAGCTTTCCTGTTTAGTATCATAATCTTTTTGTTCTTGGAAGATTTATTTTTCCTAGAATATAACTTCAAACAGCTATGTGTTTTAAGAAAGATGTTGTCAATTCTTAATACCCAAGAAAACAACCCAACAATCGTTTCGTTGTCTTTAGTTTGTGTTTGCATTTGAAGGTCCAATGTTACCAATTTCTGAGGTTTACACATGAAAACTAATCATTAAAAATTTCATACTTGACAAATGGCAAAAAATCTTGGGATGATCAAATTGAGAACAAGCTCCACCGAATTCAAGATACCATAGGTGAGTAGCTGGCGAGCTAAAGAATAGAAAAGTAGTGATACTCACCAGACTTCGCATTGGCCACACCCACGTTACCCACTCACACCTCTTAAAAAGAGAAAACCCTTCGATATACTCAACGTGTAATGTGCCCGTCACAGTCAAGCATATTCGCATAAACTGTGACAGGTTTAGACAGATTTGCCCAAAATACTACCAGACAAGCAACTTGAAGTACTTTTTCAAAAACTCTACACCAGAGAAAATATTAAGTTTTCTCAAAGAAACCAACCTCTTCAGCAAATCTAGGTTTTTTGGGTTTTGATTTACGGTTTTAGTTTTAATGGATTTGATATTAAATAACCAACAATTTTAATGGATTTGATATTAAATAACCTACAATTGTTCATATGCCATGAATCCACATCAAATTAATGGCATATCAATCTTCTTGGGTTATTTGATGCCAAATCTATCATTCTAGAAGGACAGTAGTGGTACTAATTAATTCATAGATATAATAAAGGGGTTCATACCTTTCCCAATTGTATTCGTCCGAAAGTGAACGTAATAGCGCGATGAAAGTACGAACTTATTAAGATTCCGCAGTCCAGCGTTTTAATCATGAAACGAGGTGGATAGCCTCAGTTTTATAGCATATCAACCATTGTAGGTTATTGAATGTCAAACCTATCTTTATATATATAAACAGTTCTATTTCAAACAATTCAGTTTACCATAAGTACACAGTTTAAATCTATTTGACCCATAGATAGGACCCTTATCAGGTGCGACCATTCCGGGTCAGAGTGGACCTGGGAGCGATGGTAATAAAGGAGTACTCTGCATTCTTCAAAGCTCCAGCATTACTGGAACCTTGCCCTTAGATTTTTTTAGTGTCAAATACGGGACACTCGTTGATGGGAGTCTTACCCCTCAGCACTGAAAAGTTGGTGTATTCTTCAGTCGTCGCCAACAAGCAAAAATTGGCTTTCAGAACATTGCCAACTGGTTGGGGGTTTTACGGTATCTCAATCCTTGTTGGGTTATTTGATGCTATTTTTTTTTTTTGCTACAATTAATTATAACTCATCATTCTTTGTATATAAATATAAACTACAAGTAACTTTTTTAAAAAGTAAAGTCAGCGACCTTTGTCGTGGGTGACCCGAACGCCCCCTTTTCAATAGCTACTACACCATGGTGTAGGGGAGGGCACTGCTCCTTTCCCTAGATTGCTCCACTTTCCCCTTGATCTCTACTTTATAATGCTGAATGTTAAGCAAGGTGTCATCAAGTACCACTTTTTGAGTCTTTGGTATGACTCGATATGGGATTGAATATATAGTTTGAACAACAACAACAAAAGCTCTGTAATAAAAGATTCTTCGAAATCTGCCAAAAGATACGATAGTTTTCAAAACCAAATATAATGAATTTATATCTTCATCAAGGGATACTCTTACAACAAGAGTAATAGCTGATAGAAATTGCAGTCGAGGTAGTGTCGTCAGCAAACGGCACAGTTTTATGAGGTTTGTTTTTACAAATTACTAATTTATTTGTGGTGTGTTTACAAAAAAAAACATCATTTCCATATGACTCGTTATGGAAAAATCAAAACGGGCACTATGAATTATGATTCAATTAAATTCGGTTCCCTCAAATTAAACAATCTGAGGATAACCCTCCAGTATTTCTGGAGCTTTGGGAAATGTGGAGTACCCCTTCAATTGCACCTCTCCCAGGTCCACTCAGACTCAGAGTGGTAGCACCTGATAGGGTCCTGTCTATGGGTCAAATAGAACTGTTTGAAATAGAACTGTTTTTGACATTTAAACAGTGTATTAATGTTGAACTGAATTGTTTGTTATAGAACTGAGTGTAAACAAAAAACTGTACTTATGTAAAATTAAATTGTTTAAAATAGATATGTTTTGTTATTTGAACTGCATACTTATACTAAACTGAATTGTTTGAAATAAAATTGTTCTGACACTTGAACTGCATAATTCTGCTAAAAGGAATTGTCTGAAAAAGAACTGTTTTTATGTATGAAAATGGATTTGATATTAAATAACGTACAATTGTTCACATGCCATGAATCCACATCAAATCAAGTCATATATATATATATATATATATATATATATATATATATATATATATATATATATATATAAATGTATTTTACATTAGATAAACTACGGTGGTTGCTATGCAATGAAACCCAACTAAAACAAATTATATATCTAATATACATTTATAAAGAGAATTTGGCCTTACATTACCTACATAAACCCACTCAAACGAAATCATATATATTGAATGTATATGTATGAAGAGGATTTGTCATTAAATAACCTACAATGGTTGATATGTTATAAAACTCATCCAAATCAAATTGATTCCTTTTTTATTTCTTTTTTAATATCTAATGGCATGTCATGTTGGTTGGTTGGTTGGTTGGTGGGTTTTATGACATATCAACCTTTGTAGGTCATTTAAAGCCAAATTATGTCTATATATACATACATATTCAACCAAAGATTTCAAAATGAATATTAAGGTAGGTAAAATTTTTCTATTAGCTGGATTTCATTTGTTTGCACAAGATTAACCAGTTTTAAGTTGTCATATTTTTTGGTACAGCTCTGTCTCTCTCAAGAAAGACAGAATCTCATCTATTTTGACGTTCTCGAACAGATCGGTTAAGTTATTACTTTGAAAAATCGCTTTCTGATAACAGCGAAAGTTCTGCATTCTATAAGAATGTGTTTAACCGGGCAAGTTGTCTGGCAGGTTGAACACTGGGGTTGTGGTTCCTGTTTCAAAATGAAAGAGTAAGTAAACTTTGTATGACCAATTCGCAATCAGGATATAACAACCTGTTCTCTTCTTGATTTCCTCGATGCTGGTCCCCACTCTCCTAAGGTGGGCTGAATTTGGAAGAGTTTATTGTGGATGTTTTTGCTCCATTGTTGTTGCCATTTTTGTGAAGGAATTTATTAATTGTTGGTTTCAGGTCAGTATATGGGATCCTAGATTTATCGTGTGTCAGATCTAAGGCCGATTTGGCTGCAGAGTCTGCTCTTTCATTCCCTCTTACTCCAATGTGGCTTGGGGTTCAGCATATAATTATTTCTTTTCTGTTTGACATTGAGTTTAATCTACCCAACAGTTTGATGATAAGAGGGTTCTGAATTTTTTTTTCTTAATGATAGCAAGACAGAGAGGGAGTCTGAAAATATTATAAATTTCTCATGCTTATTCTTCGAGATGATGTTGAGATGTTGACATATCATGCTTTGTGGTTACTGAACGCCGAAGCCATTCTTAACAGAAGAACAGCAGCGATACTATTTAACTTGTAACTGGATGTATAAAGGGGTTTATCCATTTCCAAAGGTATTAGTCCCAATGTAAACGCAATAGCCTGACTGGAATCGAACTCACTTGCTTTGAAGTTGCAGTCCAGCTGGTTAGCCACTACACAACGGGGACTTCCCTTCTAATATAAAGAAATTCACAAGAAACCTAGAAAAATAACAAAACGTTATACGATGATAAAAAGGAGAGTTCCGTGCTCTTTAAGTAAACTTGTCAAAACAATAACTAGCAGCCAAAATATATATATATATATGTATATATACACATATATATATATATATATAGTTGTTTTTTTATGTGTCTTATGTCACAACGTTCGTTTCTTCTTTGGTTGCTGGGGTGGGGATAGGTATTCTGATGCGTGAGTCGCTGTCACGGTCAGAAGAAAATGCGACAACAATGCGAAGAAAAACAGGCGGAGGAAGAATCAAAGGAAAATTATTTGGTGCCAATTTAGTACCGATTCTTCAATGATAGACTGAACAATGCGTGACAGTGTAATGCACGTCTCACCGCCACCACAATATATGTACTAGCTGAACCAGCAGAAATTACCCGGATTAACATAGAATAATGAAGATATAAATAAGTAGAGTGGGTGACCTTAGTGGAAGGCATCCTTTTCTATAGTTACTACGCCAAGATGTAGGGAAGGGTGCTACTACATTCTCTGGATTGCTGCACTTTTACTCTTGATATGTACCTTATACTGCTGAATTTTAAGCAAGGCAACATCGTATTCCATTTTTTGAGTCTTTGGTATTACTCGACTTGGATTGAACCACGGTCTCCCGGACCATTAGCGAACACTCTTTTTATTTGACAAATGGCAACCTTATGATAATCTTTAAAAAAAAAGAATTCACTATTTTTACAATTCTACTATATGCCTCCAGCCCATTGGCCTTAAATTTTTTTCTAAGTATTGATTGATCCACTTTACCCTTGATGAGTGCCTTATATTGCTGAGTGTTAAGCAAGAAAGTATCAAGTACTATTTTTAAAGTTTTTTGGTTTGACTAGACCTCCAGCTATGGGTAAATAGTAGGGCAGACTAGGTTCTTCAGCCTTGGTGAGGCAACTAGTCTAGAAGAAAAACTCTGAACTCAAACCTGTTAAACTCCGCTTAAAAAATTGACCTTGTGTCATATCCTGCCCGAGCGGAGGGGTTGGGTAAATATGATCATCTATTTACATATAAAATTTTTCCCACGGTTGGTGAAATAAATCTAACGGGAAAAAGTATTAAATGCCTTTATCCAAGTACAGTTTCAATTCCAAAAACAATTCTATTTCAAGCAATTCAGTTAAGCATAAGTGCACATATTGGTTCTATTTGATCTGTAGATAGGACGATATTCAGTGCTACCACTCCTGGCCAGAGTAAACCTGGGAGCGATTGCAATGAAGGGGTACTCGGCATTTCCCAGCATTAGTGGAACCTTACGATCATATTGTTTAGTGTCAAATCCAGGGGTCTTATCCCTCTGCAGAGAAACAACTGGTGTATTCTTGACAATTCATCCAAGTGTGTTTGAAACTTCATAATATATATATATAGAGAGAGAGAGAAGGAGAGAGAGAAATAGATATGAATAGACGGAAATTGATACACACGTATCCATGGACACTCTCGGAGATACATGTGCGTTGGCTATATATATATATATATGTATTGTATGTGTAATACTATCGGTTTCTGTTTGTTTAATGGCATAACAACCTTTGTCGGTTATTTAATGCCAAAGCCATCCTTTTAGCAGTGATGCTATTTAACCCATAGCTGGGAGGATAAGGGGGCTCATACCTTTCCCAATGGTATTTGTCCGAAAGTGAAAGCGTAACTGGATTTCGAACTCGCTTCCTGCGATTCCGCAGTCCAGCGGTTTAACCATTACACCACGAAGACACCGCCGGTAACTATCGGACAAAGCTAGTTTTTATTTGCCAGTTAGAATAAATTTATAGTTGCCAAAAATGAAAATATCCGATGAAAGATGAGTTAAGAATAATTCAGTTTGTGAACCGCTTAGTCCTCTGTAATCCAATAGATGCACATTTATGAATATAGAAGAGGGTTCTTATAAATCTCCAGGAGTGCCCAATGTATGATGATTAATAAATTTTATTCTGAGCAAATTTCCTAAGAGAAAAAAAACTCAACAAATCTTTATAAGGGTATTATAAATTTATTTCAACTGGCATCTTTATATAGGAGACCAGCTTCATCAAATAGCCATCACACATTACACACATACGTACACACTGACGTATATATATATATATATATATATATATATATATATATATATATTTTAAGAAAAACAACAAACCGGTCATATATATATATATATATGTATATATCTATATCTATCTATCTATCTATCTATATATATATATATATATATATATATATATATATTTCCCTACGCGAGAGAAAATCTCTGTCTGATGATTGAGTTCTAACCAACCTAAGACATATTTCATCGGTTTTGACCTGTTGCTAATGAAAAAAAAGAGCTTGGGTTTACCGTGTGTATGTGTATGTGGCGCAAAACATTATATATATATATATATATATATATATATATAAGGCAGTGATAGATACGATAAACTAAGATAAGCAATAAACTAAGAATGGGAAAATTAATGATTTATTTACTGATTTTGATATTTCCCTTTATATTACATTCACATTATCACAATTGAGAGGGAGATAGAGAATCGGAGGTTGATTGATTGACTGATAAATACACCCTCTACACACTCACATACACACAGACACAGACACAGACACACCCAAACAGAGGACCGCCCCCCCATATATATATATATATATATAGTGACAAGGAGACCGAGAAAGACTGAGATAAAGAGAGAGATAGAGCGAGAGAGAGATAAATACCCCCTATATATATATATATATATATATATATATATATATATATATTTATATATATATACTGAAAGGAAGAACGAAAGAGAGAGATAGGCAAACAGACAAAAGTAAATGCGCTTTCCCTCACATATACTTAGTGAAAGAGAGAGAGAGAGAGAGAAAGTGAGAGAGAGTGAGAGTGACAGACACTGAAAAACGTAGATATATATTATCAAAGTATAATTAGATATAAATATATATAGAGAGAATGAGACTGCCATGAATATATAGTATCACAGAAAAAAAATAGAGAGAGAGAGAGACTGAAAGAGACTGGTATAGATAGATATTGTCAAAGAATATATATATATATATATATATATATATATATATATATATATATATATTCTGTGATCAGTAATATCCAGTCGATGTGAGGGTTATTCCTGTATAGATAATATGAGGAATTTCATATAAATCTATGGGAGTGCTCGATGCATGGTTATTGTCTTACAATAACCATGCATCAGGCAAAAAAAAAAAAAAAAATCTGGTTAAATTGTCATTATAAATTTATTTCAGCAAAGAATATCATTATACTCTTCATCTCTTCAGATGACTTCACCATCAAATTAAGCGTGTAAGACATCTGAAGAGACGAATATTATTATATTATTCGCGGTTATAAATTTTTTAATAACAATTTAACCAGTTTTGAATTTCCTTCCATTACATTATATATATATAGAGAGAGAGACAGACAGAGACAGACTGACAGACACAAACATACAGACAGATACTGTCATGGATAGATATCATCACTGATATATATATATATATATATATATATATATATATGCGTGTGCGTGTGCGTATGCCTGTGTGTAACATATCTATATATATATATATATATACCAAGAAAGAGAGAGAGAGAGAGAGAGAGAGATTGACAGATACGCACACAGAGACTTGCATAGATAGATATCATCACACATATATATATATATATACATATGTGTGTGTGTAATATATATATATATATATATATATATACAGAGAGAGAGAGAGAGAGAGATTAATGGACACACAGACACAGACTGGCATAGATAGATAGATAGATAGATAGATAGATAGATAGATAGATAGATAGATAACAATTTGCAACAAAAAGAAAATTCGTCATTGGGAAACAATCTGGAGTTCACTTTCTTCGAAAATAATTCAGCTGCGAAAAGAATCTTTTTTTAAGACTTAAACTTGAAAACCAGTTATTGAACTGATATTTTTTTTAAAGATTTTCTTGTGCAACATTGCTTATATTATCTTTTCTCGTTAGGAACGAGTTTGGCTGAGTGTAGTCAGCAGATAATAAGAGATAAAACAGACACCGAAGTGTCAAAATATACCCCCAAAAAAAGCAACTAGGACCCACTATTTTGTAGTACGGCGTAACACAATCTTCCGACCCTTATTTGACTCCTGACACCGTATTAAATTAAACTTAAAGTCGGGAACATTTTCTCTATAATGTTTTTGTAGTCACCCTTACTAAATTTTAGGATAAAAAAAGAAAAAGAAAAGAAGCAAAAATGCCCTTAACTAACCCCTACCCAAACACCAGGAGGAATTGATTTGTTTGCTTCTTTCTTTCACTAAACAGGGCCCTTCCTCTCGTTTTTATACACAAAGAACAAAAAGGGGATGTTCTGATGAAAATAACAGGTCATACCGATATATCTTCATTACTTAGAATAATCCAGGATGTCACTTTTTTGCTAAAGTCAACAAATCAAAACCAACACCTACCATATTTGCTTTACATCCTTTTGTTGTTTCTAACAATTTGCCGTTTGCAAATCGTAAAGTTTTTGTTGTATGGCGTATATTCTTTTTTTGTTTCAGAATGTCTTTGTTTTAATGGCATATCAAACATCCAGGATTATTAAATGCCAAAGCTCTCCTTGTGGTGGTTATATCTAACCCACAGCTGTGGATGATAAGAGGCTTCATACCTTTCCTTGGAGGTGCCCGTAGTGTAATGGTTATCGTCGTAGGAAATGAACACGGCGACACGAGTTCAAATCCTGGACGAGACTGATTGCATTTCACATAGCACTAATACCCTTGGGAAAGGTATGAATCCAATTATTCTCCCTCCAGCTATGGGTAAATAGTAGAGCAGGCTAGGTTCTTCAGCCTTGGTTAGGCAACACGTCTAGGAGAAGGAAAACTCTGAATTGAAACCTGTTAAACTCCGCTTAAAAATTGACCTTGTGTCATATCATGCCAGAGCGGAGGGGTTGGTAGATAGGATACCTTTCCTAAGGGTATGAAGGTTTTCTAAGGATATTCTGAGCACCGACCGCTGCTCTGTAGTTGTTTCCTCTGAAATATTATTAGCTTCTTGAAATCATATAACTGTGTGCAAACAAACGACCATCTTTAAATGTGAACAATTTTTAAAAACCAAAAAATTATTTGTATTTGTTAGGAATACTTAAGACCGAACAGCGGGTCATTGGCCAAATGACTAGAGCGTTTGTCGATGGTCCGAGAGACCAGGTTTCAATATCCAGGTTCAGTCATACCAAAGACTAAAAAAAATGGTACTTGATTCTGCCTTGCTTAACACTCAGCATTACAAGTTACGGATCAAGGATAAAGTGGAACAATCCAGGAAATGGAGTAACGCCCGCCCCTATACCACTATGTAGTAGCTATTGAAAAGCCTTTGAGTGACCCTCGACTGAGGTCGCCGACAACTAAGATAGAATGGCTGGTATCTCTGTTTAATGTCATATCAACATTCCTAGGTAAAATAGATTGATAACAATTTGCAACAAAAAGAAAATTCGTCATTGGGAAACAATCTGGAGTTCACTTTCTTCGAAATGCCAAATATATCCTTTTTGGAAGGACAGTAATGGTACTTTTAAACCATAGCTTAAAGAATAAAGGAGTTTTTGCCTTTCAAAATGCTATTATTTCGAAAGTGAACGTTATAACACGGCTGAAGTTCGAACTCTCTTACTATGATGTTGCAGTCTAGCTAGTTAGCCACGACGCCACGGAGACATCCTCCTCCTCCGTAGTGGAAGTACTTCTCAGGGTTTAATCAATGACTTAAACAGATTTATTTTAGATAAAGAAGCTTCCTGTTTAAAATGATTTTGAAGGTACAATTCGCAATATATATTTCGAGAAGGGTAATTTCACTTTGTGAGAAATGATTGACGTCTTTGTAGATGAACACGGCGGCCCAAGTACAAATACTGGACGAGACTGTCTGCATTTCACATATTTCTAATACCCTTGGGAATGGTGCACATCCGATATTCTCCCTCTATATATGGGTAAATAACGGGACAAACTGGATTCTTTAAACTTAGTATGGGAACTGATCAAGAAGAAAGAAAAATCTTAATTCAGACTCTTCTTAAAAATTGGCCTTGTGTCGCGTCTGGCTCATGGGGAAGTGGTGGGTGACTACATATAATTTTAAACCATAATGGTTTCAATACAAACTCAATTGTGTAACTATCTAATTCTGTTCCTATCTGTTTTTGGTTAGTTTCTTTTTTCTTTTTTTTTTTAATGGCATATCACTTTACCTGGGTTATTTAATACTAAAACCCATCTTGTGGTACAATTGAACCCATAGCTAAAGGTTATATAGGGGTTCTTACCATTTTTAAGATTTTTTGTTCGAAAGTGAATTTAATACCTCGATTGGATTTTGAACTCTTATCGCAGGGTAGCACGTTAGAAACTTCGCCGTACAGACCCCACTTTTTTTTGCTTATATACATTTATGGCCTCTCTCTCTCTCTCTCTCTCTCTCTCTCTCTCTCTCTCTCTCTGCGTATTTCTCCTATGTTTTCTTTATATCGTATTGTGGTGAGTTATTAAAATAATTACTCAAATCGTGCCACTAGCACGGATATACCTGACCCTCTCTCGCCACTTCTCCCTACCGTTCATCGCTTCTGGCAGGTCTTCAGGGCTACATCCCGTATCCTCACATAGCTGCTGATTGTATGTTCAAGCTGGTCGTCCTGCTTTTGCCCGGCCATATGCGGGGGTCCATAGGGGTAAATCACTGATAAGCTCGTCCCTGCTTCTCCAGCAGTGTCCTGCATGTCTGGTTCGTCTAACTTGGATAGTTTTCGTGATGGGAGGCAGGTGGTCGTATAGTTGGTGCCTTGTGGGGTGTTGCCGCCAGGACTTGTTCAATATTGCTCGCAGCATTCTTGTGTATTTGCCGTCTAGCTTCTTCTCCAGTCGTTTTGTTAGCGTCGAAGTAGTGCATCCATACCGCAGTATCGATGTGACCGCTGCCTGGAAGAAACTGCGTTTCATTTTAATTAAAAAAAAGAGGATGTGTAAACAGTGGTATATTGCTAGCTAATATCGAAAGAAGATGTGTCCCTCCTATCAAACACCATCAATGCTGATATTTTTTTAAGTCCATTCTAAACAAAGGGGTATCATATCTTCACTACAACAGATGTATTCGCTGATATAATCTGAACTGAGTCCGTATACTACACGCCAAGCTAAAGCTTTTCAAATTCCACCATATGATTACACTTGTATTATGGGGGTATGAAGATATGCAAATCGATTGATAAGCAAATTGATAAATAGATACGCAACAGGTGAAGTGAAATATCATTTGAGATAAAGTGTATTTTTCCGAAACTATTTTGTTTCGAAATGATTAAGATCAGGACTTCTCCAACTTTTTACTTGATGCACTTTTTGAAATCAAATTAAATTTCCATTCACCATCGCCCACCTCAAATGGATTAATTGAAGAAAGTTTCTAAGTTTAAAAGAAATGAAAATACATAAATAAAGACTCCAGTTCACAACAAATCATTTTTTGAATTGATTCTTCTTTTATAGTTCTTATTAAAACAAATTTGAAAAATTAAACTTAGACACATTTTGGAAGAGCTCTATCAATCTCTCTCTCTCTCTCTCTCTCTCTCTCTCTCTCTCTCTCTCTCTCTCTGCGTCTTTATCTCATTCTCTCTCTCTGCGTCTTTCTCTCTTTCTCTCTCCATCTCTGTCTCTACTTCTTTCTTTCTTTCTTTTTTCTTTCTTTCTTTCTTTCTGTGCCTTTCTTTCTCTCTCTCTCTCTCTCTCTCTCTCTTTTTGCAACTTTCTCTCTCTCTCTCTCTCTCTCTCTTTGCAACTTTCTTTCTTTCGGCGTCTTTTTCTCTGTCTCTCTCTCTCTTTCTCTATACATCTCTCTCTCTCTCTCTCTCTCTCTCTCTCTCTGCGCTTCTTTCTCTCTCTCTCTCTCCCTCTCTGTGCCTCTTTCTCTCTCTCTCTCTCTCTCTCTCTCTCTCTCTCTTTGCAACTTTCTCTCTTTCGGTGTCTTTCATTATATATATCTCTCTATCTTTCTCTCTGTCTCTGAACACATCTCTCTCACCTCTCTCTCTCTCTCTACACTTCTCCCCCCTCTCACTCTCTCTGTGCTTCTTTCTCTCTCCTGCTCTCTCTCCGCAACTTTCTCTCTTTCTGCGTTTCTCTCTCTCTCTCTCTCACCTCTCTCTCTCTCTACACTTCTCCCCCCTCTCACTCTCTCTGTGCTTCTTTCTCTCTCCTTCTCTCTCTCCGCAACTTTCTCTCTTTCTGCGTTTCTCTCTCTCTCTCTCTCTCACCTCTCTCTCTCTCTCTCTCTCTCTCTCTACACTTCTCCCCCCTCTCACTCTCTCTGTGCTTCTTTCTCTCTCCTTCTCTCTCTCCGCAACTTTCTCTCTTTCTGCGTTTCTCTCTCTCTCTCTCTCTCTCTCTCACCTCTCTCTCTCTCTCTTTGCAACTTTCTTTCTTTCGGCGTCTTTTTCTCTGTCTCTCTCTCTCTTTCTCTATACATCTCTCTCTCTCTCTCTCTCTCTCTGCGCTTCTTTCTCTCTCTCTCTCCCTCTCTGTGCCTCTTTCTCTCTCTCTCTCTCTCTCTCTCTCTCTTTGCAACTTTCTCTCTTTCGGTGTCTTTCATTATATATATCTCTCTATCTTTCTCTCTGTCTCTGAACACATCTCTCTCACCTCTCTCTCTCTCTCTACACTTCTCCCCCCTCTCACTCTCTCTGTGCTTCTTTCTCTCTCCTGCTCTCTCTCCGCAACTTTCTCTCTTTCTGCGTTTCTCTCTCTCTCTCTCTCACCTCTCTCTCTCTCTACACTTCTCCCCCCTCTCACTCTCTCTGTGCTTCTTTCTCTCTCCTTCTCTCTCTCCGCAACTTTCTCTCTTTCTGCGTTTCTCTCTCTCTCTCTCTCACACCTCTCTCTCTCTCTCTCTCTCTCTACACTTCTCCCCCCTCTCACTCTCTCTGTGCTTCTTTCTCTCTCCTTCTCTCTCTCCGCAACTTTCTCTCTTTCTGCGTTTCTCTCTCTCTCTCTCTCTCACCTCTCTCTCTCTCTCTCTCTCTACACTTCTCCCCCCTCTCACTCTCTCTGTGCTTCTTTCTCTCTCCTTCTCTCTCTCCGCAACTTTCTCTCTTTCTGCGTTTCTCTCTCTCTCTCTCTCACCTCTCTCTCTCTCTCTCTACACTTCTCCCCCCTCTCACTCTCTCTGTGCTTCTTTCTCTCTCCTTCTCTCTCTCCGCAACTTTCTCTCTTTCTGCGTTTCTCTCTCTCTCTCTCTCCTTCTCTCTCTCTCTCTCTCTCTCTCTCTCTCTTATTTAATTCTTATGATAAATAAAAACATGAGATGCTTTTTTCTTCCAAAATGTTATGTGACTGTATTATATTGCACCAAAATTTTTCCATTGAATTCTTATTGAGTATCCTCTCTGTTACCATTACTCTCAGGTCCACTCTGACCCTGAGCGGTTGCACCATTTACGGTGACCACTATCGGTCAAATAGAACTGTTTAATCACTAACTAAGGATTATTAACATGAGTTATCTTACACCATTTAGCAGTTGGGAAATATTTGAATTACATGCGAATACTTGACAAATCCAATTACCAATGTCACATAGCAACAGTTGAAACCATTTCAATCTGAGCAAACAAATGATTTGTATTAAACAATTGTTAGCGTTAGATAAGAATACTTGAAGCCATTTAACTGTGTGAAAGAAATGAGCGGCGAACTTTAAAAATAATGTTTCTTACAAACTATCCACTCACGATTGAGCAGTTCTATTTGACCTATTGATTGCACCCTAAAGAATATTACTTGAAACCATTCAATTGTGTGCAAATAAAGGATAAATATTAAAAAGAATCAATAGTGTTAGATATGAATACTTGAAACTATTTGACTGTGTTAAAGAAATGAACGAAAAACATTAGAAATAACGTGTCTTAAAAATTATTCACTCACCAATCATATATATCCATCTATATAAAGTAAGTCGACTTGAAAGAGTCGTAGTGGTAAGACCAACATACGTATTATTTTCGTTGTAAACAGTCACCCAATGGGCATTTTAACATATACACAACGTTTGTCCAATCAAGAAGTTCAGTAGAGGCGAAGAGGTATTGGAAAGTTTTTAATTTGTTGTTCTTAATGATAAGTTTTATTTTTTGGTAGGATCTATAGATCATTTCTTTGGAAAAGGTTTTTTTAATATATGTTCATCTATCTTATAATTATTAGGGAATTGTTTTTAGTCGTAAAAGTTTATTGGTTGTTTATCGTTTACGGCATTGTCAATATCATGTTGTTCAGTTTTATTCATAAAATGTTTAATTTCTCTATCGACAATGAAGTTGGGAAACCCAATATTAATAATCGTTTGTTTTTTTATTTATTTCTAAGTTCATTATGGAAGATAGTTCGAGAAGAAGATAGTAGTTTAGCTCTGGAAATAAGTATTTTTATGATGATTCTTTTATAACGGAAGAAATAGCGCACAAAGTTTGATATGCGATAAAAAACCAACCAACCGATCAACCATAATTTTGAAAAAAATTATTTGCTTTTTAAGAAAGACCTGAACTTCTCTGACCATGCCTGCTGTATATACAGGGTGAAATGATAAAAGTGTCACCCTAGAAAAAACGACATGATTCCATTTCCGTTTAATGAAAACCGGTTTTCTTTTTTTGTTGCAGACCATCTACTAGTTGGCCAGTTGTGTACAAATCCCAAGAGCGATAGGAGCCTTCTATCATGTCCAAAATTGACACAATGTTCAACGAGCGAGATTGGAGATGCGCCGCTGTACAACTCCTGCCCTCTACCGATCCAAGTTATGACAACAGGACCGTTGCCAGCACCCTCAAAATGCAAATCCGGACGGTTCAACGCTTGAGTGTACAGCTCAACGCTTTGGATGACCTTTTGGAGGTGGTGGAGCGGAAAGACACCGCTAGGAAGACCTGGACCAAGGAGTTCATCGAAAAGGTCCAGGAAATCATTGATGAAACTCCCCAGTAGCCTATTCGGTAGATTGCCAGAGATTAAGGCGTCTCACACACAACTGTGAATGCATATGTGAAGGAGGACTTGAAGTGTAGGTCGTAAAGGCACCAGACAAGCCAGATCTTGAGTGAGAAGACAAAGAACCTCAGACTAATCAACCCGCTGGACTACTTCGTTTGGTCAAACGTTGAGAACATCACCAACATGACCTCCCACAATACCAAAGCCAGCCTGATCGCCACCATCTGCCGAGTATTCGCCGAGCTTCTGTCGGTGCTTGTGGAAAAGGCATGCTCCCAGTTCCGGATCCGTATCGAGGCGGTGATTGAGGCTGAAGGCGGCTACATTGAATAGATGTCAGCTCTACTACATAATCAAGTTACCTGAATTGATTTTTTCAATGAAAGTTTTAAAACAAAGCTGTTGTGTTGTTTTATTTAGGACGACAATTTTATCGTTTCACCCTGTATATAACGGATTCTAAATATGGTAAATCCTGAAAAACATAGCGAACTGAATGAAAAGATTTGTAAATAAATCTCATTCCTAAATGAATTTTTCTGTAAGGTTGACAATGTGAGTAACAGTCTATTATTGCTACATTCTAAGGCAGTAATAAACATATTTTAGTCTGGCACAGGGTCAGGGCGAGTCTCTCATTTGAGAGGACCGAGGAAATAAAATGGCACCAGGGAACGTGAGAAATAATTTTCATTTACAATATTATGTATTCGAAAACAAAAATAATAAAACTAAGTAAAGCATGTTTTGTATATAAAAAGAAATCTCTCTCTCTCTCTCTCTCTCTCTCTCTCTCTTTCTCTCTCTCTCTCTCTCTTTCTCTCTCTCTCTCGTTTGGTGCTTGGGTTCAATAAAAATTTAAGATGATTTGCCTTCTATTCTAAACTTAGTTTTTACAGACTGTATTTTCTTTAAAAACGATTTTACTTTTCAAGTGTTATATAATCATCAAAAGTTTATCTGTTAAAAATCTAACTATATATATATTCAATCCTTAGAACTTGACGAAACTAAAAATACTATATACAAAATGCTTGACGTCTCTTATCCACATAATATTTAATTCTTTCCTTAGTCATGTTTGCCCAAATTTCTTCCTTTCATCCAACACATGGCTTCGAAAAGTTTACACTTGATGCCCCTGTTATATAATTAAGGAATGAATTTTTTTTTATTTTAATCATTTTTCATTAATTATATGTTATCATTCAGTTTGGTTGGGCTTTGAACAACTCGGGTTAAAAGTTCAGGCGCATAACATTGGGTACAGTTTACGCTCGCATGCAAAGGATATGACAATCACCATTGTCATAATAAACCCCAGGCAGGAAATGCGCCTGGAGTGTAGATGACGTCATGCCCAGAAGAGATGGGCTGAGAATTTGGAAGATTTTGAAAAGAAGATTCAGTCGAGGTCCGACCATATTGTTAAGACGTTGTGTTCCGACCAGGCAGTTGAGGATTTTGGATTGGACCATGCAAGCAGACAGTTGAGCTTCTGCCATTGGGGCAGAGAATGGAGTTCTCTGCCATAGAGTTGGGTTTTCTATCGTTGCGGCGGCGGTTAAGTTTTGCGGGTCCCGACCAGCGAAGATGAATAAAGATCTAAAACATCACGAGATGTGCCGAACGTTGGGTTGTTGTTAACATAGTATGATACGAAAGACTTTTAAGATTTGTCTCTCTCCTCGTGTCAAAGAACTAAAGTCAGAAATTTATAAAATGTTCGTTCCTGAACAACGAAGTTCGCCTGTTTTCGCCTGTTTATTTGTATTTGACTGTATTTGTATATGAATATGTATTTGTAGTACCGTTAGACTGATATCATTATGATTATCATTATCGTGGGTATACAACACCCCCTTCAAAGTAAATTTAATTTCCATTCACCGCGCCAAATAAATTAGTTGAAATTTAAATAACTAAATATAATTTAATACTACTTATAAGAGAATGTATGAAGAGCAGAATGACACAAGGTCAGTTTTTCAGAGGAGTAAATCTGGTTTTGGATTCAGAACCGGTTGCCATACCTAAGCTAAAGAGCTCTGTCTATCCGACTATTTATCCATAGCAAAAAAAGATGTCTGCCCTTATTCAAAGGAAAAAGATCAACGTGAAACAAGATTAGAACTGATAAATAGCTAAAGATGCAACCATCATGACTCCTGATAAAAAAAAAAAATTTTAAACTCCATATACTGACCTCAAACCAAAAATCCATCAAATAGTTACCAAAAAATGGCAACAATTATGAGATGAAAATCCCCGCAATAAGCTCTTTCAAATACAACCAATTTTAAAAGAAAGGGAACTGGATTCTAATAATACCAGAAGAGAAGAAACTACCCTTACTCGACTACGCATTGGGCACACTCAACTGACTCACTCCTTCATTCTTAAAGAAGAACCACGCCCAAAATGTCCATGTCGAAACCAATACTCAATCAAACACATTTTGATAAAATGCACAAAACTAAACTCCAACAGAAAAATGTTTTATAAGGCGAACCGCGTGAAGAACTATTTAAAAAAACTGCTCTCAAAAACATAATCAACTTCTTAAAAACAATTGGTCTCCTATTAAAGATATCGACTATGTTACCAACACCTTCGACCATCAAGTGTATACAAACAAAAAGCTTTGACATCTATATATATACGCACATACATATCAGAATTTAACACTCAATGACCCTCAAGTTGTCACTTTGCCATAAATCCCAACCATCACCAACCTAAACATTTGCATTTACAAACCATATATATAATATGTGTAAAAAGTCTCTATCATTAAATAACCAATAGAGGTTGATATGCCATTAAATCCAACTAACCAAATCTGATAATTAACAACAAATGCAAACGTGCCTTCAGTTCTGGAATAATTTTTTGGATGGGAAGAGTGTGTTTAGTGGAGAGATCACGAATATTCGGCAGTATATTTGTTATTTTGACCCGTATATCACCACGTTCTATGTTCAAATTACTTCTCTGTTTGCTTATTAAGTAATACATCTATAATTATGAATTATATACATTCTTTGCCTTGATAATAGTTCGGATACGAACCGAAAGTACTTGGTTTGCCATAAATGGCTCTTTTGGAGAAATAATTAATGCCTTTTGAGATTGTAAGATCAAAAGAATCATTAGAACGCTTGAAAGAAAGAATAAAAAACTTGAAAATGATAAGGATTCCCTTTTGTTTAATCAAACCTGTTTGAATATATATATGTATATATATATATATATATATATATGTATATTTTGTATCTATGTATATATATATATTGTTTAATCAAACCTGTTTGAATATATATATATATATATATATATATATATATATATATATAAATTCTACCATATACCAACTTGGAAAATTCCGTAAAATGGGTTCAATAGCTGCACAAAGCTTTTATAATTTTATTTATAGTTTTTTAATATTTTTAATAATTTTAAAATCGTTTTTTTTTAGTTTTTTAAATAGTTTTTTATAGTTTTTTTCATAATTTTTTTATAGTCTTTAATAATTTTACTATAGATTTTTAAGAGTTTTTTGATAGTTTTTTTACAGTTTTTATTGCTTTTATAGTTTTTTTAATATTTTTTTTTCGTTTATCCAATTATATTTAATTTGCAAAAGCAAACTTGTTAATCCAACCTCGGCGGAACCCTATGCGTTTATTCACATGTCAAAATGTTATTCACCACAAAGGTTTATATGTATTTATTCACCTAGCGAAGCGGGTGTCCTCAGGATGTAATGGTTAAAACGACGGAGTGCGAAATCGAAGTCGGCAAGTTCGTACTCCAGTCGTGCTATTAAGTTCACATTCGGGCAAATACCTTTGGGAAAGGTATGAACCCCCTTATCCTCCCAGCTATGGGTTAAATAGTACCATAACTGTTCTTCTAGAGTAGCTTTGGTATTAAATAACCTACAAAGGTTGATATGCCATTAAACAAATAAACCAAACCATCGCAGGCTGTGACAGTTTTTTTTTAAACAGAGTAATGCTGGTTTATCTTTAAAATTGTCCTTTTCACGGACTGGTTGCCTAAACAAGGCTAGATTCTCCAGTTAACTCTACTAATTGTTTTCCTTCTTCTCTATTAGTTATCTAACCAAAGGTAAATAACTCAAACTGACCTATTTACCCATAGTAGAGTCGAGGCTAAACACATGGATTCATACATACTTCATCCAAAGGCCTTGGCGTGAAGTAAAATCCAGCGTTTTGCAAGATTCGAAATCAGGGTTCAATATGGAACCCTTTGAGAGGCCCTGGTTTAGAAAGCATGTATAATTGTTTATGAAAATACTCACGAATGAAATATTCAGAATTTAGAATTAGAATGACTTAGTGTTTGCTTTATTTTTACCCAACCCCTCCATGATGGACAGGATGTGACACGAGGTCAGATTTCAAGGGCAGCAAACCTGGTTTTGTATTAAGGGCAAGTCTGAATTCAGATTTCTCTTCCTCTTAGACTGGTTGCCACACCGAGGCTAAAGAGCCCAATCAACCGGACTATTTATTCGTTGGATGAGAATTGATGGATTCATGCCTTACTTAGAAACATAAGCCTGACGTGAAAGAAGATTTGAACTCAAAACACTGAATCCATTTTCTTTCTTTATAATTGTTATGTCAAGAGTGCCTCCAGTCTCACTGTATTTTGAAAAATGTTACTTGTTTCAAAATTATCACTGTTTGAAGATTAGGTTATTCTTTTATATAAATAGTTTGGATTGAAAACAATAGGTGCTTAAGATTAGCAACCGACTAGAGAAATTACTTGTTTTGTTTCACGGCGTATCAACACGTTTCGAGTCATTTAACACCGAATTAAATCATTTTGATAAAACTTTCAAACACATCAGTTTAGTATAAGTACAGATTTTTGTTTACATACAGGTAAATGTAAAAACAGTTTTATTTCAAGCAATTCTGTTCAGGATAAGTATACAATTTAGTTCTATTTGATCCATCGATAGGGCCCTATTAGGAGCTACCACTCAGGGCCAGAGTGGACCTCGGAGCGTTAGCAATAAAGGGGTAATCTGCATTCCCCAAATATGTAGTTTTAGGTCATACCCAGGATACCTCTTTTTCTGGTAAGGTGAAGGTCCTGCCTGACCCTTTGCCAGGGATAGTGTCAACGTTCTCTAAGCCCCGCCTACCAAGCCTGTTTGCATCAGTTTCACTTTTTCTTAAAAGTGTTGCATTTGGCAAAATGTTGAAATCTGATGGTTATCTACCTATCCAGGTCTTTCTTCTCCATTCCCCTAAACTCAGCCCCACCACCGGAATAGGGTAGCCCACCCTAACCGAATCATGTGTTCCATGACACAAAGATTGTCTTCGTTGTTTTTCTGTTGCTTGTTCTCTCGCAACTTGACTCGATATCTTCGTATTTTCTAAGAAGAGGAAAAAATCTACTTAATTTCCTCTGGGTATTTTGAGACTTGCGAGCATTACACGCAACAATGGCTGAGAAATATACACCCGCAAAAATACAATGGTTCACACACACACACACACACACACACACACGTAAATAAATACATATACACACAGGCAGAATTTACACTCAGCACATACGCGTATACATAAACACATACATACATACACATACATGCATATAACATGCATATTAAAACTCGTATACGCATGGCTATTACACAAATACAGCTCTCAGAGAAACATATATACACCACACAAACACATACACAAAAACGCACACACAGAGAACACACATACTCTCAGCATAAACATACATAGAACATACGCATATGTGGCACTCACTCTGCACATATGCATACACATATGTACATACATCACTCAAACATATGAATACAACACACATATGTACAGATACATATAACACACCCATACAAACACAACACACAAACACATACCAACATATGCATACAACACACATATGTACACATAGATACAGCACACCCATACAAACACTACACACAAACACATACCAACATATGTATACAACACACATACGTACACATAGATACAACACACCCATACAAACACAACACACAAACACATACCAACATATGCATACAACACACATACGTACACATACATACAGCACACACATACAAACACAACACACAAACACATACCAACATATGCATACAACACACATACGTACACATAGATACAGCACACCCATACAAACCCAACACACAAACACATACCAACATATGCATACAACACACATACGTACACATAGATACAGCACACCCATACAAACACAACACACAAACACATACCAACATATGCATACAACACACATACGTACACATAGATACAGCACACCCATACAAACACAACACACAAACACATACCAACATATGCATAAAACACACATACGTACACATACATACAGCACACCCATACAAACACAACACACAAACACATACCAACATATGCATGCAACACACATACGTACACATAGATACGGCACACCCATACAAACACAACACACAAACACATACCAACATATGCATACAACACACATACGTACACATAGATACAGTACACACATACAAACACAACACACAAACACATACGCACATATGCATAAAACACACATACGTACACATAGATACAGCACACCCATACAAACATAACACACAAACACATACCAACATATGCATACAACACACATACGTACACATAGATACAGCACACCCATACAAACACAACACACAAACACATACCCACATATGCATACAACACACATACGTACACATAGATACAGCACACCCATACAAACACAGCACACAAACACATACCCACATATGCATACAACACACATACGTACACATACATACAGCACACCCATACAAACAGAACACACAAACACATACCCACATATGCATACAATACACATACGTACACATAGATACAGCACACACATACAATCACAACACACAAACACATACCCACATATGCATACAACACACATACGTACACATACATACAGCACACCCATACAAACACAACACACAAACACATACCAACATATGCATACAACACACATACGTACACATAGATACGGCACACCCATACAAACACAACACACAAACAGATACCAACATATGCATACAACACACATACGTACACATAGATACAGCACACCCATACAAACACAACACACAAACACATACCAACATATGCATACAACACACATACGTACACATAGATACCGCACACCCATACAAACACAACACACAAACACATACCAACATATGCATACAACACACATACGTACACATAGATACAGCACACCCATACAAACACAACACACAAACACATACCAACATATGCATACAACACACATACGTACACATAGATACAGCACACCCATACAAACACAACACACAAACACACACCCACATATGTAAGCACATACACACACATATACAAGCACACATACATACATACAGCGCATTCACCACAGACACATATACACTGCACACACACACACATACACGCATACATACAACACATACATAAACACATACCTATACAGGACACATATAGGACACATACACACACAGCACACATACGTGTATATACATAGAGTACAAATAAAGACAGACACGTATATGCATTCACATACATAGAACAAACTCCTAACACATATACACACTGCACACACCCACATATGCATACATACGACACACACAAAATATACACAGAGCCTATGCACATACATACACATGGTTATCGTCGCAGAAAATTGGACACGGTGACACGAGTTCAAACCCTGGACGAGACTGATTGCACTTCACATAGCACTAATACCCTTGGGAAAGGTATGAATCCAATTATGAGACTGACGCGCTGCCTACTGCGCTACCGAGGCACCTCCCTCCAGCTATGGGTAAATACTAGGACAGACTAGGTTCTTCAGCCTTGGTGAGGCAACTAGTCTTGGAGAAGGAAAACTCCGAATTCAAACCTGTTAAACTCCGCTTAAAATTGACCTTGTGTCATATCCTGCCCGAGTGGAGGGGGTTGGTATACATGGATATACACATACCTACACACATGCACACACAATTACAGCACGTACATACTCACACAGACGCAGCACACATACGTTATGCACATGAACATGCATACGCACAGCTAGAATACACTTAAACATACAGGATATGTACACACACATACAGCATATAGACGCTTGCTGATTGTCTTTCACTGGGGTTTAAATGACAGCAAGTCATCTCAAGTTTCCAGGACCCTTCTCAGTATTCTGGCAGATCTCAACAATGCAGTTTTTTGGATGGTCTCAATTCTTCGTCCGATTTCCAGCTCTTCCAATCTATTTTACAAGTTTTGGGGGAATCGTTCTAAGCACACCAATTACAAATATTATCTCCGTTACCCTCACGGTCTAGAGCTTGTTTTTTTAATTCTCTGGCAAGGTCCTAGTTCTTGTACCTCTTTCTCTTTCTTTGATTTTTCACTCTGTGGTCTGCCAGGGCGTCAAAGTCTACAATACTGCAAGTTTCTTCACTTTTTTGTTTTTGTTTTTTATTGGTTATTATTAATCCTTGTTTTCTGGTCAGGATTAAGAGATTTGTTTGTTCCTCTATTAAGATATTAAAACTATTTTTTTACTCATTTAAGAATTTTCCCACTGGCGTTCGCTGATAGTTTTTCACTGGAGTCTGAGTGACAGCAACTCTCCTCAAGTCTTCAGGAATTTCCTCAGTATTCTGTCTTATCTCAATTATACACACATTCATACATATACATAGTCGACCATAGTCGAGGGTAACCCGAAGGCTCCCTTTTCGATAGCTACTACACCAATGTGTAGGGGAGGGCGCTACTCCTTCCCTGGATTGCTCTACTTTACCCTTGATCCGTACCTTATAATGCTGAGTGTTAAGCAAGGAGGCATCAAGTACCATTTTTTGAACCCAGGTCTACCGGGCCACCGGACACATATACATATATGCCTGGTATCTACTTGTCCTCTTAATCCCCAGTACTTAGATCCCTGAACCAATACTTTGGTGATTGTACCGAACACACCAATTACAATTGGTATCATTTGCTTATGCCATAGTTTTCAGTTCTCTAGCAAGGTCTGGGTACTTTTCTCACTTTTTGCATTCCTTCAGTTTTACCCTGTAGTCAACCAGAAATTTTTTTTGTAACTATCATTAGGTCTGGTCGTCCAGACGAGATTTGGTGATTCGTTTGTATCTCAGAATCTCAAAGAATTGTGTGTCTCGAGTTCCGGATGATGCATATGCGATTTGTTTGGACGGTCAAATTTAAACTCCTTGCAGAATTCCCAATGAATAACCTTGCCCACGCAATTGTGTCTAGTCTTAGCCTATTTTTGCGCTAACTTCCCGCATTTGCTGATTATGTGATCGATCGTGTCGTGTCTATCAACACAACCAACATCTATTTTGTTGCGTCTTGTCTACTCTTGCTTTGCCATAGTCCTTAGGGAGTTGTTTCGTGCTGCTATCAGAAGATATTCAGTTTTCTCTTTAGGTTTCCTTTTCTTAGCCATGTCCAAGTTTTCTCGTGAGGAATTTTGCTTGTTTGTCGCTTGAAATGTCCATAGATTTGTTTTTTCTTGCCATGTTTGTTTTCAGCTTATTTTGTTCTTTTGATGCTTGCGTTATAAGTCTTCCTCTGTGCTTTCCGGGTGAGATTTTTATAAAAAACGTCCGCTGATAATCTTTCACAAGAGCCTCCTCAAATTCCATGACTCTTTGTATTCGAACAAATGTTAATTTTTTAGATGGTTTTGATTCTTCCACTGATTTTACTTTTATCTAGTCTCTTTTCCAAGGTCTTGTTTACTGCTCCTAGTATAGCAACTATTATTTGAACAATAATGAGGAGGTGCCCGTGGTGTCATGGTTATCGTCGCAGGATAAGGACACGACGACACGAGTTCAAATCCTGGACCTGACTGATTGCATTTCACATAGCACTAATACTCTTGGGAAAGGTATGAATCCAATTATTCTCCCTCCACCTATGGGTAAATAGTAGGGCAGACTAGGTTCTTCAGCCTTGGTGAGGCAACTAGTCTAGGAGAAGGAAAACTCTGAATTCAAACCTGTTAAACTTCGCTTAAAAACTGACCTTGTGTCATATCCTGCCCGAGCGGAGGGGTTGGTAAATATGATTATTTGAACAAGTCCTGGCGGCAACGCCCCACAAGGCACCAACTATACGGCCACCTGCCTCCCATCACGAAAACTATCCAAGTTAAACGAACCAGATACGCAGGACACTGCTGGAGAAGCAAGGACAAGCTCATAAGTGATGTACTCCTATGGACCCCCACATGTGGCCGTGCAAAAGCAGCACGACTAGCTATGTGAGGATACGGGGTGTAGCCCTGAAGACTGCCAGAGGCGATGAACGATTGGGAAAAGTGGTGAGAGAGGGTCAGGGATATCCGTGCTAGCGGCACGGCATGACGATGATGACTGGTATCACCGTTACTTTCATACGCTACAGCTTTTTAGTTCCCTAATCATTATTATTATTATTATTATTATTATTATTATTATTATTATTCCTTGAGAGTTTTCACGTCAGTGTTAACTGATGGTCTTCACTTGAGCGAGTCTTCTCAAATCTTCAGGACTCTCCTCAGTATTCTGGCTGATCTCAGCAATGCTTATAATTCGTTAATTGATAACATATAAGGGTTGGCAAATTGTGCTACTTGGTCCCGTTCGGGAGACCGGCGTTCAATCCCAGGTCTAGTCACGCCAAAAACACAAAAAAATGAAACTTGATGCCCCTTTGCTAAGCACTCACCATTATAAGGTAAGGATCAAGGATAAAGTGGATCAATCCAGGGAATGGAGTAGCGCCGTCCCCTACACCTCGGTGTAGTAGCTATTTAAAAGAGAGCCTTCGAGTCACCCACGACTAATGTTACTAACTATACTTATTAAATTTGAATAGTTAATTCATACGACAAAATTGTTACCATTACATAGGAATACTTCATTTCATAAATTATTTAAAATAGATTTGTTACTATTAGATAAGAATATATACAACCATGCAATGCATAGTCAGCGGGTCTTAGAACACGCAGAGTTTACAGTTCAGTTGGGGCTGTAGAATACACCGTCGGTATCTCTGCAGAAGGGTAAGACCCCACATAACGAGGGTACTGCATATGATATTAAAAAAAATCTTTTGGTCAGGCTCCAGTGATGCTGGAGCTTTGGGGAATGCGGAATGCCCCTTCATGCCATCGTTCCGAAGTTCACTCTAGACTGATTTATAGATCAAATAGAACTGTTTGACATTTAAAATGTGTGCAAACAAATGACTTATGCTAAATTGAATTGTTTAAAAGAGAACTGTTTGATCCTTTAGCTGTGCGTAAACAAATGACTGATATCTAATTGATTAATTAGCGGTACCTAGCAATACTTAGAACCATTTAAATTTGTTAACTTATTCTAAATTGAAATTTTAGAAATTGAACTATTTGATCATTTTACTGTGTGTATATACTAAATATGTTTACTAGTCATATATTCAATATACATGCATAAAGAGGATTTGGCATTAAATAACCTACAATAGTTCATCATCATCATCATGTCGTGCTGGTAGCACGGATATCCCTGACCCTCTCTCGCCACTTTTCCCTATCGTTCATCGCCTCTGGCAGGTCTTCAGGACTACATCCGGTATCCTCATATAGTTGCTGAATGTATGTTCGTGCTGGTCGTCCTGCTTTTGCTCGGCCATATGTGGGGGTCCATAAGAGTACATCACTTATGCGTTAGTCCCTGCTTCTCCAGCAGTGTCCTGCATGTCTGGTTCGTCTAACTTGGATAGTTTTCGTGATAGGAGGCAGGTGGCCGTACAGTTGGTGTCTTGTGCGGTGTTGCCGCCAGAACTTGTTCAAGATTGCTCGCAGCGCCATAAAACCCAACCAAATCAAATCACATATATATAAGTATAAAAAGGATTTGGCATTTAATAAAGTACAATGGTTGATATACCATAAGCCCAACCAAACCAAATTATCTTTAATAATAATGTATAAAAACGATTTTCCATTAAATAATCTACTGTTGATATACCATAAACCCCAACCAAATCAAATTATATATCTTTAATAATAATGTATAAAAAGGATTTTCCATTAAATAATCTGCTGTTGATATACCATAAAACCCAACCAAACCAAATCATATATCTTGCCATTAACCTTCAATTTTTGATATGCCGTATAACAGACCAAACCATACCAATTCAAAGGCAGAGCGGATCCTTTCCCGAGAGGTAAGACACCCAGAATAATCTGCGTACTCGGTATGACAGTAGACTGTATCTTGTGAGGAGGCTTACGCATAGGAGCTTTAAGAACTATATACGACCCCTTCATTGCCATTACTCCCAGGTCGTCTACTACCAGAAATGATAGTACCTGTCAGGATACCAAATATGTGTCAAGTAGATCTGTTTGCAAATTATTTGTATTAGACAGAAATACTTTATATCAAATCCCCATGAACAAAATAAAACTCTAAAGAATCGACACAGAAAAGTAAATATAAACTTTTAATATAAGCATTTTGGTAACCCCTAGACGAATTGATATGCCGTTAAAATCAATCAAGCGATACAATCGATGGAAGAACCTTTTTTATTCATATTTTGATATAGATTTAGATTTTTAAAAGATATTTTCATGATTACCGGAGCTTCGTAAAAAATCGACACAGTGGATCTGCAGTTCCTCCCCATTTTTACCTTGACCTATATGAGCAGGATGCGGTAGAAGGGGGTATTTTATGCGCACAGCTGGTCTTGAACTTAGTTTTACCCTTGACCAGTTCCCCAATCCTTCCTCTATGCTGCTCCCCTTAACTGGATAAGGGGAAAAGTTGTTTTCATGCCTTTTCTATAAGAATCATTGCGCAGTGAAAGGCAGTCTTGTTTTATTCGAAGTCGGCTGGTCAAGTCATGATAACCATTTTGATCTGCAATGCCCGGTTTATGGCAGGGGCTGCAGCTAGTAGTAGGTAAAAAACAGTTATGTATCTATGTAAGTAAGTAAAGTTGGCGACCATAGTCAAGGTTGACCCGAAGGCTCCCTTTTCAATACCTACTACTCCGAGGTGTAGGGGAGGGTGCAACTCCTTTCCCTGTATTGCTCCACTTTACCCTTGATACATACCTTATAATGCTGAGTGTTAAGCAAGGAGGTATCAAGTACCATCTTTTAAGTCTTTGGTATGACGCGACCTAGGATTAAACTCAGGTCTCCCGGACCATTGGCGAACACTCTATCCACTAGTCCAATGAGCCGGTGCATCTATTTATCCACCCAATTTAATTAGATTCTGTTTTTTTTAAATTCTCATTCGAAATTTGGGCGTCATTGACATGGTTGAGAATCTAAATCCCGAACCGTTCTAATAAGTAGTTTCTTACTGAAGTTGTGGAGGTGAGTTTCCACTATTTCTTTATTCATCAGACATGAAGCACTGAATGCAACGTAGGAAATAAAACCTATGGCCCCAGGTTAAATCCTTAACAAAGCCGTTGGCGTTTCACTCGTTCTAATGACCTTGTGTTATGTACTAGGGCAGGAGAGAAGCTTTAACGGCACTAGTTTATAAAGATATGTATACATCTTCTTTATTGTCACGAAAGGGTCGAAATGTCTGCAATTGACATAGAGAGACAGAGAGACGAAGTACACGGACTGCAATGATTATCACCATGTGGGACACATATTCAGGACATTTGACGGATGGTTTGATACCAAACCATTTCTCAGCCAGGAACTCTCCAAATCTGACCGTATCCCTCTACTCTGGTCCAATCTCGTCATTATATAATGTTTTTAATGCCCACACATTTTTCTTCTGTTTCCCAATTCATTTGCTTCCTTTCCGTTGTCTCTTATTTACACAGATGCATATCCTGTTTAAAAATCTTCAATAGCTAGCTGTCAAAGGCAAAGGTGGCCGTGGTGTAATGGTTATCGTCGCAGGAAATGAACACGGCGACACAAGTTCAAATCCTGGACGAGACTGATTGCATTTCACATAGCACTAATATTCTTGGGAAAGGTAGGAATCCAATTATTCTCCCTCCAGCTATGGATCGGACAGACTGGGTTCTTCAGCCTAGTCCTAGTCTAGAAGAAGGAATGCTCTGAATTCAAACCTGTTAAACTTCGCTTAAAAATTGACCTTGTGCCCGAGCGGAGGGATTGGTAAATATGATAACTAGCTGTCAAAGGTCCATATGTACCGATTGGAAAAGGTATGAATCCACCTGTTATCTCTCCAGTTATTGGTGAATGGGTTCTTTAGGGTTGGTTGAACAACTAGTCTAGGAAAAGGAAAAACTTTGAATTTTAACTGGTTGCACTCAGTTCCCATCCGTCGAGAGGAGGGGTTGAGTAAACTTATGTCCATGGTTCTATGAGAGGAAGAATTGCGTCATATCTTTCTGAAGCAAGTACGAAGTAAAGGCTGGCAGCCTCTGCTGGTATTTGAACTCGGCTTGCCAGCTTCATTTATGATCACAGCAATGGTTACACCATCCAAAAATAACACTCACAATCTACCATCTCTCACCCTCTCTCTGTCTCTCCCTCTCTCAGTCTCTTTCTTTCTCTCTGTATATATAAATATATATATATATATAGTGAGAGAGAGCGAGAGAGGGAGAGAGGGAGAATAGATATACATTCATGTAGGTGCTTGTATGTATATGTCCGTGTATATTTTCCCTTGTTGGTAAAGCAAAAATAATTTGTTCACACACACACACACTCACACTCACATATATATATATATATATAGAAAGAGAGAGAGAGAGAGAGAGAGAGAGAGAGAGAGAGAGAGAGAGAGAGAGACGGACAGACAGACAGAAAGAGAGAGAGAGAGGCAGTCTTGAGGCATTCAGAGATAAACAGAAAAAACATATAAACAGAGAGAAACAGATATATATATATATATATATATATATATAGAGAGAGAGAGAGAGAGAGAGAAAGAGAGAAATGTCTTTAAAAAAGTATAAATATATATATACACGTATGTTTGTAAGTAAATGTGAATGTGTGTGTATGTGTGTGTATGTCTTTTCTAAAGTTATTTATCCTTTTCTCTTTTTCTTTCTTTCTTTCATTTCTGTTTTCTTTTTTTTTTCTTTTCTTTTCTTTTTTTTTAATAAGAAAGGAATGCAGTTTTTTTTTAATTCTAGTTTACTATTTGAGAGTCGCTGTAACACGTTTTGCCATAATCTTCATCGAGGAAGAACAAGACTGAGAGAATAAAAGAAAAAAATGTGTTGTTCAAGATGGCGGTGATAATGTAGTCTCTTCCCAAAATAACGCCCGTGATGGCCACCAGGGGGCTGTTAGCTTCAGATTTAATCAATCAGAGAAATGTGCTCTTTCGCTGAGGAGAACTCTTTTCCCTGGTCGGCTGTCATTAATTATACATGTCTTCTTGATCTCTCACGATCTCCGCTTTTTCCAATGCTCTGCCCATCAACGATTACCTCCCTTGTTTATTTTTTAAACTGTTAACTTCTATCTTTTCTTAAGCGTTTTTTTTTTTTTCTCTCTTTTTTATTTATTTGTACTTTCTCAATTTCTTCAATTAACTTTCTTTTCTGTCGCTCATTTTTTTCCTTCTTTCTCTTTCTCCTCTTTAATTTTTTTCCTTCCTTGTTTCCTTTATTTTTTAATTTTCATTTTGAGCATTTCTCTTCCTTTCTGCTTTCTTTCGTTATTCTTTCGTCTTTTTTCATGCTTTCTTTTTTAAAATTCGATATTGCTTTTTCCTTCTTATTTTTCTGGGGGTTTTTATCTACTGGTTTATTTTTCCTTTTTTTTTTTTTTTTTTTTTAAAATTCCTTTTTAGATTGCTTTTTCTGTCAATATTTTTTAATTTCTTTTTCACGTTTTTTTTTTGTATTATTTTATCTTTGCTTGTTGCTTTCTGTAGTTGCGTTTTCCTTTTTCTTCTTTTCGATTAATTTTTTTTATCCCATTTATCCCATATTTATATTCATTTCTCTTTCATTATATTTTCTTTTCATTCGTCCGTTTTTATTTTTTATTTTCCTTTCTTTCCCTTGTCCAGTCGGCTGGGGTGGTAGAATAGATACCCCCACAACGAGTGTCTTGTATATGACACTAAACAATCTCATGATGGGATTCCAGTAATGCTGGAGCTTTAGGGAATGCTGAGTACCCCTTTATTGCCATCAATCCCAGGTCCACTCACACCCGGAGTGGTAGCACCTGATAAGGTCCTATCTATGGGTCAAATAGAACTAAAATATGTACTTATGCTAAACTGAATTGCTTAAAAAAGAACTGTTTTGATATTTAAACCACGTAATTATGCTAAACTGAATTACGTGAAACAGAACTGTTTTGATATCTAAACTACGTACTTATGCAAAGCTGAATCGTTTGAAATGGAACAGGTTTTGTATGCTAAACTGAATTGTTTGAAAAAGAACTGTTTTTGACAGTGAAACTGTACTTACGCTAAACTGAATTGTTTGAAATCAATGTTTTTTGCATTGAACTGTGTGTACACAAAAACTGTACTTATACTAAAGTGAATTGTTTGGATTAGAACTGTTTGACTAAACAGAATAACTTGAAATAGAAATGTTTTTGACGATTAAACTGTGTACTGTGTGCCATTAAACGCAAACAAACAAACAAAAAAAAAACAACCAATCAACCAGCCAACCAACCAATCATGTTAAACTGAATTGTTTGAAACTGAACTGATTATTTGTATAAAAAGGGATTTGGCATCACATAACCTAAAAAGATTGATATGCCATTGAACACAAACAAAAAAACAACCAACCAACCAACCAATCATATTAAACGGAATTGTTTGAAATAGAACTGATTATTTGTATAAATATGGACTTGGCATTAAATAACCAACAAAGGTTGAGATGCCATTAAACCCAAACAAACCAAACGAAACCTTTCTTTCATTTTTACTTTTCATCGTCTAATTCTATTTTCGTGTTTTTAATCCTTCCTCCTCTTTTTTGGTTTTTTCATTCTTTTCTTTCTTTCGTTTATTTCTTTATTCCATTTTATGCGTGTTCTTTCATTTTATTTTCTTCCTTTCGTTCTTTCCTTTTTTTTTTTCTTCCCTTCTCTCTCTTTTTTTTTCTTTTTCATCGTTTATCTTTTGCTTTTATTTTTTCGTTCTCATGTTTTTTCTTCTTTCTCCTCTTTTACTTTTCTTTCTTTTCTTACTTTCGTTGTTTTTATTTCATTTTTTAATTTTTTTATTTGTATTTTCTTTCTTTCCTTCCTTCCTTCATTCTTTCGTTTTCGTTTTTCTTGTTTAATTCTTTTTTTTTTCTTTTCATCGTTTATTTTTTGTGCTTCTTTATTTTATCGTGTATTCGCTTCTTCTTTTTTTTCTCTCTTTTATTTTTACTGTTTTTCTTCTTTTCTTTTAGGTTTTCATTTCGTTTACATTTTTTCTTTCATTCTATTTTCTTTCTTTCTTACTTTTTCATCGTTTGTTTTGTTCTTTTTTTTTTCGTTCTCAACGTTTTCATTCTTTTTTTCCTGTTTTATTTTTCTTTCTTTTTTCTTTCATCTAGTTTTTATTAGATTTTCTTTCTTATATTTTTACTTTCTTTCTTTTTTAGTTTTTATTTTTATTTCTTTCTTTTTTACTTTTTCATTGTTTATACTGTTTACCAACCCCTCCGCTCGGGCAGGATATGACACAAGGTCAGTTTAAGCGGAGTTTAACAGGTTTGAATTCAGAGTTGTCCTTCTCCTAGACTAGTTGCCTAACCAAGGCTGAAGAAATCAGTCTGTCCTACTATTTACCCATAGCTGGAGGGAGAATAATTGGATTCATACCTTTCCCAAGGGTATTCGTGCTATGTGAAATGCAATTTCATTGTTTATATTTTTTTTTTCTCTTTTATATATTTCCTCCTTATTTTTCCTCTTTTATTTTTCATTCTTCATTTTTTTTCATTTGTTATTTCACTTTTAATCTCTTTCATTGTTCTTGTTTTCTTTTTTTTTTAAATTTCTTCGTTTTGCTTCTTTGCTTTTGTTTTGTTTTGTTTTGTTCTCATGTTTTTATTTCTTCTTTTTTCTTCTTTTTTCTCTTTCTTTTTCTTTTTTTTCTTTTTTTCCCTTGTTATTCCACGTTTAGATCTTTTTCATTCATTATCTTTCTGTATTTTTCTTGCTTTCTTTTTTTTTTTTCATTTCTTTGTTTTGTTTCTTTTTTGCTTTTTTTTCTTTCGTTCTCATGTTTTTGCTTCTTCTTTTTTCTTTTTTCTTCTCTTTTTTTATATTTTTCTCTTTCTCTTTTTTCTTTTCATCTGTTCTTTTGTTATTCACTTCTAATTTTTTTTCATCGTTCTTGCTTTCTCTATTTCTTTTAAATTTCTTTATTTCGTTTCTCCTTTGCTTTTTTTCTTTCTAATGTTTTTCTTTCTTCTTTCATCCTATTTCTTTTCTTTTCTTTTCTTCTTTTCCTTTCACATTTCACTTTAAATCTCTTTTATTTTTATTCCTGACTTTCTTTTTTCTTTCTTCACTTTTCAAAAACCATTTCTTTCTTTTTTTTTTTTTAGTTTGTTTTTTACTTCCTTTCCTCTTTTCTCATTTTTCTCTTTTTCGACCACTTTTTTTTTTCATTCTATTTTCAGTCTTCTTCTTTTGTTAGTCTTTTTCTTTCTTTTCTTCGTTATATTTATTTTTAAAGCTTCTTTTAATTTTTCTTTCATTTTTTCCTTTCCTTTCTTTTAAATTTTTCTTCCCTTCTTTCCCTTTTTAATTTTCATTGCTTATTCTTTGCTTTCCTTTTTTCGTTCCCATGTTTTTCTTCTTCTATCTTCTCTTTTATTTTTTCTTTCTTTTTTTACATTCGTTTAGTTATTTTATTCCTTTTTCAATTGTTGTTTTTCTTTGTATTTTTTCCTTTCGTTTTTGTTATCTTTATTCATTATCCTATTTTGATTTAAGTCCTTTTCTTTATTTTTACTACTTCATTTTTTCTTCCGCTCTTTCATTCATTCTTTCTTTCTTTCGTTATTTCTTTCTTTCGTTCTTTCTTTCTTTCTTTCTTTCTTTCTTCATGTATTTATCTATTTCTCACTCCTCTTTTTTTATTTGCTTCTTCCTTCCTTTCTTTCTTCCAACGATATTCCTCTCTTTTTTATTTATTTATTTATTTATTTATTTATTTCTGTATTAATCTATTTCTCTCTCTTTTTTTCCTTCTTCTGGACGTTTTTTTTTTTATTTGCTTCTTCTTTCCTTTCTTTTTTTTTTGCGATCTTCCTCTCTTTTTTATTTCCTTTTCTTTCTTTCTTTCTTTCTTTTACTTTACTTCAAATCAGGATTCTAACTTCTTTATCACTTCCTTTTTTTACTTAGGTGAGTCCACGTGGCATAGTTGATCACGTGCTAGACTACGAAATCATCGTTAACAAGTTCGAAATCCTGTCATGTTTGCTTTTATGACATATCAATCATTCTTGGTTATTTAAGGGCAAATCCTCTTTATACATATATATTAAATATATATGATTTGGTTTGGTTGGGTTTTATGGCATATCAACCATTGTTGGTTATTTAATGCCAAATCCGATTTATGGAACGATGAAATTGTCGTCCTAAGAAAACAACACTACAGCTTTAATTAAAAAATTTTATTGAAAAAATCAATTCAGGTAACTTGATTATGTTGTAGAGTTGACATCTATTCAATGGAGCCGTCTTCAGCCTCAATCACCGCCTCGATACGGATCCAGAACTGGGAGCACGCTTTTTCCACAAGCGCCGGCGGGAGCTCGGCGGATGGCGGCGATCAGGCTGGCTTTGGTGTTGTGGGAGGTCATGTTGGTGACGTTCTCGACGTATGACCAAATGAAGTAGTCCAGCGGGTTCAGGTCGAGGGAGGAGGGGGGCCGCTGAGAGAAGTGTTCAAAGTCGTAGCACTCCTTCTGAAGCCAAGCCTGGGTCTCTTTAGACTTGTGGGCCGGCGCCGAGTCCTGCTGCCACACTCAGGGTCTGCCGCCGGCCACCTGATTGCGCCAGGGGATCACCACACTCTTCAGCACATCCAGGTACACTTTGGTGTTGACTTTCAAGCCGACTTCGAAGATGTGAGGTGGCATGATGTCGCCTTCACTTGAAATCACACCAAAGACCATAACCGTTGACGGAAACTTTGTTTTCATCACCTTCGGCACGTTCCTGTTATTCGTGGCAATCCAGATTTGCATTTTCAGGGTGCTGGCAATGGTCCTGTTGTCATAACTTGGATCGGTAGAAAGCATGAGTTGTACAGCGGCGCATCTCTGATCTCGCTCGTTGAACATTGTGTCACTTTCAGACATGATAGAAGGCACCTATCGCTCTTGGGATTTGTACACAACTGGCCAACTAGTTGATGATCTGCAACAAAAAAAGAAAACCAGTTTTTATTAAACGGAAATGGAATCGTGTCGTCTTTTCTAGTGCGAAAATTTTATCGTTCCACCCTGTATATATCGAAATGGTTGATATGCCATAAAACTCAACCAACCAACCAACAGTATATATTGAATATATGGGATTTGGTTTGGTTGGTTCTTATGGCATATCAACAATTGTAGTTTATTGCCAAATCTGCTTTATACAGATATATATATATATATATATATATATATATATTGAATATATATGATTTGATTTGGTTGGGCTTTATGGCATATCAACAACTAGTGGTTATTTAATGCCAAGTCCTCTTTATACATATATATGAAAATATTGTTGATACACACGGTTAATTTATCCAACATTTTTTTCATTTCTAATAATACAATTTAGCATGAGTAATCTATTTGCTCACAGTTTAAATGTCAAACAGTTATATTTGACCCAGAGATATGACCCTATCAGGTGCTACCACGACGGACCAGAGTGGACTTGGGAGCGATAGCAATGAATGAGTACTCCGCACTCCCCAAATCTCCAGCTCTGAAGCCTCGCGATCAGATTGTTTAATGTCGTATCTTTCGGAGTAATGGTTAAAGCACTGGACAGCGGAATCGTAGCATGCAAGTTCGATCTCTAGTCGCTCTATTACGTTCACTTTCAGACAAATTGTCTTGGGAAAGATATGAACCCTCTTATTCTTTCAGCTACGGGTTAAATAGCATCAATGCTGTTCTTTTCGAAGAATAGCTTTGGCATAGAATAACCGACGAAGGTTGATATACCATTAAATGAAGGAATCACACCGAACCAAATCAACGGAAATAGTCTTGTTGTTGTTGTTGTAGCTGTTGTTGTTTTGAACGAATCTAAGTATATTCAAGACTTTCCAATATTATAGTCTTGTATTTCAGTTACCGAATCTAATATTTAACTCAGGAATCCCTATATTTCGAAAACTAAGAAATGTTTACGTAACTTGCAATAATTCAAAGATATATATATATTTTTTTAAGTGTTGAATTTATTGAAATGACCTTCTGTATTGCGTTCATGTCTTCATATCTGACTGAATTTATTTTTTATTCAGGAGACAAAGTGATGTTCTATGATTAAAAGTACCTTTTAACAGATGAATTTGAAGAATGGATGACTGAAGAACGACTGAATATTTTTTTTAAGATAACGAACTGGTTGTTTAAATTTAAATCGTTTTAAATTTCCCATTTATTTCTTTGTCAAATATTCTTGAAAACAATTCTACATTTCAATTAAACTTTATTCATCCAGATACATTTGGTTTTCTTACTAAAAAATCGAGTCACATTTCAGTCACATTTATCAAAAGACTCATCGTCGCAATTTATTTCGAAACAATCTTCTTTTTTTTTTTTTTTTTTGTTATCTCGAAGAAAAAAGTATTCTGTCGGTAGGCCAGCTGCATCAGCTGTTTAGAGCGCGTAGACTTGCAAACCTTCAGAAGTGAGTTCAACTCACACTTAGTGCCTCATTCATACGGCCTTGTAGCACATGTTAGCAAAATCTAAAGTAAATTACAACACATACGCACATTGAACACCTCGCGTGGTATAACGGTTAGCAAGCTTGACTCTCAAACTTTCAGGTGTGAGTCCAAGTCTCATTGGGTGCTCAATGTTGTATACTCTCATACATAATTTACGAAATTCAATGAACAAACGAAACACTTCTGTATAAAAAATATATCTCTCCCTTTTTCTCGAAAAGGGGCCCACTGTTTCTTGTTAGTTTGAGAGATAGATGGAGAGACGTATACTCTTAGAGGGGACTTCTTCTTGTCCCATATCTTCTTCCGGGAGCCAGGGAGTACCAACGCTTGCACCCTCGTGCCATAGACGACCTAACCTCTGATCAGCTGCGTGTCCCTGGCTCAACACCCGATTCTCTGCCTCTGTCTATATCTGACCGCGTGGTTATCACGTGTTCTCCTTCCAGTTACACACCTTTTGGACCTGACTGCTCTGACGCGCTGTCATCCCCCTGTTTACGTGACAGCTTGTCAAAGCAGATGGGTTCACTAGGAACGAACCGAAAATCCATGTCATATGTTATATAACACCAATTCACACGGCCTTGAGCAACATGTAAGCAAGAATCTTCGTAAATTACTACACATACAAATATTAGGAACTTCGGGTGGTGTAATAGTTAGCAATCTAGACTAGCAAACCTTCAAGGGTGAGGTCAATGATTGGTTGGTTGGGTTTTATGACACATCAAGCTGTATAGGTTATTTAATGCAAAGGGAAAAGACTGTTCGCCAATGGTCTGGGAGACCTGGGTTCAATCCCAGGTCGAGTTATACCAAAAGCTTTTAAAATGGTACTTGATAACTCCTTGTTTAACCCTCAGCAATATAAGATACGTATCAAGGGTAAAGTGGAGCCATCCAGGGAAAGAAGTAGCGCCCTCCCCAACATCTCGGTGTAGTAGCTATTGAAAAGGGAGCCTTCTGGTTGCCCTCGACTAAGGCTACCAGCTTTATTTACTTTACATATTTTAAACCTAAAATTTTTAAACGAATGGTTTGTAGATAATATTTTAGACAAGCAAGAATTCATTAGATTGCACACGATTGAATTATTTCAATTAGATATATTCTTTGGTACAACCCTGTTTATCTCTGAAAAGACAGAACGTCATTCAGGTTGACGTTCTGGAACAGGTTAATCAAACTATTTACTTTGAAGAATCCCTTTTCTGACGGGATCGAAAATTCTACATTCTATGAAAATGTGTTTAAAAATGCAAAGCGTTTGACATATCAAACATTTTTGGTGGCTGTTGTTTCTGTTTCAGTATGAAAAAGTGAGAGTGAGTTCGAGTCTCTTTGGGAACCCAATTCATACGGCATTGTGCTTAGTTTAGTTTATAACGACTGCATCTATTGCTGAGAGGTAATGCCCAACTGCTGAGGGATGACCCTAAACTGAATTTGGAGGTCAGGGTCCAGTTCTGGAATTTTCAGGTGCTTTGAGTCACACTTAGTGATCGTTACTTTCAGTTTCATTGACCCAGAGGTGTATTCTCTTCTATAGGTCGAATAGGTCCGTCCGAAAATTATTAGTATTAGATAAAAATAGTTGAAACGATTTATACGCGCGCACATTTTCTGTATTAATAATAATTGCTTAAATCTATCATCATCATCATCATCATGTCGTGCTGGTAGCACGGATATCCCTGACCCTCTCTCGCCACTTTTCCCTATCGTTCATCGCCTCCAGCAGGTATTCAGGGTTACATCTCGTATCCTCACATAGCTGCTGAATGTATGTTCGTGCTGGTCGTCCTGCTTTTGCCCCGCCATATGTGGGGGTCCATAGGAGTACATCCCTTATGAGTTCGTCTCTGCTTCTCCAGCAGTTTCCTGCATGTCTGGTTCGTCTAACTTGGATAGTTTTCGTGATAGGAGGCAGGTGGTCGTATAGTTGGTGTCTTGTGGGGTGTTGCCACCAGGACTTGTTCAATATTGCTCGCAGCATTCTTGTGTAATTGCCGTCTAGCTTCTTCTCCAGCCGTTTTGTTAGCGTCCATGTAGTGCATCCATACAGCAGTATCGATACGACAGCTGCCACGAAGAAACTGCGTTTAATTTTATCGGTTAGGTCTGATTTCCATATGATCGATAGCCTATTGTAGCTGTCCATGCCTTCGTTAGCCGCGTGTTGATGTCCTTTTCGGTTGCTGAGACGCTACTTCCTTGGTAAGTGAATTTGTCTACTAGTTTAAGAGGGGTTACGTCTAGAGTGGAGATGTCTCCTTTTTGATTATAGCACATCCTCCTTAAAACTTTAATTGTATATTATTATTATATTAGTCCTTTCAGAGTTTTTTTCTCACCAACATTAGCCGATGGTTTTTCACTGGAGTTTGAGTGATAGAAAGTCTCCTTAAGTTTCCAGGACTCTTCTCAGTATTCTGGCCGATCTTTACAATGCTATAATCTGGATGGTTTTCACTTGTCTTATCTCTAAGTCTTTGAGTTCCTTAACCAATCCTTTAGAGATTGTTCCAAGTCCACCGATTACAATTACTTTCACAGTCAATTTCATGTTCCATAGTTTGTTCGTTTTGTTTTTTATTCCCAAGTAAGTTTTAGATATTTATCTCACTTTTTGCTAACTTTTAATTTCTACCCTTTGGGACGACACACTCCACTATTCGACAGGTTTTCGTTTATTTCTATTTATCACTTCGTCTTGTCGTCTGGCCGAGATTAGCTGATCCGTTTACATCTTAAAAATTGAGAAAAATTTTTGTGGCTGATTCTCCTAGATGGATTCTGGGTTGTACCTATACCATTTGTTTGTATGGTCAAGTTTCACTTTCTTGCATAATTCCCAATGAATCATCTTACTAATCCAGTTGTATCTTGTCTTATACTCTTTGTGCACTAAGTTGCTGCATTCGCTTATTATGTAATTGATCATTTCGTCTCTTTTTTGTTGTGTCTTATCTATTTTTGCTTTCACACAATTGGTCCTTATTGCCGTCATTTGTATAGTTATTTAATGAGATTCAGTTTTTCTCTTAAGGCTTCCCTTTCTTAGCCATGTCAAAGTCTTCTTGTGTGAGATTTCGCTTGTTTGTCTCTTCATATATCCATACAGTTTTTTTTCCATTTTCGTTTTCTGGTTATTTTTGTGTTTATCTTTGTGTTGTTTTTGTTGTTTTCTTACCCCTTGCTCTTTTTTAATGTCGTCTTCGATTCATCGTATCGATGTACCGACACTATTTTTAATCTGGCGTGTCCTCTTCTTCCTTCTGTTCCTAACACTCTCTATGTCATCTCTAGGATGTAAGGCCTTATGCATGGGTTTCATTATGAGTTTTATTGTTCTTTGGTCCATTTGTTGAAGTTCTTCCTCGTCTACTTCAAGAATTGTCCCGAGTATCTCACAAGTGGACAGCACAGGCGTTTACGCCTTTGATTAGGTTTCTGCTATGTTGTTTGGTTTCGAGTAGTTATCTAGTTCTCCCTGAATTTTCACCGGAGATAAACGTATCATTATTTACTACTTTAGAGCTTTTCACATCAGTGTTAGCTGATGGTTTTTCACTGGAGTCTGAGTGACAGCAAGTCTCCTCAAGTCTCAATGCTGTCATTTGGATAGTTTCTATCCGTCCGCCAACTTCCAAGTCTTCCAGGCCTTTTAATAATTCAGAACTCTTCTCAGTATCCTGACCGATATCAATAAAGCTGAAGTCTGGATGGTATTTACTTGTCCTCTAATTTCTGACTCTGCCAGTCTCTATATCAATCGTTTGGTAACAGTACCAAGAGCAACCAAATTAGAAGTGATATCATCTTCACCTTCAGGTTCCAGTTCTTTCAGTTCTCTAGCAAGGTCTAGGTGGTTTTCTTTTCTTTTTTTTTTTTTTTTTTTTTTTTTTGCTTTTCTATAGTTTTACCCTGTGGTCAGCTAAAATGACAAAGTCCATTCTTCGGCAGGTTCTCTTTTTATTTTTGTTGACTATCTCTTGGTCTGGTCGTCAAGCCAAGGTTCGGTGATTCGTTTGCATCTCAAAATCCCAAAGAATTGTGCGTCTCATTTTCTCGGATACATTCTGGATTATGCATATACCATTTGTTCGTATGGTCAGATTTTAAATTCTTGCACAACTCCCAGTGGATTCCCATTCCCACCCAGTCGTGTCTAGTCTTATACTCTCTTTGCGCTAATTTACTACGTTCGCTTATTATGTAATGGATCCTTTTAGTCCCTATCCCCACATAGTTAAAAGTAAATTTGTGACCGTTGTCGAAGGCGACCAGAGGGCTCCCTTTTCAATAGCAAAGGAGAGGAGAGGGCGCTACTCCTTTCCCTGGATTGCTCCACTTTACCCATCGTACGTACTTTTATTTTGCTGAGTGTTAAGCAAGGCGGTTTCAAGTACCATTTTTAAAGTCTTTGGTATGACGCGACCTGGCATTGAACCTAGGTCTTCCAGACCATTGGCAAACACACTTCCCACTCGACCAATGATCCGGTGTTGCGTCTTGTCTATTCTTGCTTTGACGTGGTTAGTCCTTATGGTGTTGTTTAGTGCTGCCAACAGAAGAGATTCAGTATCATTTTCTAAGTCATATCAAAGTTTTCTCGCAAAAGATTTCGCTTTCTTCTTCTTCTTCTTCTTGTTTACTCATTAGAGTTTTTCACATCAGCGTTAGCTTATGGTTTTTCATAGGAGATTGAGTGACAGCAAGTCTCCTCAAGTCTCCAGGACTCTTCTCAGTGTTTTGGCCGTCTTCATTAATGCTGTTGTTTGGATGGTGTCCGCTCGGCCGCCAACTTTCAAATCCTCCAGGCCCTTCAATAATCTTTTAGTTACCGTGCCAAAAGCACCAATCACAATTGGTACAATCGTCAGTTTCATTTTCTATAGTTTTTTCCATTCTCTAGCAAGGTCGAGGTACTTATCTTTCTTTTCACATTCTTTCAATTTTATTCTGTGGTCAGCCGAGACAGCTAAGTCGACAATTTTGCAAATTTTCTTTTTTTTTTTGTTGTTGATTATTATTAGGTCTGGTCTTCTGGTGGAGATTAGGTGATCCGTTTGTATGTCAAAATCCCATAGGAGTTTATGAGTGTCATTTTCTAGGACTGGTTCTGGGTTGTGCATACACCATTTTTGGTATGGTCAAATTTAAATTTCTTGCACAATTCCCAGTGGATCACCTTTATTATTACTACTATTATTATTATTACTATTATAGCTTCGGATTTTTCACACCAGCGTTAGCTGGTGTTTTTTCATCGGCGTCTAAGTGATTACAAGTCTTTTTCAATCTAATGACGCTTCGCAGTATTCTGGCCGATCTCAACAATGCTGTAGTTTGGATGCTCCCGGCTCTTTCACTGAGTTCTAACTCTTCCAGTTTCCTCCGCAACCCTTTGGGGATCGTTCCAAACGCATCCATAACGATTCGTATCATTGTCACCTTCATGTTCCATAGCTTTTTTTTTTATTTCTCTGTCAAAGTCCAAGTACTTGCCTCTCTTTTCAATTTCTTTGATTTTCACTCAATGGTCCACAGGGACCACAGATTCAAAATCAAAGAAAATACTAACAACACTGCCTTTGTAACGCACAACCACTAAGATATACAGGGAATCATTTCCTGTTTTTTCGAAATCAGTAAAGACATTTGGACTAAGAATTAGTTTCAAGAATACTGAAGTTATATACAGAACCTCTTTGAGATCTCCTGGCATTAGCCAAGAAATACAAATAAATGGCGAAGTCGTAACTCAAGTAAATAAATTCAAATATATCGCCTCCACGGTCGCTAGCAACAGAACCGATGTGGAACTAGATACACGAACGTCAAATGCTTCCAAGGCCTTTGGTGAGGTGAGGAAGCGAGTCTGGCTCAACTAAGACCTCTACATAAAAATGTGGGGGGGTCCTCGTAGTGTAATAGTTAAAACGATGGGCTTCGGAATCGTAGTATGCGAGTTCAAACTCCAGTCGCGCTATTACGTTCACTTTCGGGCAAATACCCTTGGGAAAGGTATGAACCCCCTTATCCTCCCAGCTATGGGTTAAATAGCACCACTAATGTTCTTCTAGGAGAATGGCTTTGGCATTAAATAACCTACAAAGGTTGATATGCCATTAAACAAAGAAACCAAACCAAACCATCCACATAAAAATCAGATGTGCAATATACTGTACTTTGTTCTCTGAATACTCCTGTACGAATCATGGACGGCATAGAAAGCGGATGCCGAAAGACCTCATGTCTATATGATGCTTCCCTGGCACAAAATACTAAATGTCAAGTGGTCGAAGCAAATCCCTAATAAGTTCATCCTGGATAAATCGAAACTCACTGGCATGTACGATATCCTTTCTCAACGCAACCCAAGATTAGCTGGCTACTTCAAGAGACTTGAGGACAGCAGAATGTCAAATTAGATTCTATACTCTCAACTTAGAGAAGGTTCGCGTAAAACATGTTAAACAAAACCCAGGCATATGGACATCATCAAAAGGAACATGGAGGTCATGCACATCCCTTTAGAAAGTTGGCAATACCATGCCAAAAACTGAATGAAAGAAATCAGCGGGACGTTATCATCGGATACTATGGACAGCTGGTAGTAGTAGTAGTAGTTTCAATAAGGCAGGCTCGTTGACCACAATACTTATCAATATGGCCGTGTGAAAAGATAGAATACAGAGGTCACCATACGACAGTTGATTTGTGCCTCGGTTTGCGATAGTCTTTCATGCTTAAATTGATCAAGGTGTTGTCTGTGAAAAAAAAATTTTTTTTTTGTGTTTATATCAGAATTCCCACGTTTTCAATGATTTTGGCCTTGAGCCAATCACAGCTTACTTAAAATCCACATTCGAAAATGCTGCTATAATGTGAAAATACACACACACACACACACACACACACACACACATAAATATTTTTCTCCCAACTCTATATGATTCTAAGATTTATATATTTGGAAAAAGATACAGATTAAACTTTTGAGTAGAACTATTATTATTATTTGATTCTTTACAAATTTTTCATGCTCACTCTGTTAGGTTGGACTTTCACTAGATTCTCAGTGACACCAATTCTCTTCCGGTTTCCGGACTCTTGAGAGTATTCTAACCGATCTTAACAATGCTGAAGTCTGTATGGCCTCGATTCTTGCTCTGATTTCCAATTCCTCCAGTCACTCTTCGAATATTTTAAGGATTGTTCCAAGTGCATCAAATACGATTGGTATCACCATCACCTTCATCTTCCACAGTTTTTTTCAGCTCTCCGGCAAGATCCAGGTATTTGTCGTTTTTTTTTCACTTTCCTTCCTCATCACGTTGTGGTTAGCGGGAGCACCAAAATCCACTGGATGACATGTTTTTTTAATGCTAATTAACACTAGGTTTGGATGTGATTATTTTTATTATCATCTAACTCCTTGCTAGTTTTTCTTATCAACGTTAGCTGACGGTTTGTCAATGAAATCTGAGTGACAGCAATTCTCCTCAAGTCCTCAGGACTCTTCTCAGTATTCTGGTCATTCTCAGCAATGCTGAAGTTTGGATGGTTTCGGCTCATCCTCCGATTTCAAAACTTGCCAACCCCCTGAACAAGTCTCTGGAGATCGTCCCAAGCACAATTATTATTATTATTTGAATTTTTCTCAACACCATTAGCTGATGGTTTTTCACTAGAGTTTGAGTGACAGCAAGTCTCCTCAAGTCTCCAGGACTCTTCTCAGTATTCTGGCCGTTCTCAATAATATTGTAGTTTAGATGGTCTCCACACATTCGCCAACTTCCAAGTCCTCCAGTCCCTTTAGTAATCCTTTATTTACCGTTCCAAACGCACCAATTACAATTGGTATAATTGTTACCTGCATGTTCCATAGTTTTTTTTTCAATTTCCTTGCAAGGTCGAGGTAATTATCCATCTTTTCCCTTTCTTTCAGTATTATTCTGTGGTCAGCCGGGACAGCAAAGTCGACAATTTTGCAAGTTCTCTCTTTTTTTTTTTTGTTGATTATTATTAGGTCAGTCCTTCTGGACGAGATTAGGTGATCCGTGTGTATGTCAAAATCCCATCGAAGTTTATGTGTGTTATTTTCTGAGACAGGTTCTGGGTTGTGAATTTGCTACTTTGAGAATTTTTTTATACCAGCATTCCCTAATGGTATTTCCCTGGAGTTTGAGTTACAGCAAAAATCTTCAAGTCTTCTGGACTCTTCTCAGTATTCTGGCCGTTCCTAAGAGTGCTGTCGTTTGAATGTGCTCTACTCGTGTTCTTATTTCCAGTTTTTCCAGTCCTCTACCAATCCTTTGGCGACTGTGCCGAGTGAACAGATTACAACTGGTATCACCGTCATCTTCAAATTTTTTTCAGTTCTCTTGGAAGGTCCAGGTACTTATCTCTCTTTTCGCCTTTCTTCAGTTTTACCCTGTGGTCTGCCGAAACGGCAAAGCTCACAATTAGGCAAGGTATCTTCTTTTTTGTAGACAATCACAAGGTCTGGTCGTCTAGCCGAGATTAGGTGATCCGTTTGTATATCAAAATCCCAAAGAATTTTGTGCATCTTGTTTTCTATGACGGAATCGGTCTTTTGCATATACCACTTGTTCATATGATAAAATTTCAATTTTTGCACAATTCCCAGTGGATCACCTTCCCAATCAAGTCGTGTCTACTCTTATACTCTGTTTGTGCTAATTTGATGAATTTACTTATTATGTGATTGATCGTTTCGTCTCTATCGCCATATAATCTACATCTGCTATTTTATTTCGTCTATTCTTGCCTGATATAGTTCGTCCTTGTGGCGTTGTTCTGTCTTGGTATCTGGAGAGATTCATTTTCTCTCTAGGTTTCACTTTCTTAGCCAAAGTTTTATTTTCCGTTTCTTATAATTCTTCACTGGGTCCTTACCCATGACCTAGCTTAAGGGAAGGTAGTGTTTATATGTCCTCTATGTTTCTATGTTTGGGGAGGGATATTTTTTAATCATATTTTTAATAGTCTCCAAAAGAGATGAGCAGTTCCGTAAAGTGATTTTTTTGTATGTCATATATGATGGGACTGCCAAGGTATCTTAGTAATGTTTCTATTTCATATAGGCCATCGTTATATTGTTATTATTATTATTATTATTATTATTATTATTATTATTATTATCTTTTTCTTTTTGCATATTTCATCTGATGTTATTTTTCAAAAGCCCTTTCGACAGGACTTCTAATACGCTGATTGTATTTCCTGTTCAAGTATAAGGCTCTTACCATGTATCTGGCAATAAGGTTCTGTTTGCTTTTATGGCATATCAACCATTGCAGGTTATTTAATGCCAATCCATTTTTATACAAATAAACAGTTTCATTTCAAACACTTCAGTTTAGCATAAGTATGCAATTTGAATATCAAAAGAGTTCTATTTCAAACACTTCAGTTTAGCATAAGTGCGCAATTTGAATATCAAAACAGTTCTATTTCAAGCAATTCATATTAGCATAAGTACACAGTTTAGGTATATTTTACCCATAGAAAGGATCCTACCGGGTCCTACCAGTTCGGGCCACAGAAGACCCAGGAGCAATTGGCAATAAAGGGGTGCCCCACATTTCCCCAAACTACAGCATTACTGCCTCCACACCATGAGATTTTTCAGTGTCATAAGCTGGACATTTATTATGGGTGTCTTACCCGTCTGTAGAAATTCAGTCAGTGTATTCTGGAACCACACCCGACTGGACCAGGTAATAAGGCTTTAGTTCTATAAATCTGGCAAGTGGAAAATACTGCTTCATTGCAATTACTCCCCGGTTCACTCCGACTTGATTGACCGTACCTAAGGTCTCATTTATGGGTTAAATAGATGCGAGGTGCATACGATAAGTTTCTAGACTTTTTTCGAATGGGCACTTTTATTGACAGTACACGCATGAAACTCTAGTCCCCTACGAAGTAACCTCCTCTGGCTGCAATGCACTTGTTGTACCGTTCCAACAACTTCTGGAAGGCCCCATGGAAGTCTTCTTGTGTGAGTGTGTCAATGACCTTCTATATAGCCTCCTTCATCTCCTCAATTGTCTCATAACGACAGCCTCTGAGCTTAGGGAATAACCAAAACTCACAGGGAGCAAGGTCTAGACTATAGAGAGGCTGAGGAACTGTCTTGATGTCCATCTTGCTCAAATAGTCTGTGAGAAGGATGGGGTTGTGGACTGGTGGAAATGCCACTGACCCGTTTCGAAGAATGCTGGCCTCTTCCGACGTAATCTCTTCCTGAACTCCCTAACCCTTTGACCAATTAACTCTGATGTATTGACTTCCTTACTCCTCCCACACCTCTCATCATCCCTCACACACTCCCTGCCTTCCTTGAATCTCTTATGCCACTCAAAAACTGATGCTCGATTCATGCAAGATGCTCCAAAAGCAGTCTGAAGCATTCCATACATTTCTGTGGCATTTTTTCCAAGTTTGAAACACAATTTTATTGCATATTGTTCTTCTAAAGTGTCAGATTGCATTGTTGAAATTCACCCGCTGTGTCAATCAGGCTTTAGTAGGGTGTATTCCAATTACTGCTATAGCTGTTCATTTGAACCTGAAATCAGTCAGTCATCTGATAAGATGTATGTCAATAAGATACTAAATTTTCAAGAGTCTACTACAATATCAAATGACCGTACGAAAAAAGTCGGGAAACTTATCGTATGTACCTCCTATGTTTTAAAATTACTCGTATTCGATAGGACCGTGTGCAAAAAAAAAATTTAAGGAACAAATGCACAGCAAATACAAATAAGGATGTACAACGAACCAAATATATGAAACTTATTGTTATGCCCATTCTACTGGCTATTTTCATCTTTAGATTGTATTTTTTCCACATTGCTGAAACTTAAACCGTTGAGAAACACATGAGGCCGTGAGAAAACTGTTTATTTGCTTTAAATTTTTGACTCTCTAATTGCCAGTATTTGAGCACTTTCTTTACTTATGAAAAATAATTTATAATGATTTGTCCATTTCACCACACACACACACACACACACACTTATATATATATATATATATATATATATATATATAAAGATGGTTGTTGTAGGTCCAAAGAAAGAATAAGGATATATCTTAAAATAAGAAGGTCAACGAAGAGATTTGTATTTTCTGAAAATAAATAAATTCAAAAAATACAAATCTCTTCGCGGACCTTCTTATTTAATATCTATATATATATATATATATATATATATATATATATATATATATATATATATATTGTGTAAAACAATATAAAGTATTATTTGTCTTAAAGCTTTCAGACAGGAGTTTATATCTTGTTTTCTATCCTTTACATTTCATATAGTTTTATAATTGAATATATATAAATATATATATATATATATATGTGTGTGTGTGTGTGTGTGTGTGTGTGTGTGTGTGTGTGTATTATTTAATGTGCCTGGTTTAAAATGTCATTTATCTGATAAAAATATAGAGCTGCAAATGTTTGCCAGATATGTCTTGAAACATTCCCTAGAGATTAGAAATTCCATTTCTTGTCATTCATTTACGTAGAGAGGCTTTCCTTCCTTTAGAATCAGCAATCAAAATTCGATCTTTATCTGCTTTCGATCTCCTGCCCAAGGCACGTGGCAAGTATACTGAGAGACACACGAACACAAAGAGATCGATGACTGGCATTTCGACTAACACACTGACTGACCTCTTCATCGACCGATTAATTTTGAGTTCCAATAAAAAGATTTGACGAAAAAAAAAAAAAAAAACGAAAAAAAAAAAAAGAACAAACAAACGAACAAACAAACAATGAAATATTTAAAAGATTCTCCGACAAATATTCAAACATTTCCTTCACCCTGTTTCTTTCTTTATTATTATTTCTTGCTATTTTTTTCGCTATTCACACACTGATATTTAAACAAGCAAAGAAGAAAAAAAAAGAATATATATATATATATATATATATATATGTATGTATGTGTGTGTATGGCTATATATATATATATATATATATCGGGTAATATCGTATTGCACTCAGACCTGAATTTGCTGAAGTACCCGCTTTTACACGGGATAGAAATTGAGAGAAAGAGAAAAAAATGAAAGAAAACTCGGTTAAGTAAGGTCTAATTAGAATTCATGGACTTTGATCAAAAGAGATTTTATGCAATGGAGGACAGGCGCGTCGGCGGTGACAACCTGAGTACGAGATTGTTCACCTCGTTTTTTGTTTTGTTTTTTTGTTGTTTCTGTTTGTTTGTTTTTTTTGTGTGTGTGTGATATTTATTCTTATTTCTTTTTCTTTTTTCAAAGAACAAAAAGCTGTTTCACCTTTTGCTTCTTATTGTCTACAAAAAGTTTTAATTGTTGACGTTTCTATTGTTTTAAAAAATACCATTTATTTATCCATTTAAACAATTACGATCCCAGTATTACAAATCTACACATACAAAATCTTTTCTCATTTTATATATATATATATATAAATATATATATATATATATATATATATATATATATATATATATATATATATAATTAAAAAGTCTAATAATAATTATGAGGCCGACTAGAAGACCAGACTTCGTGATAATTAACAAAAAAGAAAAAGAGAACCTGCAGACGAGTGGACTCTGCCGTCTCAGTGGACAGCAGATTGAAAATCAAAGAAAACGAAAATAGAGACAAGTACGTACTAGGACCTTGCCAGAGAAGTAAACAAAAATTGTGGAACATTAAGGTGACCGTGATACCAATTGTAATCGGACCAATTGGTACGGTCCAAAAAGGCTTGGTAAAACTTTGGAAGAGTTGGAAATCGTGGGACGATACAAGACTACAGCATTATTAATATCAGCCAGAATACTGAAATGAGTCCTGGAGGCGTGAAGAGTCTTGCTGTCACTCAAACCACAGGGAAAGACCATCAGCTAACACTAATGGGAAAAACTCGCTTGTAGTAATCCAATAATGATAGAAGTTATGGTCTATATTATTTTACTACCTTTAACTATCACTGTGTGTGAACTGCATTTGGTATAAAATAACCTAGAAGTGGTGATAGGCTGTAAAACACAACCAATTAACGAACCTATAAATGATCTTCCTATGGAGGTACCCTTGGTGTAATGGTTATCGTCGTAGGAAATGGACACAGCGACTCGAGTTCAAATCCAAGACAAGACTGATTTCATTTTACATTGCACTAATACTCTTGGGAAAGGTATGAATCCAATTATTCTCCCTCCGGCTATGGGTAAATAGTAGTACAGACTGGGTTCTTCAGCTTTGGTGAGGCAACTTGTCTAGGAAAAGGAAATCTCTGAATTCAAACCTGTTAAACTCCGCTTAAAAAACTGACCTTGTGTCATATCCTGCCCGAGCGTAGGGGTTGAGTAAATATGATAAATGACCTTCCTTGGCCTTTTCATCAGAGATCTATTTATATCGACTACTTCTTAACGTCAACAAGTATGCAAAGAGTGAATTTGCAGACAGGTCTCGTAAAGCTAACAGCATAGAAGAAGGGTGGTTTTTATTCGTGCTGCAGGTTCGTTAATTGCTGGATTCTATGGTAATAATTCTGAGTTTCCTATCTCTTTTCTTTTTCTTACCCCTTTCACTTGTTGTCTTCTTTGTTCGTTGCCCAATCTGCTGGTGGGTCTGTAGAATACACCGATTACTTCTCTGCAGAGGGTTAAGTCTCCCTACCCACAACGAGTGTCCTGGATATAACACTGAATAATCTGATGGTCAGGTTCCAGTAATGCTAGAGCTTTAGGAATGCAGAGTGCCTTTTCATTGCCATCGCTCCCGGGTTCACTCAGGACCAGAGTGGCCGCACCTAATAGGGTCCAATCTATTCGTCAAATAGAACTAAACTGTACAAATGCTAAACTGATTTGTTTGAAATATAACAGTTTTGATATTTAAACTCTTTAATTGTGCTAAACAGAATTGTTTTAAATAGAACTGGTTTTATATAAACTGTGTGTAAACAAAAAACATTCTTCTATTAAACTGAATTGTTTGAAATAGAACTGAATCCAGGGAAAGGGGTAGCACCCTCCCCTACATCTCGGTGTAGTAGCGATTGAAAAAGGAGCCTTCTGGTCGCCCTCGACTACGGTCGTAAAAAAAGAAGAAGAAGAAGAAGAAGAAGAAGAAGAAGAAGAAGAAGAAGAAGAAGAAGAAGAAGAAGAAGATATGTATACAAATGGATTTGTCATTAATAACCTACAAAGTTTGATGTGTCATAAAACCAGACCGAAACCTTATTTGTCTGTGGGAAACTGCAAGAACGGAAGGAAAGAGACAAGTGTATTATTTAACTCAATCTTTAGTTTAGAGTTTAGCGTCTATTCTGTGGCGTGGAACGTTTTCTTGAACCAGCAGAAAAGTTGCGTCTCCCAGATAAAGCGTTGAAATATATTAGAGTCATTATCATTGAGTTTTACGTTCGAAGTTCATGGGTGTTCATTGACGTGTGTTTAGCAGTGACGGCTTTTAACGAGAGACACAACCAGCCGCGAAGCCCGAGACCTGGCGAGCACGTAAGTTACCTTGCTAGCTGCCGAGAGAAAGTGGTCCGTCTAATAGTAGTGGTGAATGCATACTGAGAGAATTTCTCTTTTTGGCGCTCGGAACCTCTCCATTTAGGCATGCGCCTGGGGTTCCCCTTTTTAGGGAAATGCCAACGGGGCGTAAGGTATTTTTGGAGCCACATGGCGTGTCTTGGCTACGGCCCTGCACCGGTTGGTGGGGTGTACAAGAAATACCGACAATGCGGCCTGGGCTGGGACACACCTCGGTCGGCTGTGTTAGTCGGTACACAGATCTGTTCTGGTGTGTTCTGGCTCAGCTGGCAGTCGGTCGAGGTCGTCTGACATGGATTCCGGTAGGACGGCATTCATGTCGGGCGCGCCAAGACCGGTATCCTCGAGCCTCAGGGAGCCGCCCCCCTCAGGCTCTAATCCTCCTTGGAGGGGCTAAGTTTATCGCATGGCGCATGAAGTGCTCCTTTTTATGGAAATACCGATAGGACCGAAGATAATTTTGTGGCCACCGGGCGTGTGTGGGCTACTGCCCAGCCCTCGGACCCACCTAAAAAAGGCCTACTGCCACATTCGTCCGGTTACCGAGACGTGCGACAAATACCGACTTAATCCTACTTACCACCCCCTCCGCTCGGGCAGGATATGACACAAGGTCAATTTTTAAGCGGAGTTTAACAGCTTTAGAATTCAGAGTTTTCCTTCTTCTAGACTAGTTGCCTCACCAAGGCTGAAGAACCTAGTCTGTCCTACTATTTACCCATAGCTGGAGGGAGAATAATTGGATTCACACTTTTCCAAAGGGTATTAGTGCTATGTGAAATGCAATCCTTCTCGTCCAGGATTTGAACTCGAGTCGCCGTGTTCATTTCCTACGACGATAACCATTATACCGACTTAATGCAGCCTTGTTAATTAGGAGAAGTATCTTGTATCGCTCAACCAGAAACTCGATGGCTAACCCGATTTCCAACACATGTTGATAATTTAAATCCATAGTCTTTTGGTGAAAGGCCCAAAAAAACAATCTTGTCGGGTATTCTTCTTAGAAGATATCAGATCCAGAAGAATACGTTGATTCAAAACAATGAAAATCTTAAAGATCTGCGAAAAGGAAATTGTGTGCTTTCTCTCACGTATTCGTATCATTATTTTATTTCTTGCGAGTTATTTTAAAAAATAGTTATAACTTATAAGTTATCACAAAAGTTTAAGTGACAACAAGACTTTCTCAGGTTTCCAGTACTATTCTAAGTATCCTAGCCGATTTTAGTAGTGCTGTCGTCTAGTTGGTTTCAATTATTCATCTCCTCTCTCTTTCTCGGGTTCTTGAATGGAGTGACCAGAGGGAACCGACTACAGTTTGTAATACAGGCAGGTCTCAGGCAAATTCCAGGCATTAGTTCAGCTCTTCACCTTCTCTGACTTTCACTCAGTTTTCTGTTGGCACGAAGAATTCTTCAATATGATAAATTCTTTTCTTCTTGTTCATTAGAACTGAGATCCAATGTGAGATTTTACGCCAATAGTAAATAATGGTCCTCATTTAAATTGGTGTGACCACAAATATCCTCAGTTCTCCACGGCATAGTCGACTGGGGCTGTAGAAATCACCGACTGCATCTTTGCAGGGGTGGGGCTAAGACCCTCTGCAAGGAGTGTCCTGATATGACATTAAACAGTCTAATGGTAATGCTCCAGTAATGTTAGACTTGTTTAGTTTGGTTTTAACGCACATAAACCATTTTGGTTATTTAATGCCAAATTCGTTTGTATAGAAATTAACAGTTCAATTTCAAACAATTTAGTTTAGCATAAGTTGTTTTTTTTTGTTTACACATAGTTAAAAGTAAAAACAGTTGTATTTCAAACGATTCAGTTTAGCATAAGTACGCAGTTTAAATATGAAAACAGTTCTACTTCTAACAGTTTCGTTTCATTATTTAATGGCATATCAAACTTCAGGGATTATTTAACGCCAAACCCATCCATCTAGAAAAACAGAGATCTTATTTAACCCATAGCTGACTGGGATTAGGGGGTTGATACCTTTATCAAGGGTATTTGTCAGAAGTGAAGGTAATTGCGCGACTAGAGTTAGAACTTGCTAACTATGATTCCGCAGTCCAGCACTTTAACCATTACACCACGAGGACACAATGCGTTGTAGTTCAGCATAAGTACAAAGTTCTTTTTTAACCATAAATAGGATGCTATCTGGTGCTACTACTCGAGGTCAGAGTTAACCTGGAAGCTATAGATATAAAGAGGTACTCCACATTCCCCAAAGCACCAGCATAACTGGGGATTCTCCATCAGATTGTTTAATGTTATATCAAGGACACTCGTTGGTAGTCTTAATCCTCTACAGAGATACAGTCGGTGTATTATTCCGCTCCAGCCGACTGGGCCAACTAATGCTGGAGTTTTAGCGAATGTGGAGTACCCCTTCGTTGCCATCGCTCCGAGGTCTATTCTGACCCGGAGTGGTAGCACCTGATACGATCTTATCAATGGGTCAAATAGAATTGTTTGACATTTAAGCTTTGAACACACAAATAACTTAGGCTAAATTGAATTATTAGAAATAGAACTGTTTGATCAATAAACTGTTTGTAAACAAATGACTACTTGAATTGATAGTAATACATAGCAATACTTGGAACTATTTACCTTTGCTAACATATGTTTGCAAATCATGTACATATAATATATAGCAATAATCTGAATTTGGCGTTAATTGATTTTCAATGGTTGATATGCCATAAAACACAACCAACCAAATCATGTGTATTTAATATACATGTATAATGAAGATTTGGCATTAAATAACCACAATGGATGATGTGCCATAAAACCCAACTAAACTAAATCAATACTCCAGAATTTTACTCCTGTGGACCACATCGCATGGACGAGCAAAGACAGGACGACCAGCTAGAACCTACATACAGCAGCTCTGTGCCGATATAGGATGTAGCCTTGAAGATCTGCCGGAAGCAATGGATGATAAAGGGTAAGGGACGAGAAACGGGGGGCGAGAAAGGGTCAGGGATATCTGTGCTGATGGCACGACATGATGATGATGATGTCAATCCTTCACTTGATATCCACTCCCCTGAGTCACATTTCAATGATCTTAGACATTTTTCCAACATTTGCGATTATGCTTGTTATAAAGATCACCTTTATCTTTCTTAGCTTTTTCAGTTCTCTTACAAAGTCTAAAAATTTACCCATTTTTCCACTGATTATCATTGTTATTATTATTTTCTTCCATTTCTTGTTTATAAGGACGTAGTCTATCTGAGCTTTAGTATTGTTTGCGTACGTGTATGTCCATAGTTTGCCCTCTCTTTTTTGGTAGTTTGTATTGAGGCATGCTAATCTATTTTCTATCATGAAATCTGTTAGATGTTGCCCATTTCTATTTGACGTGTTGTGGAGGCTGTATTTGTTGTTTCCGTTTTTCCCGATTTGTGCATTCAAGTCTCCGCCAATGACTAACATGTTGTGTTTCGGGATACTACGCACTAATGAGGATAACTCATCGTAGAAGGTGACTATTTCATTTTCTTCACTAACATTGGTGGGGCTGTAGCATGAGACGATTGTTGCTCTGGGGTTTCCGTTAAATGTAGCTACCATCATTCTAGGTTGTATTTTCTCTATGCTATTAAGCGTTTTTAGTGCTCTAGGTCCTATAAGCAATCCTACCCCTCCCACTGCGGCGTTGACAGAGTTTTTCCATGCGGATACAGTGGCGAGCGACCATCCATTGCCAGTTTCGTGATATTTGATATCTTCTGTGTGCGTGTATCTGTGTTCTTGTATGCATATTATGTCTATTTTATGTTCTTCGGCCGATGCGATTAGCTCTGGGAGTTGTCCTATTCTATTTAAGATTCTTACGTTAAATGTGGCTATTTGTAGTGTTTGTTTGCATTTTAGTAGTTTTGATTGTTTGAGCTCTGTAGCTGATTTTTCGAACACCGAGGCCAGGGCTCCAACCTCAGCAGGACGCGCCCCTTTTTTTACCCGCGCGAAGAGCGATGCGGTTTGTGTAAGTGGTTTGAGTGTGGGTCATGGTTATCTTTCGATGGCTGTTTTATTCTCTTCTATAGAAGCCACTCTTATAGAGGAGCAGCAGTAGTTCCCCGATCGAACTGTCGATCCTGAGCGAAAAGTCGTCAAACTCACGTCCAGGGCCCATTTGGGTATTGAGTTTGGTCGTCCATTGGTTTATTCAAATACCTTAACGTACATCATGCTGCTTCCCATGTGTACATAAAATAAATAAAAAAAAAAATACAATAAAATAAAAAAAAAATTAAAAAAAATAAAAAATAAATTTAAAAAAATAAAAAGGGGGGGGAGTTTGTTTTAAGTTTTAACTTAGTTTAAGTCCAACATTAAGGTACTTTCTTATGACTTTCACTAGTACTGACTTATACTTTTTTGCTGTATTGGGACTTTTCCAAGGGTTTTTCATTTTTTTTTTTTCTTCCATCCTACTGTTGGGGACCTAGCAGGCTTCAGGAATTATAGAGCTCTGTGGTAGCATTAGGCGTTCTAGGCTTTTTCTTCTAAACTACTGTTAGGGCTTTCTTTACGAATTTTTAAATTATTCGATAGAAGATATTTAAAAACATTCTGCCTTGTTCGCTGACATGTGGATAGGCTTAATATCAAATTGGCTTTACAGTAGAGTAAGCGTGCCTTTACATTTAAAACGCATAGTTTAAGCATTATTTTACAGACAAAATACAGCATAACATTTTGTAAAATTCAGCATTTTAAATTGGAATTAAAGACATACTGACCAATATTGACATATTTCTTCCACTTGGCTCCTGAGTTCAAATGCTCCTTCTTCGTTTGGACTTTTATTTACTACTGATATTTTAGGTAGCTTTGGGGGCGGTCTAGTGGGGTGAAGGGGACAATTCGCTTTTTTTTTTTTTTTTTTTTTTTTTTTGTGCATTGAATTGCGAGGCATACTCCTCCTTTGAGGGTGTGTCCACCGATCACCGAATAGTCACAGCGAAAATACGGTTAAGCCTACGAAAAAACGACAAACGAACAGCGACCACCAAACACTATGACTGGGCCCTATTAAACAACAAAGATGTCAGAGATAAATACGTATTAGAATTAAGAAACAGATTCGAAACACTACAAGAAAAGACGGAAAAAAGTACACCAAACGACGAATACGAAAATTTCGTCAATGCACACCTTGAGGCAGCAGCAAAATATATTCCAACAAAAATTAAAACTAAATATAGAGTCCCATGGGAAACCTTAGCGGTGAGAGAAAAACGTGCACTAGTGAAAACAGCCTCCAAAAACTATCGAAAAAACCCAACAAACACAAATGCCTTAAAACTAAAAACAGCACAATATCAATTAGCAGGCATATATATAAAGGAACAGACAGAATACATTCAAAATCAGATAGATAAGATTAGAGACTCGGTAGAAGATAGACAATCTAGAATTGCCTGGCAAACAATAAACGAAGTGAGCAGAAGAAAGAACACAGCCAAAGCAAAACTTAAAGCAGCAAACCAACAAGAAAGAATAAAACTGTGGAAACAGCACTTCGAAAACTTACTTGGAAACCCACCAAAAATAACGCATGAACCAATCACCAGAATAATTAGCAAACAATTAGACATTAAACTTGGACCGTTCACACAAGGAGAACTCGACTCGGTTCTCAGAAAAATTAAAAATAGGAAAGCTGCAGGACTGGACGAAATTCCCCCGGAAGTATGGAAGACCAGACAATTCGACGACATACTGCTCCGACACTGCAACGCAGTATACAATCAAAATCCGATAGATAGATGGACGAAGGGATGCATACTCCCCTTCCCTAAAAAAGGGGACCTCGGATTAGCCAAAAACTACCGAGGCATAACACTTACATCCATAGCTGCCAAAATCTACAATGCCCTACTACGAAACCGAATAGAACCCAAAATCGACAACATACTTAGAAAAAACCAAAATGGCTTCCGAAGAAATAGATCTACGACCTCACAAATACTAACCATCCGCAGAATCCTTGAAGGTGTACGGGCAAAGAACCTACAAGCGACATTAATATTTGTCGACTTTACCAAGGCTTTCGACTCCATCCACAGAGGAAAGATGGAACAAATCCTACTAGCGTACGGCATACCTAAAGAAACCGTAGCGGCAATAACGATTCTCTATAGAAACACTAAAGTAAAAGTACGATCACCAGATGGAGACACAGAATACTTCGACATAGTAGCAGGAGTACTACAAGGAGACACGCTGGCTCCGTATCTCTTTATCATTTGTCTAGACTACGTACTTAGAACATCGATTGACAAAATCAAAGAGAATGGCTTCGAACTGACGAAGAAAAGAAGCAGAAGATACCCCGCAACAACAATTACCGACGCCGACTACGCCGATGACATAGCGATACTGGCAAATACACCTGACCAAGCCGAAACACTTCTGCATAGTTTGGAACGAGCAGCAGCAAGCATAGGCCTCCATGTTAATGCACACAAAACGGAATATATGTGCTATAACCAAACGGGGGACATCTCCACTCTAGAAGGAACCCCTCTTAAACTAGTAGACAAATTCACGTACCTAGGAAGCAGCGTCGAATCAACCGAAAAGGACATCGAAACGAGGTTAACGAAAGCATGGACAGCTATCAATAGGCTATCGACTATATGTAAATCAGACCTAACCGATAAAATGAAACGCAGTTTCTTCCAGGCAGCGGTCACATCGATACTGCTATATGGATGCACTACATGGACGCTAACAAAACGGCTGGAGAAGAAACTAGATGGCAATTACACAAGAATGCTGCGTGCAATCCTGAACAAGTCCTGGCAGCAACACCCCACAAGACACCAACTGTACGGCCACCTGCCCCCTATCACGAAAACTATTCAAGTTAGGCGAACCAGACATGCAGGACATTGCTGGAGAAGCAGAGATGAACTCATAAGAGATGTACTCTTATGGATCCCCACACACGGCCGCGCAAAAGCAGGACGACCAGCACGAACGTACATTCAGCAGCTATGTGAGGATACAGGTTGTTGTCCTGAAGACCTGCCTAGGGCGATGAACGATAGGGAGGAGTGGCGAGAGAGGGTCAGGGATATCCGTGCTGCCAGCACGATATGATGATGATTATTATTATTTTACTCTTTTTTAAAGATTATTTTTACACTAGCATTAGCTGATGCTTTTTCACTGGAGTCTGAGTGAAAACAAGTATTTATACTTTATACTTTATACAATACTTTATACTTTATACAAGTCTTTATACTTTATACAAGTCTTTATACTTTATACTTTATACTATTCTTTATACAAGTCTTTATACTTAATACTTTATACTATTCTTTATACTTTATACAAGTCTTTATACTTTATACTTTATATAATTCTTTATACTTTATACAAGTCTTTATACCTTATACTTTATACTATTCTTTATACCTTATACAATGATTTATACTATTCTTTATACTTTATACAATACTTTATACTTTATACAAGTCTTTATACTTTATACTTTATATAATTCTTTATACTTTATACAAGTCTTTATACTTTATACTTTATACTATTCTTTATACTTTATACAATGCTTTATACTATTTTTTATACTTTATACAATACTTTATACTTTATACTTTATATAATTCTTTATACTTTATACAAGTCTTTATACTTTATACTATTCTTTATACTTTATACAATACTTTATACTTTATACAAGACTTTATACTTTATACTTTATACTATTCTGGCCGATCCCAACAATGGTGTATTTCGAGGAGTTTCCACACGTCTCCTTATATCCAACTCCTTCAGTCCCTGTACCAAGCGCTTCCACTCTCAGTGTTTTAATATTTTGAAAATGGTCATTCTTTTAAACAAACAGTAGAGGCTGAAAAGTAGCTACCGACCAGGGAAGTCCTTAGGTTTGTTTCGGTTTGGTTTTGTTTGTTTTGTTTTGGTTTGGTTTGGCTTTATAGCATATTGACCATTGTTGTTCATTTAATGCCAATATATGTATATATATATATATATATATATCTCAGAGGAGGATCTATTACAAAAGTTTTTGTAATAGATCTTTCCCTGATGATGACCCAAAGTCGGACAGAAAGTACTTGGGAAATGAATAAATATGGAACCAATTCCCGCCGAATATTATAAAATCAATAAGGCAATATGAAAGGATCAACCAAAAAATATGGAGACAAAAATGTTTATTATGTTCAACGAAATTTATATTAATGCTGCCAATATATATATATATATATATATATATATATATATATATATATTTCTAATAGCATTTTTAGATAACGGTTTTCAACAAGCCTGAACTCATTTTTTGGCGTACAGTTAAATGGTTTCACTTAATTTCAAATACTACATTTCGGTATAAGGGGGTGTCATCGTGATGCAATGGTTAACGCGATGGACTGCGGAATCGTAGTAAGCGGGTTCGTACTCCAGTCACGCTATTACGTTCACTTTCGGGCAAATACCCTTGGGAAAGGTATGAACCCCCTTATCCTCCCAGCTATAGCTTAAATAGTACCACTACTGTTCTTCTACGAGAATGGCTTTGGCATAAAATAACCTACAAAGGTTAAAATGCCATTAAACAAAACAAAAAAAACTATTTCAGTATATGTACGGTTTTCTTGTCTACAATCAGTTAAATGTAAAGACAGTTCTATTTCAAACAATTCAGTTTAGGCTGAGTACACAGTTTTTGTTAACATAAAGTTAAAATATAAGAACAGTCCCCTTTCAAATAATTCAATTTAGTCTAGGTACACAGTGTAAATGCCAAACAGTTCTATTTAACCTATATATAGGACACTATCAGATGCTACCACTTCCAGCCAGAGTGAACCTGAGAGCGGTGCAATGAAGGGATACACATCATTCCCAAAAACTCCAACATTACTGAAACCTGACCATCAGATTGTTTAGTGTCGTATCCGGGACACTCATTGGGGCAGAGGTCTTACCTATCCGATAAGATGCAGTCGGTGTATTCTGCAGACCCAACTAACTGGGCCAGTCACTCACGTATCCCATTGTGTAATCAGTTCTCTAACAAGGTTTCAGTACTTGTCTCTTTTTCGCTTTCCGTCAGTTTTACTCTGCGGTCGGCCCACTATTCAGCACTTCTTAGCTGAGTATTCCTACGTCTGGTTGTCTGCTGAGATTAAATGATCCGTTTGTATCTCAAAATTCCAAAGAATTTTGTGCATCTCATTTTCTCGAATGGATGCTGGATTGCGTATGTACCATTTGTATGAGTGGTCAATTGTAAACTTCTTGCACAATTCCCAGTTGATCACTTTCCCTACCCAGCCGTGTCTACCCTTATAATCTCTTTGCGCTAACTTGCAGCATTTCTTATCATGTGATCGATTGTTTTGTCTCTATCACCACATAACCTATATCTGCAATTTTGTTCCGTCTTGTTTCTTCTTGTTTTGACATAGTGCTTTAGGTATTGTTTAGGGATAATAATAATAATTATTATTATCATTATTATTTACTCATTAGAGTTTTTCACTAGAGGCAAAGTGACAGCAAGTTTCCTCAAGTCTCCAGGACTCTTCTCAGTATTCTGGCCATTTTCAATAATGTAGTAGTTTGGATGGTCTCCACTCGTCCGCCAAATTCCAAGTCCTCCAGTCCCTTTAGTAATCCTTTACTTACCGTTCCAAACGCACCAATTACAATTGGTATAATTGTTACCTGCATGTTCCATAGTTTTTTCAATTCCCGAGTAAGGTCGAGGTACTTATCCTTCTTTTCACATTCTTTCAGTTTTATTCTGTGGTCAGCTGGGACAGCAAAGTCGACAATTTTTCAAGTTCTCTTCTTTTTGTTGATTATTGTAAGTTCTGGTATTCTGGCCGAGATTAGGTGATCTGTGTGTATGTCAAAGTCCCATAGGAGTTTATGTGTGTTATTTTCTAAGACAGGTGCTGGATTGTGCATATACCATTTGTTAGTATGGTCAAGTTTAAATTTCTTGCACATCTCCTAGTGGATCACCTTGCCGACTCAGTCATATCTAGTCTTATATTCCTTCTGCGCTAATTTGCAGTATTCGCTTATTATGTGATTTTAATAATAATAGTAATAATAATAATAATAATGATAATTATTATTATTATTATTATTATTATTATTATTATTATTATTATTATACTCCTTGCGAGATTTGTTTTTCACTGAGGTCTGAATGATAGAGTGTTTTCTCAAATCTCCAAGACTTTTCAATATATTCGAGTTGATTTTAGCAGTGCTGTGGTCAGAATGGTCTCAATATTTTCTTTGACCTTAAGTTCACACTCATTTTTTTTCTATGACCTCTGGGCCTGTTCGAAATACGATAGGTTTCATCGCCCCATTCATGCCCCAAAATAGTAATAATTGGAATGAGAATAATAACAATTATCATTATTGTTGTTGTTGTTGTTGGGGGGGGGGCTTTCTTGTGGTTCCTGGTTATCTTTTTTTTTAATCTTATTTTAAATCTATAGCTAGTTTGGGCCATTGGCCCAAAGAGTAAAGTGTGTGCAAATGATCCGCCAAACCGAGATTCAATCCCAGGTCGAGTCACACCAAAGACACAAAAAATAGTACTTGATGCCGCTTTGCTAAACACTCAGCATTATAAGGTAAGAATCAAGGGTAAAGTGGAGCAAACCACAGAGTGATACAACGCCCTCCCCTATACCATGGTGTAGTAGCTATTGAAAAGGGAGCCTTTGGGTCCCCCTCGACTAAGGTCACCCACTTTACTTTATCTTTAATCAACAATAATGGAAGTTTTACCGAATGTGACAGAAACCTGAGTAAAGCCGAAGAATGCAGCGGTTGAAATGTGACAATTACAACAAAGACAAGAAAAGAGATCGAAGTAATTATGTACTTTTATAGACTTTCGCTTTTTCTTTTTTGTTTGTTTTTTTTTTTTCCGAAGCTCTAAAACAGAACTTACACTGCAAGAGAGACAAAGATTTTTGTTTTGTTTAGTTGTGTTTTGTTTCTTTTTTTTTTTTTTTTTTTTTTTTTTTTTACCCTGTGAAATATTAAACAAAAAGTATTTGTCAAAAGAAGAAAAGAAAATCTAAAAGAAATCACTGGAAACTGCTTGCAGGAAAGAACTTCCCGTGTATGTATGTATTCCTTTTTTTATCTTTGTGAAATATTCGATGTCGATAAAGAGAGAAAGATGTTCAATTTCCGGAAGTTTTATACTTTCATAATTAGTGTTCTTTTCCTGTGTATATGTTGTTATTGCCATGGAAAATCGCACCTGCTCCATCTTCTTTTGAATTATAATTAAGTAAATAGGTTTACATACACATGCGCTTGTGGACTACGCACCCACATCACATAAAGAGTGTATGTATATATATATACACACATATATATATATATATATATATATATATATATATATATATATATATATATATATATATATATATATATATATATATATATATATATATATAAAACAATTGCTTTTTATGATGAAACGTGCATACAAAATTCCGTCTAAAGACTCAGGAACTGCTGGACAAAAAAGTAGGCAGAAAATTCCAAAGCTCAACTCATCCTTTAACGAGGTTGGAGGCAAAAGCCATGGCGTAGTGGCTAAGGTGCTGGCCAACGACACTGTAGTTAGTGAGTTCGAACTCCAATCGTGCTATTACGTTTACTTTCAAACTTGAGAAAAGCATTAAACCTCTTTATACCCACAGTTATGGGTGAAATAATACCACTGGTCTTCTTTTACAAGGATGACTCAGGCATGAAATGGCCCGCGAAGGTTGATATGCCATTAAGAAAAGAAAGCTTAAATATTATTCTTACTGCTTTTCTACACGGATGGCTTTGTCATTAAATAAGCCACGAAGGTTGATATGCCATTAAATAAAGAAACCTAGCTATGATTTAAGTTGTACCACTACTGTTCTTCTACAAAGATGGCTTTGGCATTGAATAACCCTCGAAGGTTGATATGCCATTGAACAAAGAAAGCAAGTCAAATACCTTTAATGAGGAACCTGTTTAAATATATGAGTCTTGAACTGAAGCATTAGGACAGGCATAGTCAGTTATTATTAATTCTTTACTGGGGATTCTTTATTTTTTAATTTTCTTGCCTTTTTTCTGTCTGATGATAGTAAATATCAGAAAGTATTCACTGAATTGTAAGATAATCATTTCTTCAAGCATTTTATTCATTTTATTTCTCTTGTTTTTTTTCTTCATGCATAATTAACAGCACGGATTTCCCTGACTCTCACTCTCCCACCGTACCTATCATCATTACTCCCAGCAGGACTTCCAAACTACATCCTGTGTTCGCACAGAGCTGAAGTCGATTAGTTTTTTCTGGTTGGCCAACACTGGCACATCCCTGAGTTGGGGTGAGGTCATTAAAAGAACGTCCCTAATGTTTTCATCCTTGGCTCTCCAGCAGGGTCCTGCGTGTCTTGTTCGTTTTGCTTAGCTTTTGAGATGGGAGGTAAGTGGTCATACAGCGGTTGTTTCGAGACATATGAAATACTGACTAAGATCGATGAGAGAGAGAGAGAGAGAGAGAGAGAGAGAGAGAGTGAAGGGAGAGAAGTTTACATAGTGAAACACTCAAAAGAAATTGACCTGTAAAAAATCAAGAATAAGAGATGTAAGTCTTGAGAGAATGAAAAGAAAGAAAGCCAAAAATTCTACGTAAATATACAAACTTTAGCTGGTTCATAAGGATATATATTAATCGTTTGTTGGTTGATCGGTTGCTTGAAATTTTATGCTCTATCAACCCATATGGGTTATTAAAAACTAAATCCTTTTCAATCTATCAATCTATCTATCGCAGTCTCTTCATTTCTATTTATGTATATATCATCAAATGTCACCACCATTTTGTCACTCTAACAGTACGGTTTTCCCTGACTCTTTCCATCCGTCCCTCTCATCCATCGCTCTCGGCAGGACTTCCAAACTACATCCTGTTCTTGCTGGTCGGCAAATATTGGCAGGTCCATGTGAAAAAGTTGATGTAAGAACGTCACTTATGAGTTCATCGTTGCTTCTCCAAAATTTATGTGATAAAAATTTCTTAGATGAACCATAATCAATATCTTAAAAGCTTTCTTTTACTGCTACATTTTTTTTTCCTTTAAGTTTTTTTTTTCTGTTTGTACTTTATCTGATACTTTTTCTCTTATTTTCATTTCTTTCTCATTTTTCTCACCAGTTCAGTAGGTGCCCAAGTGATATAATGGTTAAAGCGAGGGTCAGCGGATTCGTAGTAAACGATTTCGAATTCCAATCACGCTATTACGTTCACTTCTGGACAAATACCCTTGGGAAAGGTATGAACTCCTTATCCTTCAAGCTATAGCTAAAATCGTACCACTACTGTTCTTGAAAGATTGCTTTGGCATTAACTACCCCAAAGAAGGTAGATATGCAACTATATAAAGAAACCAAACCGTCATTTTAATTAATATATATTTACCTCTCTCTCTCTCTCTCTCTCTCTCCACACACACAAACACACACATATATATATGTATATATATATTCTCTTAAAAACAGCAGTCGGTCTCATTAAGATAAGATAATTATCTTTATGTGACCGGTTGTTGGGGTTTTTTTAAGAGAAAATAATTTACTCTGTGGATTTTATTTACATTGACCTCTTGACCGGGATTACTTAAATTTAATATTCTATTTTCTAATATTTTATTTGTCCTGGTTGGAATTGTTTCCAACTCAGGATTTACGTGATTAAATACTGTTTTTTATATATATTTGTATATATATATATATATATATATATATATATATATATATTAGTTTTTATATATATTTAATGGCATGGAAGCTTGTCTGCGACCACAGGTTTCATGACGTCATAAAACCTGCGGTCACAGATGAGCTTCCATCCTATTAAATATATATAAAAACTCATGCATATTTACTTAGTATTATTATATAATTGCTCAATCAAAGATATTGAACACTCTACAAATTATATCGCATTTGATCTGCCACAAACCCACAGAGTGAGATAGTGACAACCAACACGGTTATATATATATATATATATATATATATATATATATTAGAGTAAGGTATACATATTTATATGTATATACCCCGCTCCCTTTAGATTTTTCGAATTTCTTTCTGTCAATCTTATCCTTATTTGACATTAAATTCGTTACTTAGTGCCTTAATTCTTCGTGAAATCAACAAACATTCTTAAATTATTAGTGAGGAAGACCCTGTGGCGTTGAGGCTAATGTAGTGAGTTCGAACTTCAGTCGAGCTATTAAGTTCACTTTCAGATTAATACTCTAGAGAAAGGCATGAACCGTTTATTATATCCCCAGCAGAGGATTAGATAGTACAACTACTCCTCTTCTATGATGATGGCTTTGGCATAAAATAATTCACAAAAGTTGATATGCCATTGAACACAGAAACTGAACCGCATATATCCGAAATTAAGCATTTTCGACCGTTATACTATATCTCGTATTCTTTCATCTTTACACACACGCACACACGCATATGTATATAAGCTCTTTGTGTGGGTGTTAGTACGTGGTGCGCAAGGGCATTTGTATGAAAAGATCTATCGATAACCTTTCGTGCTGATCGAGAAAGAGACCCGTTATTTATAAAACAGGGAATAATGTTGGAGGCTAAGATCAGTATCTGAGAATCTTTGCTCCAGGTGGATTCAGTTCTGTATCATATCGTATCTTCTCTCTGCTCTTTGGGTTTGTCAGCCCAAATAAATAGGATTTTATTCTTTTCTTTAAATTTCATATTCCCGCCGATCAGTCTGATTTTGGCCCTTCACTGAGGTCCCAACGAGAAGACCCTTCACACTTTTATATTTCTATTCGACGTAATATCTTATAACATCAGTATCAAGCCAGATATTGCCCTGTCGGTTGGGGCTGTAGAATACTCCGACTGCACCTCCGCAGAGGGGTAAGACCCCCTACCCAACGAATGTCCTAGATATGACACTAAACAATCTGATGGTGTGATTCCGGTAATACTGGAACATTGGGGAATGTGGAGTACCTTCCATTGCCATTGCTCCCAGGTCCATTCTGGCCCGTTGCGGTAGCACCTTATAAGGGACCTATCTATGGGTTTAATAGAACTAAACCGTTGGAGGTGCCCGCGGTGTGATTGTTATCGTCGTAGGAAATGAACACGGCGACACGAGTTCAAATCCTGGACGAGACTAATTGCATTCCACATAGCACTAATACCCTTGGGAAAGGTATGAATCCAGTTATTCTCCCTCCAGCTATGGGTAAATAGTAGGGCAGACTAGGTTCTTCAGCCTTGGTTAGGCAGCTAGTCTAGGAGAAGGAAAACTCTGAATTCAAACCTGTTAAACTCCGCTTAAAAATTGACCTTGTCATATCCTGCCCGAGCGGAGGGGTTGGTAAATAGGATAATAGAACTAAACCGTGGTTTGACTTTACTGTTTTTTGCATTTAAACTGAGTATTTTTGTTGAACTGAATTGTTTGAAATAGAACTATTTTTACATTTTAACTACGTACTTAGGCTAAACTGAATTATCTGAAATAAAACTGTTTTTAAATAGAAATGTTTTTAACAATTAAACTCTACTTACATTTAAAATACGTGCTAATGCTAAACTGAATTGTTTGAAATAGAACTGTTTTTGACATTGAAACTCTACGTACACTAAACTGAATAGTTTAATATAGAACTGTTTTGACATTTAACTGTCTGTACTCATACTAAATTGAATTATCAGAATTAGAATTGTTTGAAGAAGCTGAATAGCTTAAAATAGAAATGTTTTGACAAATAAACTGTGTACTCATGCAAAACTGAATTGTATGAAATTGAACAAATTGCATAAAAATGGATTTGACGTTAAATGACCTACAAAGTTTGATATGTCATAAAATCAAAACAACCAACAAACCAACCAACCAAGCGAGATATTTATACATTGCAAAAGTTTGTTTCTTTGGTTTTATGGCGTGTCAACCTTTGTAGGCTATTTAATGCCGAAGCCATTTTTATAAAAATAAACTGTTCTATTTAAACCGATTCATTTCAGCATAAGTACTGAGTTTAATTGTCTCAAACATTACTAGTTCAAGTTATTCCCTTTTGTCAAACAGTTCCATTTCAAACAATTCAGTTTAGCGCAAGTACAGTTTCAATGTAAAAAACGGTTCCATTTCAAACAATTCAGTCAAGCATACAAATTAGCATAAGTACGCAGTTTAAATGTCAAAACAGTTCTATTTCAAGAAATTCACTTCTATTTAACACATAGGTGCTTCCATTCTGGGTTAGAGAGGACCTGTGAGCGATGGCAATGAATGGGTACTCCGCATTTCCCCAAAGCTCGAGCATAACTGGAACCTTACTATCAGTTTGTTTAGTGTTATATCCAGGACAGACAAATTTTAGGGGGTCTTACCCCTCTGCAGAGATGCAGTCGGTGTATTCTAAAGCCCCAACCGACTGGCGAAGATAGTTAAAGATATTTTACACTCCACTTTTCTTTACACCAATATATATATATATATATATATATATATATATATATATATCAAAGAGATTTCATTGTTGATAACTAGTCTTCTGTGATGTACTGTGTCAGAACTTGGTAAATGGTGGTGAACTCGAGTTTAAAACCTGCAGGGGTTACTGACGGCTGAGCAATTAAAGATTTTGTGCCACCGTGTGAACAGAATGAAACAGGAAAACTAACGATTTAGAATCAAAGACTTGTGCTGAACAAATCACATGACCAAAAAGAGGAAATATAAAGTAGAGGCTACCCCTTACAACCAGTGAATCTGGTGTCCGGTTGTGTGATCAGTGACAAAGCATCATTCACGGGAACTCTCGCGATAAGTGCGAGAAGCGATCACGTTTCGGAGTTTTGAAGAAGGTCTGTAGGATTTTAACTGACGTATAAGTCGGGGCTACGATTCTCAGGATCTTTGATCGTTTATCCATCAGTTACCTCCGCAGAAATTTCAACTCTGGTTCAAACCCCGTCACCAGGTTCTAGTATAGAATGGAACTTCTTTTATCGATTGGGAATGCCACTTTGTGCCTTTCTGTTTTTGAGACGAGTCCAGAGGAGAGTTTTAACGCTGATAAAAAATGAAAGATAATTTCTTCATCTATCCCTACCAAATTTCTTGAAGGTCTCACAATACACATAAAAGAAAACAATACTTTTTTAATAAGTTTGGGCTTTGGTGAACAATTGGATATTTTAAGGATGTTAAAAAATGACGGAAATGAAGAAGTTTTCTCCTCGCACGGTAACAGTTACTGATACCGACGACGCAGATGATCTACCGCATCTTTGAAAGGTTACAGCACAATCGAATCTTTTCTGCATAGCTTAGAGCAAGCAGCAAAAGGCATTAGTCTCTTCGTAAATTCAGACAAAAAAGAGTTCATGTACTTTAACCCAGATGGTACCATCTCCTCCTCAAATGGTAAGCCTCTGACATCATTAAACCTGTTCATATACCTCAGTAGCACAATCTCTTCTACTGAAACTACTGTCAACACATGCAGAAATAAAACATGGACTTTTATTGATAGGTTACTGACCATATGAAAATCTATTCTCTCTGAGAATATAAAAGGGAAATTCTTTCAAGCTTTAGCCTCGTTAGGAGTAATGTTTGGCTGCACCCTTAAAAAATAATCGAAGAGAAAGCTAGATATAACTGTGCAAAGATAGTGGGTGTTGTTTTGAACAAAATCTAGCAACATCCTACAAAACAATATTTGTACGGCTATCTATCAGACATTACACATTCTATATAGGTATGATGAACAAGACACTGCTGTAGAAGTTAAGAGAACTCTTGAGTGACGTTTTTCTAATGGACTACTACACATGGACACACCAGTGTGTACCGACTAACAAAAACCCATTAGATTTGTGCCGTCTATAGGACTTAAGAACTATGCCGATGAAGATATAGATGACGATAGAAAGTCAAGATAATGATGAAGAGGAATTTATGAAGCAATAGTGAGAAACTACGATAAGTATAGTGATACTATTTAACCCATAGCTGAAGGCATGTAAGGTTCATGCCTTCCCCAAGGTTGTAAGTCTGAAAGTGAACGTAATTGTCCCACGAGAATCCGTAATTACTTTGACGCAGCAATTGGCCCAATCAGCTGGGACTGTAGAATACATCGACCGTATCTCTGCTGAGGGGTAAGACTTCCCCAACGAGTTTCCTCGTTTTGAAACTAAACAATCTGATGGTCCGGCTCCAGTAATGGTGGAGCTTTGTGGGATGTGGAGTACTCCTTTATTGCCATTGCACCCAGATAGGGTCCAATCTATGGGTCGAATAAACCTAAACTGTGTGCTTATGCTAAGCTGAATTGAAAGCAATAGAACCGTTTTTACTTTTAACTATATATAAATAAATGACTGGTGTTTAATTGAATTGTTAGTGATGCATAGCAATATTTGGAACCGTTTAACTTTGTTGACTAAACAGAATAGCTTGGAATAGAAACGTTTTTGAAATTTAAACTATACTTATGCGAAACTGAATTGTTTGAAATCGAACAGTTTTGTTCGTCAATGGTCCGGGAGACCTGGATTCAATCCCAGGTCAAGTCATACCAAAGACTTTAAAATGGTACTTGATACTTCCTTGCTTAACACTCAGCAAAATAAGGTACGTATCAAGAGTTAAGTGGAGCAATCCAGGGAAAGGAGTAGCGCCCACCCCTACATCTCGGTGTAGTAGCTATTGAAAAGGGAGCCTTCTGGTCGCCCTCGACTACGATCGCCAACTTTATTTACTTTTTTATATATATAGAAATGGAAAAGGCATGAAATAACCTACACTGGTTGATATGCCATAATAACCAAAATCGATGCAGCAGTTTCATTGGGGATTCCATTCATATGGCTTTGTGCCACATCTAAGCATAAAGCTTTGTAAATTACAACTACTTCAATGTTTCAGTCCAACAGTTTTGCCTCAATGCCATGGGAACTCCTTTCGGAGGAGCCGTTCTTCCAAGCTCTAAACCTCCTTGGAAAGGCTAGGTTCATTGCCTAGCCTGAGGTGCTCCTTTTAAGAGAAATGCAGACGGGACACGAGATATTTTTGAGCTTGCCAGGTGTGTCTAGGCTATGGCCCTGCGCCTGAAACCCACCAAAACTCGGCCTTGTGCCATACTCATTCGTTTGGGGAGGTGAGTGACAAATATCGGTTATAAACGTGGAAACCTATTTATAAATGTGCTTTTGTCAACTACTCTCGTCAGCCGGACAAGACTGACGATCGATGGCTTTTGAGTTTTGTCCCAGGAGAAATTAAGTACAAGACAAACTGGCGATGTTACACCTGGTACAACTTAAGAAACTATCTCAAGAAACCCTACAGCATATTAGTATATGATTTTAACTTTGACCAAAATCCAACGTCATTGACCTGGGACTTTTTAGTTTAGGAACTGTTTTCTTTGGATATAAATCTCAAGTCAGTTTCTGTCACTCTCTTCGGTGTAATTGTTTTGATTCCTTTCTTCCTTTTCTCCCTCAGTTGCTCTCTCCCTCTCTCTCTCTCTCTCTCTCTATATATATATATATATATATATATATATATCTTTTCGTTTATCGTCTGCTTCATTCTCAAGGGAAAAACAGGAAAAAAAACAAAAAAAACAAAATGGCATCTCTGTGATGGCGGCGAACCGAACTGCGCAGGTGCAGAGGGTGCGCATGCCCTGAGGCGAAAATAATGGCTGTTTCAGGGTCGGCTTATCACAGCTATTTTCACCTGTTTCTGGCCCCACCCTCACCAACAGACCCAGCCATCAACAGTTAACCGACAACGACAAGCAAACTCTTTTCATCTTAGATTAGAGGCATTTCTCCTCAGCTGGTTTTTCCCCTCTACCTTCTCTTTCCTTGCCTCCGTCCTGATAATTTTCTTTTTATTTCTTCACACTCTCTTTTCTTTCTGGTAATATGTAGTTAGAATTATTCGAAAATATTAGAAAATAGAATAATGCCAACATATATGCTCCATGCAATATCCTTCAAATAATTTTAGGTCTGGTCTTCTGTCTGAGATTAAGTGATCCGTTTGTATCTCAAAATCCCAGAGGAGTTTGTGTTTATTAATTTTCAGGACAGATTCATGTTATGATTTCTATTATTTATTCATTTAGGATTTTTTAACGCCAGCGTTAGCTTATGGTCTTTTACTAAAGTTTGAGTGACAGCAAATCTCCAGGATTCTTCTCAGTATTCTGACCTTTCTCAATAATGTAGTAATTTGGATGGTCTTTGCTCGTCCTCTTATTTTCAAGTCCTCCAGTTCAATTATTAATCATTTGGTAGCTGTACAAAGAGCACCAATTATAATTGGTGTAAACGTCGCTTTCATATTCCACAATTTTTAAACTTCCCTAGCAAGGTCGAAGTATTTATCCTTCTTTTTACTTTCTTTTAATTCTACTCTGTAGTCACCCGGGAGAGCAAAGTGAACAATTTTGCAAGTTTATTTATTTATTATTATGTACTCATTAGAGTTTTTCACATCAGCATTAGCTGATGGTCTTTCACTGGACTTTGAGAGAACAATTCTCCTCAAGTCTCCAGAACTAAAGTCTCCAGAACTCAAGGATGCTGTAGTTTGGATGGTCTCCACTCGTCCGCCAACTTCCAAGTCCTCCAATTCCTTTACTAAACCTTTAGTTATTGTACCTAATGCACCAATCATAGTTGTCACCTTCATGTTCCATAGTTTTTTTTCAATTCTCTAGCAAGGTCGAGGTACTTATCCTTCTTTTCACATTCTTTCAGTTTTATTCTGTGGTCAGCCGAGACAGTAAAGTCGACAATTTTGCAAATTCTCTTTTTTTGTTGATTTTTTTTAGGTCTGGACATCTGGCCGAAATTAGGTGATCCGTGTGTATGTCAGAGTCCCATAGGAGTTTGTGTGTTATTTTCTAGGACAGATGCTGGGTTGTGCATATACAATTTCTTCGTATAATAAAATTTAAATTTCTTGCGCATCTCCCAGTGGATCATATTGCCCACCAACTTGTGTCTAGTCTTATACTCCTTCTGTGCTAATTTGCTGCATTCGCTTATTATGTGATTGATGGTTTCATCCCATTACCTACATTTGCTATTTTGTTACGTCAAACAGGTGACATCTCCACACTAGACGAAACCTCACTGAAACTAGTAGACAAATTCACCTACCTTGGAAACAGCGTCTCATCAACCGAAAAGGACATCGACACGCGGCTAACGAAGGCATGGGCAGCTATCGATAAGCTATCGATCATATGGAAATCAGACCTGACCGATAAAATGAAACGCAGTTTCTTCCAGGCAGCGGTCGTGTCGATACTGCTGTATGGATGCACTACTTGGACACTAACTAAACGGCTAGAGAAAAAACTAGGCGGCAATTAGACTAGAACGCTGCGAGCAATATTGAACAAGCCCTGCAGATATGTGAGGATACGGGATGGAGTCCTGAAGACCTGCCAGAGGCGATGAACGATAGGGAGAAGTGGCGAGGGAGGTTCAGGGATATCCGTGCTAGCAGCCCGACATGATCTATTCTCCCTTTGATATAATTGCTGCTTGCACGGATATTCCTTACCCTCTCTTACCACTTCTCCTTATCGTTCATCGCCTCTGGTAGGTCTTCATGGCTACATCCCGTATCTTCACATAGTTGCTGTATGTATGTTCTAGCTGGTCGTCCTGCTTTTGATCGGCCGTATGTGGGGGTCTATAAGAGTAATTCACTTATGAGCTTGTCTCTGCTTCTCCAGCAGTGTCCTGTGTGTCTGGTTCGTCTAACTTGGATAGTTTTCGTGATAGGAGGCAGGTGGCCGTATAGTTGGTGCCTTGTGGGATATTGCCACCAGGACTTAACACAAAGTCTTGTCTTCTTGCCGGGATTCGGTGATCCGTTGGAATTTTAAATTTTAATATCTTTGCACAATTTTTTGTGCATCACTTTTCTTATACCGTTGTACTTTGTCTTGTACTCATTTTGCTCTTGGTTGCTGCGTTCGTTTATTGTGAAATTTGTCTTTTCAGCTTTGTCCCCTCATAACCTTGCTATTCTGCTTTCGCTTCAATATAATTAATCCTTTTGGCGTTCTTTTGCGTTCATTTTAGTAGAGATTTAGTGTCTCTCTTGTGATTTCCTTTTCGCAGCCATATCCGGGGATTATTATAATTATTATTATAATTTTATTATTGGTGAGTTTTTCAGACCAACCTTAGCTGATGATTTCTCACTGGATATTGAGTGACAGCAAGTCTCCTCAAGTCTCCAGGACTCTTATCAGTATTCTGGCTGATTTTAATAATGCTGTCGTCTCAACTCGTCCTCTTATTTCTATGTCTTCCAGACACTTTAACAATCTTTTGGGGATTTCACAAAGTGCACCAATTACACCTTCACCTTCATATTCCTTAGGTTTTAGTTTTCTAGCAAGGTCAAGGTATTTATTTCTCATTTCGCTTTCTTTTAATTTTACTCTGTGTTCTCCCGAGACGGCAAAAGTCCATTATTCAGCATGATTTTTTTTGTTTTGTTTTTGACTTTGTTTATTTGTTTGTTTGTTAAGCCGCCTTACAATTTTCTCGTATCATCTTAAAAAAAATATCTTTGCACAGAAAATATACCCTATTAATGCAATATTTATGTACAGATCAAATTTATTTCAGTAATTTGTTCCAAAAAATGTTCTCTTAAATTCTTTTTCTCACCATTATTTCTGAAATAATCGAGATTAATCTTAACTTTTTTATACGAATCATTTTTTGATAGGGTAATTTGTTCCGATAATATATTACTCTATTACAAAAAGATCCAATTGGTAAACATACTTTTAATTTTATTCACTATTTGAAATCTATCTTCAAAGTAAATTTTCAGTGCGAAGAGAAATTTTAAAATGTGTCTGCCATCATAAGAAATTCTATTAATTATTAATAAAATTTCAATTGATTTCTTCTTATTTCTTGTAAAGTAATTTATCCAAATTTCTCTGATCCACCCAATAACTGTAATCTGACCCTTTTTATTATTTTTGTCACTCGTCTTTGTATGCTCTGCAATTTCAGTGTCGTATTTCTATCACTAGACATAGGAACCAATGCTAGAGTACAATGTTGTTTTTTTTTTATGAGGTCTTATTAGGGTTTAATAAATCTTTAAGACAAAATCAAAATTTTTAACCATCCACCAATCACTACATTTGCTCTCAATAAAACATTAAATATGATTATTAGCTTTTAAAGTTAAACCGACTAAAATTGCATTTCTTGATTACTTTTTTTTAATAATTTCCTTATAACTTAATTTCTCTTCAACTTTTATATTTTTGGCTTAAATATGTATTAGTTTTAAATTAAAATGAAATATGAACGATATTAATTATATAAAGTGTTTTTGCGATCGTAATAGCAAACGTAGGGATTATGAAAAAATTGATTCGATGGCGTTTTCTACTTTAGAGCTAAAAATAAAAATTCCCAGAACTACAGTGGATTATTCTGTTTGGAGACATCAGGAAACGGGACAAAAGAATACCAAAAGTTGGGCAGGTAGACCAAAAGTAAGAAAAAGAGAGGAAAACTTCATCAGTCACCAGTTTGTGTAACAGAAGACTGACTGCTCCGAACATCACGAAACAATGTGAAGCTGGCCTATATGGCAGAATTACTGTCACTGTGAGCCTTGCTTCCTCAATAAAAACTGGACAATATAACAGTGGAATAAAGTGCTTTGGATTGACAAATCAAAGTTCAAAATATTTGGGTCACATAGGAGGGTCCATACGCTGCGAAGAGTTGATGAAAGAGCTGCGATCTCTTATATTACACCAACCGTAAAGCATGGAGGAGGCTCTATTATTGGCGGGGTGGGGGCTATTGCCAATTTCAAAGTTGGAGATTTACACCAGGTGAAGGGCCAGCTATCATAGAATACCGGTGCATCAGGCGATTAAGTCTGAGCTGACGTTATATATTGACCTCCGACTCGGCCAAACATGCCATTCCAAAGACGGCGGAAGTTCTATATTCCGTTGGCGTGGGCGAGCTTGGCTGACAATATGGGACAGGGTTAAAATCCCACGGTACAGTCACAAACTGATGCACCGGAAGAGGGTGACCTGTGAATTACATGACAGTTATTTCCGCTCGATGATGATCAAAACATGCCATTCCAAAGACGGCGGAAGTGACATATTCCATTGGCCATTTATGGGAAGAGATTGAGTGGGCGTTGAACTATTATATAACTCAGTGCACAGGAAATTCAATCAGTTTGGGGATCAGGAGAGTTGGAGAAATGATGCTGTAGAGAAAACAGCACCCAGCAGAGAGCTGGGCTCCTGAGCCTCCAGTTGAGCAGCCCTGGAGAACGAGAAATACACACTGCTATGTCTGGAGGAGATGGGGAGGTCAATATGTGGCAGTCTTTGTTCGGTCTCCAACTCCCTCTCGCATTCAACCCTCTCAATAAAGTGAGAGGTATATTTTTCTAAAAGACTGAGTCGCTCGTTATTGTTGTGTCGTCGTTATGATTCTTTATGGGTGCATCTGCATATGAGTATACAACACTGGCTTAAAAGTTCTTTATGTAAGTAAAAATAAGCTAAAAAAATTTTCTTTTATTTTTCTTACTGATTCTATTGAACTACGTTGCTATTATTTTTCTTCATTATCGTCAGGCATTTTTCAAGATACTTGATTATTCCTGGAACTTTCAAGTTGAATAACTGCTCAAGGCACACTTTGCAGATTTTCGGAGAGAATAGAGTAAATACCGAAATAATCAGAATTTGAAAATCCGTTTATTCAGATATTCTCTCAATAAACTGTGTAAATATTTTTCTTAGTATGCCCTGTTCGTTTTTCTACGATGGGTTGGGAGAGGGGAGGTAGGTGGTGGTAAAGCTGCCATTATGTGGGGTGTTGCTTCCAGGATTAGTTCAAAACAGCACGAAGAATTTCCATGTAGTTTCCATCGAGCATTTTCTCAAATCATTTCGCCAGTGTTTGGGATTTGCTGCTATACAGTAGTACTGTTCATGGCTACATCTTGGAATAATAAAACAGGAATTATTTATCTATCTGCAAATTATTATCAGAGATCTGATTTTCAGATAATTCGCAACCTATCAATAGCAGTCCACGTTTTCCATATGCATTTGTTAAAATCACTTTTAGTAGATGAGATATTACTACCGAAGTATGTGAACTGCTCTGCTAACTTAACAGGCTTGTCATTTAATTTCGACAAAGCTTCTTCTTGTTTAAAAAGCATGAATTCCATTTTACCTGTGTTTACGTAGATTCCAATATATTAATTATTTTTCTTATGTCTTCATCATTTTAAGAATTAATAATCAAAAATAACCTTTCAAAAAACACCAAATTTATTATTTTCTTTTATCATCAATATTATTGATGAATTATCTTTAACGGCAAGTCACATCGTCTTGGAGTATATTACGCCTTGAGATTAGGGAATAGCGTTCGTGGTAAGTTCCTTTTTTAGATGTTTGATTTAGGTATTTCTTCTTTGTTTGTTTTTTTGTTACTTTTTGTTTGTTTGTTTTATTTTTTTATTTTATTTTATTTTATTTTTTTTTGTAAACAGTTTTACCGAATACGAATTATTTGCAAACTGACCTATTTGATCGATAGATTGCATCCAAACAAGTACTACCACTGCGGGTCAGAGTGGACCTGAGACCGATGTCTTTAAAGGGGTTCTTCACACTCCCTATAGCACCAGAACAGGAACCTCACCATCAGATGCATTTTAGTATCACACGAAGAACACCAATTTTTGGAAGAATCTTACCCCTATGCAGAAGCTGTATTTTCCAAAGGGCAAATGAAAAATGAATGAAACATTATTTCCTTAAAAATAGTTCGCTTGGCATTCAACACACTTATTCCAGCGAGTTTTCCATTTGTCGAAGCTCCTCTGGACCTCTTCCTTTGATATGGTAAGAAGATATGCCATTGTATTGTTCGTCTCAAAATTCATGGAACTTGTGTGACTGCTCATAACTCCACTAATAATAATGTTGAGTTCCTTTTTGTTTCAGATTTGAAAATAGTATACTATACCAACTATTGATTCTCGTTGACAATGCCTTAGACAAGAGAGAAAAAATCATTTTGTGTCACTACTTATTTGGAGACAAAATCATTCAAAACTGTCTCAAAGTAGACGCAACCCATTTATATGATAATGATTTATTACTGAGACAAGAAACTCAACAACAACAAAAAAGATTGCATGTAAAGAAATAGTTAAAAATATTGATTTGATGTCTCTAGCTCAAAGAATGCATTTTTCCGAACATCTTCCAAATGACCGCCATTGCGCTTGCCTCAGTGATAAATGATAATCATATTAATGGGTTGCATCTATTTTGATAACCTTGTGTTTCTTTTAAGGTCCTCCTTCTCCTCCTCCTCCATAGATATTAACCTTATGATGAATTTTCGGATTATGAAACAAGAAAATAAGCTAATCTTGAAAATTTAGAAAAAATCCACAGCAAAAATCCTTATACAATCAAACGCGATCTTTTTGAATGAAATCAGTGAAAACTAAGCTCTTCTAATGCCATCTAATGACAAAAACAGAACGGTATTTTGGTCTCAACCAACAATATCTAAGCCCAGTCGGCTGTGGCTGTAGAATGCACCGACAGCATCTCTGTAGAAGGGTATGACCACCCTTACCAATGAGTGACCTGGATATGACGCTAAACAATCTTATGTTGAAGCTACAGTAAAGCTGGAGCTTTTCCTGAATGTGGAGCCACACTTCATTGCCATCTCTCCCAGGTGCAATCTGGCCCGGAGTGGTAACGTTTGATTGGGTCCTAACTATGGGTCAGACAAAAGTGTTTAAACTGTGTGGGGGTGTAATAGTAATGATAAAGAAGATTTGGCATAAAATAACCCCCATTTATTTTTATGCCATAAAACCAAACGAAACCAAATAATATATATTTGATATATATGTATATAAAGGATTTGACACTGAATAACCAACAATGGTTGATATGCCAATAAACCAAATTAAACCAAATCACATATACCTATCAGAGACTAATAAAGAGGATTTGGCATTAAATAATCTACAATGGTTGATATGTCATAAAACTAAACCAAACCCCACAAACTTCTAAAAATTGACGAGCCTCACTGACTTCGATGCTGATTTTACGACACCGTTAGTAAAATAGTGATCAGGAGCCTTAGAAATTCAGGTATGCTTCATTGATGTCTTTTCTTGCCCAATCAGTTGGTTGGTTGGTTTGTTGGCTGGTTGGTTCGTTGGTTGGTTTTATATAGCATATCAATCCTTGTAGCTTATACAATACCAAATCCTATTTATATATACCTAATTTAATTTATGTTTCGTAAACACATATTTTTATAAACGATTAGAGATCATTTTTTTTTCACTCAGGAAATTGGTTTCAAGTATTGCTATGTAACACTGACAATTCAATTCAACACCTGTCATTTGTTAAAATTATATATATATATATATATATATATATATATATATATATATATATATATGATTTCTAAGTGGATATACTGTTGGTAAGTCCACGTCTTAGTAATACATTGCTAATTTGTTTGCACACAATTAAGCATTGCAATTTTTGGCACATAGTTAAGTGGTTGCAAGTAGTGCTATTAAACACAATAAATTCTTTTCAACAGTTCCTTTGTACACAATCTTATAGTTCCAAGCATTGCTATGTTTCAACAATAATTCAGTTTTTGCACACAGTCAAATAGTTTCAAGTATTGCGATTGAACACTCATAATTCTATTCAACATTACTCATCATTTACATCCAGTTAAATGGTTTCAACTACGAGCTGTATTGAACAAGCCTGTAAAGCAACACCCCACGAAACAGTAGCTGTACGGCCACCTACTACCCATCACGAAAATTCTCAAAGTTAGACGAACCAGACATGTGGGACACTGCTGTAGAAGTAAGGACGAACTCATAAGCGATGTACTCCGATGGACCCCTACCCATGGACGACCAAAGTTGGGACGACCAGCTTGAACATATATACAACAACCCTGTGCTGATAGATATGAAAAAAGAAAAAAGAAAAATGGAGAAAGATGTAGCCTGGAGGACCTCCCAGAAACGATGAACGATAGAGACGGGTAACGAGAGAGGGAGACATGATGAGGATGATTGTGATGTAATACTGACAATTCAGTTTAGCATCAGTCATTTGTTTGCATACAGATTGGAGCCTTACCATCAGATAGTTTAGTGTGATATCTAGATTGGTTGGTTGGTTGGCACACTGGTTGGTTGCTTGCTTGGTTGATTCAAAAGAATATCAACTTTTGTTGGGTTATTTTGTACAAACATCAGTTGGACAATTATGATCTGCCGTTACGTACAGTACAAAGATATTTCTTTTCAATTCTTTTCTTTCTTCTTCGATTTTTGTTTACTTATTTTCTTTCTATCTGAAGAAAAGGGAGAACGAAATAAAAATAGAATTTTTCTTTCGTTCTTCCTTTTTTTCTTCTTTTCATATCTTTCTTTCTCCGTTTTTCTTTCTTTTTTCATGTCTTTTTTTTCTTTCTTCATGATTTTTTTCTTTTCGTTCTTTCTATTTTAAAACTTCTCTTTCTTTCTTTCTTTCTTTCTTTCTTTCTTTCAGGGTCTGTCCTGTCTTTCCATATATTTTTTCTCATTATTTTCTTTCTCATTCAGTTGTTCTTTACTCTATTTCTTTCTTTCATTCAACATTTTTCCTTATTTCTTGTTTCTTTTTTTTTTTTTTCCTTTTTTTTCCATACTTACAATGTTGTTTTATTTTTAATTCACGTATATTCTTTTTTGTTCCTTTTTTTTCATTTTCTTTTCTATTGGTTAAATTTTCCCCATTTTCTTTCCTTCTTTCTTACTTTCTTCATTTATTATCTTTCTTTCTTTCTTTCTTTCTTTCGTTTATATATTTATTCATTTATTTTTTTCCTTTTCTTTTTTTAGTTTTATTTCTTTCCTTTTCTTTGCTGTTCTTATTTTTGTTGCAATATCGATGATTTAAGGACCAATTTATGAATACAGTTCCCAATTATTTTGAACAGGTAAACACTTAATAGTTGAAATATTGATTTCATGTGAGCCAATATATCAATATTGTCCTCAGTTTACGACTTTGTTGCTCTTTTTAAAGATATTCCAAAAAATTACCGGAATCTCACGGATTATATCCCCTGCTAGAACACATCAAATAAGTGTATTGTTGTACAAACAACTCTAGGGACGCTTTAAATGACTAATAAACACTATCTCACTCGAGAAAACCTGGACCTGGCTAAGAAAAGGTAACCTTAAGAGAGAAACGGAATCTCTCCTAATAGCAGCGCAGGACAACGCCATAAGAACCAATCATATCAAAGCGAGAATAGACAAGACGCAACAAAATAGCAAATGTAGACTATGTGGTGACAGAGACGAAACGATCAATCACATAATAAGCGAATGCAGCAAATTAGCAGAGAGGGAGTATCAGACGAGACACGACTGGGTGGGCAAGGTGATCCACTGCGAAATTTATATTTGACCACGCTAACAAATGATATATGCACAACTCAGCACCTGTCCTAGAAAATGACACACAAATTCCTATGGGACTTTGACTCACACTCGGATCACCAAATCTCGGCCAGAAGACCATACCTAATGATAATCAAAAAAAGAAGAGAACTTGCAAAATTGTCGACTTTGCTGCCCCAGCTGACCACAGAGTAAAAATAAATGAATGTGAAAAGAAGGATAAGTACCTCGACCTTGCTAGAGATTTGAAAATGCTGAAGAACATGAAAGTGACGATTGTACCAATTGTGGTTCGTACTTTTGGCTCCTGAAGACTTGGAAGTTAGCGGACGGGTAGAGACTATCCAAAAGACTGCATTACTGAGAACGGCCAGAATACTGGGAAAAGTCCTGGAGACTTGAGGAGACTTGCTGTCACTCAAACTCCAGTGAATAATCATCAACTAATACTGATGGGAGAAACTTTAAAGGAGTAAATAATAATCTCGGCCAGAAGACCAGACCTTATAATGATCGACCAAAAAAAAAAAAACCATGAGAATTTGCAAAATTGTTGACTTTGCTGTCCCGGCTGACCACAGAATAAAACTGAAAGAACATGAAACGAAGGATATATACCTCGACCTTGCAAAAGAATAGGAAAAACTCTGGAACATGAAGGTGACAATTATACCAATCGTAATTGGTTCTTTTGGTACAGTAACTAAAGGATTACTAAAGGGACTGGAGGACTTGGAAGTTGGCGGACGAGTGGAGACCATCCAAACGACAACATTATTGAGAACGGCCACAATACTAAGATTCTTGGAGACTTGAGGAGACTTGCTGTCACTTAAACTCCAGTGAAAGACTATCGACTACTGCTGGTGTAAGATATTCTTAAAGAGGAAAATAATAGTAATATTACTGGGATTTTGAGGTACGTGCAAATCACCAAATCCAAACCAGAATGCCAGACCTAGAGATAAAGAAAAAGAAAAGATAACCAACTGTTCCGGTGGACCAGAGAGTGAAAATCAAAGATAACAAAAAGAGGGACAAATACTTAGCAGAGACCATCCAAACTTCAACATTAATAAGATTGCTCGGAATACTAGGGAGAGTCCTAGACACTTCAGGAGACTTGCTGACACTCAGATTCCAGTGAACGACCCCCAGCTAACACTAGAATAATTCGCAAGGGGTATAATAATAATAATAATAATAATTTGAATCGGTCCTTTAGATTGAGACGCACAAATTCATCTGGGATTTTGAGAGACAAATGGATCACTTAATTTCAGACAGACGACCAGACTCAGCGATCGTCAACAAAAAAATGAGAAACTGCCGAATAGTGGACTTTGCTTTTCCGGCAGACCACTGAGTAAAATAGAAAGAAAGCCAAAAGAAAGATAAATACCTGGACCTTGCTTGGGAACTGAAAAAAACTGTAGAACATGACCGTGACGCTAATACTAACTGAAACAGATGCTTTTGGCACAGTCACCAAAGGATTGGTACGGGGACTAGAGGACATGGAAATAAGAGGATGAGTGGTATCTATCAGCCAACGCTGATGTGAAATCTCTCAAGGAATAATAATAATAATAATAGTGATAATCACAGCACCTGAGAAAGCCTCTTTGTAAGATTCTCAGGCCTGCTCTTACAATGAACAAGAGAAGAACTCAGACGAATGGACCAAAGGACAAGGAAATTGATGACTGAGCAGCAGACCTTAAACCCGAGTGACATAGAGAGATTGGATGTCTCAAGAAAAGAATGTGAAAAGGCACTCGATACTATAAATGGTTGCATAGATTCAACGATAAAAAGATTCGGTGTCCGTATTAAAATGAGCAAAGAAAGATTAATTAAAGTAGCCAAAAACAGCAGTAGAGACAGAAAAAGAACAAATACTAGAAAACATAAATTTGAAAAAAACAACAACAACTGTACGGATATTTCAAGCGACACACTCGAGGAAACCTGAATTTGACTAATAAAGGGAAAGCTCAAGAGAGAAACTGAATCTCATCTAATACCAGGACAAAACAATACGAAAAGGAAAAATTATATTGATAGAAAATACTCAGAATAAGAACTTTTTTTTATGCAGAGATGAAACGATTTATCAGATGATAAGTGAATACAGCAAACTAGTATGAAAGGAATACAAAACTAGAAAAAGACTAAGGGGGTCCTCGTGGTGTAATGGTTAAATGTAATATAATGGCCGAATGAAAATAGAAAAAAGCAAAAGTATCGACAAAAACTTGGCCGGGGAACTAAAACAATGAATAAACATAAAAGCGACGAGAATACCAATTATATCTGGTGCACAAGGAAGGGTTGTCAAAGCTTTGGAAAAAAAGATTGAAGGAATTGGAAATCAGTGAAAGACTCGAGACCATTCAAGAGAGAGAATTGTTTAGATTGGCTAGAATACTGAGAAGAGTCAAGAAACTGAAGGTACTCACTGCCACCCACTGAGAATGAAATTAAATTTGCTAAAACTAGTGTGAAAAACTCACAAAGATAAGAAATACTACTACTACTACTATTTATACTTATACTACTACAACTATTAATAGTAATTATAAGCGACAAACAATCAAAATCTCGTAGAAGGCTTGGACACGGCTAAGAAAGAAAAACTTATGAGATAGATCGAATTACTTGTACTCCTATGGACCCCCACATATAGCCAGGCAAAAGCAGGACGACCAGCTCGAACATACATCCAGCAGCTATGTGAGGATACGGGATGTAGCCCGGAGGACCTGCCAAAGGCGATGAACGATAGGGAGGAGTGGCGAGAGAGGATCAAGGATATATATGCTAGTGGCACGACATGATGATGATGACTTCTAATTGCAGCACAAAGAAACGCCATAAGGACCAATAATGTTAAAGCGAAAAAGAGTTAAGACGCAGCCATATAGCAAGTGATAGAGACGAAACGATCAATTATATAATAAATGAATGCTGCAAATTAGCCTCAAAAGAGTATAAGACAAGACATGACAGGGTGGGGAAGGTAATCCATTGTGAATTGTGCAAAGAATTAAAATCTGACCATACGTACAATTAGTATATGCACAAAACAGAATCAGTCTTGGAGAATGAGATGCTCAAATTTCTTCAACATTTTGAGATACAAATAAATAAAATTGGCGACCTCAGTCGAGGGTGACCCGACGGCTCCCTTTTCAATAGCTACTACACCGAGGTGTAGAGGATGGCGCTACTCCATTCCATGGATTGATCCACTTCCCCATTGATCCTTACCTTACAATGCTAAGTGTTAAGCAAGGCAGTATCAAGTACGATTTTTTGAGACTTAGGTATGACTCGACCTGGGTTTAAACCCTACTCTCCCGAACTATTGGCGAAGACTCTACTCATTCGGCCAAAATATTAGCTAATCTTCACCAGATGATCAGACGTAGAGATAGTCAACAAAAATAAGAAAAGAAGAAATAAGAGAACCGGCTATATATTGGACTTTTCCATCCTAGTGAACCATAGATTGATATGGTTTTCTTTTATGGCATGTAATCCATTCAAGTTTATTTATCTTAAATATATTTCTGATTAGTAAACACAAAAAAATTCATAAACGAGCTTGAGCTCATCTTTACAGATATTTAAATGGTTTCAACATTTCTATATAAAAGTCAGTATTTAACATCAGTCATTTGCTTGCACACAGTTTGCTCCATTTAACCGATGTAATATAATGGCCGAAGGATTTCGTTTTATATATCTTGCCTTTCGGTTTAGTTAGGGTGAGAACCATTCGCTCAGTGCATGGGTTAGTTAGGTGCAAACACGAGCGCAGGAGTTCATGTGCGGGCGGGAGCAGACCTGTCATTCAGATAGAGGATGTGACCAGGGATGTGAGTGACGTCAAGCACCGGAAGCGTGGGCTGAGATTTTTCAGAAAAGTCAGTTAGTTGAGTTCTGCCTCAGAGGAAGAATGTTGACTTTCGCTCGCTTGCCGAGGCCTTGTGGCAGGTGTCGCATGTGGTTTGGGGGAGATGGAAAAGTCAGTATAGAAAGATGGTATCCTTATGTCGAAAAACATTTTAACTCAAAGGTAATAAAAAAAAAGTTTCGTACCTGAAGTAAGAAGTCGTTTTTCGTGTTTCGGGATTCCTATGTTCTATGTATATATGTAATGAACATTCTATGTACGTTTCACATCTGGATTGGCTCCTATCAGGAGCAACCACTCCGGTCAGAGTGGAGCCGGAAGCAATGGCAATAAAAGCGTACTCCAAATATCCAGCATTACTGAAGCAATAACATTAGATTGATTAGTGTCATATCCAGAACACACGTTCAGAGTGGGTTCTTACTCCTCTGCAGAGATGCAGTCGATATATTCTGCAGCCCCAGCAGACTGGTCTAACAGATCACAGAGTAAAATTCAAAGAAAGTGAAAAGAGAGATAAAAATCTAGACTTTATCATCATCATCATCATCATCATGTCATGCCGCCAGCACGGATATCCCTGACACTCTCTCTCCACTTCTCCCTATCGTTCATCGCCTCTGGCAGGTCTTCAAGGCTACATCCCGTATCCTCACACAGCTGCTGTATGTATGTTCGAGCTGGTCGACCTGCTTTTGCTCGGCCATATCTTGGGGTCCATAGGAGTACATCCATTATGAGCTCGTCCCTGCTTCTCCAGCAGTGTCCTGCATGTCTGGTTCGTCTAACTTGGATAGTTTTCGTGATGGGAGGTAGGTGGCCTTATAGTTGGTGCCTTGTGGGGTGTTGCCTCCAGGACTTGTTCAATATTGCTCGCAACATTCTTGTGTAATTGCCGTCTAGCTTCTTCTCCGGCAGTTTTGTTAGCGTCCAAGTAGTGCATCTATACAGCAGTATTGACACGACCGCTGCCTGGAAGAAGACTTGGAAATAAGACAGCAATAGGAGATCAGTAGAGACTACAACATTGTTAAGACCAGTCAAAATACTGAGGAGAGTCATGGAGACGTAAGCAGACTTGCTGTCTCTCAAATTCCAGTGAGAAACCATTGATTAATGCTAGTGTAAAAAAAAAACTATCAAAGAAGTAAAAGATAAATAATAATATTTGACATGTGAGGAGACTTGCTTTCAATCAGACTAATATGAAAGACTAACAGCTGACGATGTTGTAAAAAACTCGCACGGAGTAAAGTTTGGTTTGGTTTCATGGCATATCAACCACAGCAGGTTATTAAATGCCAAATTAATTTGTATACATGTAAACAGTTCCATTTATTTCATTTTATGCGTATAAGTAAAGTTGGCAACCTTAGTCACGGGTGACCCGAAGTCTCCCTTCTCAATAGCTATCATACCGAGGTGTAGGAGAGGGTACTACTCCATTCCCTGCATTTGTCCACTTTACCCTTGATCCTTACCTTGTAATGATGAATGTTAATCAAGACGGCATCAAGTACTGTTTTTGAGTCTTTGGTATGACTCGACCTGGAATTGAACGCCGGTCTCTCGGGCCATCGGCTAACATTTTACTTATTAGGACAGTTCTATTTGAAACAATTCATCGTAGTATAATCACACCGTTTAGTTCTATTTGACCCATAGATAGGACCCTATCAAGTGCAACCACTGCGAGCCAGAGTGAACTTGGGAGCGATGATAATCAAGATGATAATCATTCCCCAAAGCTCCAGCACTACTAGAGCCTCACCATCAGATTGTATAGTGTCATATCTAGGACACTCGTTGAGGGAGTCTTACCCTTCTACAAAGAGAGAAAGATAGAGAGAGTCCAGGTATTCTACAGTCCTAATCGACAGGCCCACAGGTTGTAAAATAATAATAATAATAATAATAATAATAATAATAATAATAAGAAGAAGAAGAAGAAGAAGAAGAAGAAGAAGAAGAAGAAGAAGAACTTAAACAAATAGACCAAAGAAAAAGGAAACTGATAAACGACATCTTGCACAAGAAAACCTGGACATAACTAAGAAAAGGAAACTTTAAAAGAAAATCAGAATTTCTCCTAATTGCAGCACAAAACATTCGCCGAAAGAACCAATCAAATCAAAGCGAGAATAGATAATATGCAACAAAATAGCAAATGTAGGTTGTGTGGGGAAAGTCTCAATCATATATTAAGCGAATGCAGCAAATTAGCACAGAAGGAGTATAAGACAAGACACGACTGGGTCGGCCAGTTGATACACTTGGAGATGTACAAGAAATCTAAATTTGACCATACGAATCAATGGTATCTACACAACTCAGCATCTGTCTTGGAGAGTAACACACACAAACTCCTATGGTACTTTGACATATAAAAGGATCACCAAATCTCGGTCAGAAGAACAGACCTTGTTGTAATCAACAGAAAAAAAACCCCAGAGAACTTGCAAAATTGTGGACTTTGCTGTACCGGCTGACCACAGAGTAAAACTGAAATACAGTGAAAAGGATAAGAACCTCGACCTTGCTAGGGAATTAAAAAATCTACTGAAGATGAAGGTGACGATTATACCAATCGTGATTGGTGCATTCGGTTCAGTATCTAAAGGATTACTAAAGGAACTGGAGGACTTGGAAGTTGGAAGACGAGTAGAGATAATCCAAACTACAGTATTGTTGAGAACGGCCAGAATACTGAGAAGAGCCCTGAAGACTTGAGGACCCTTGCTGTCACTCAAACTCCAGTGAAAGACCATCAGCTAAAACTGATGTGAAAAACGCACAAGCCGGTAAAAAGAGATTTGATTAATTGAAATTGGATGGAACAATGGACGTCATACAGACTACATTATTATTTGGTTTTGTTAGAATACCGGGAAGTGTCCTATAGACTTAAGTAGACTTGATGTGATTCAAACTCCAGTTAAATATCGCCAGTTGAAACTGGTGTGAAATACTCGCAAAGAGTGGAAACATAATGAATTTTATGATTTCAGAAATAATGGTTTGTTGGTTAGGTTTTTATGGCATTAAAAAGTTAATTTGATGTTAAATAATGTTTATACAAATACGTATCAAATATATGGGATTTGTACATGAATAGTTAGTAGATTACAGAACTCATTTTTTTTTGCACACAGTTAAATGATTTCAAGTATTAGTTGGTTGGTTTGTTGGTTTTATGGCATATCAACTTTTGTAGGTTATTTAATGCCATGTTTATACGTAAATTAAACATATATGATTTGAAAGCAAACATTTTTTATGTAATATTTTAAAATGAGCCATAGCTTGTTTTTTTCATTTCAATTATAGCTATGTTATGTTAGCACGCAGTTGAACAGTTTCACGTACTTATTGTTTGCACACAGTTAAATGGAGTCAATTATTGCCATTTGGTTGCAATTGTTATATAATGACCCTCGACCGAGCCGTCAATCAAGAGATACATCTGTGTAAATAAGCCGTAGAAGAGCGGGAGCAGGTGGGCGTTAAGAATGAATATTGACAGGGTGCCGGCGGCCGTCAGTCAGTTGAGACAGGAATGCCAAAGTGAGAATCAGCTTACAGAGGGCTGGGCCCTCAGTGACCTACGGTTGAACAACCCCAGCCAAGATGCGAAAGAAGTGCTGCTATGGCCAAGAGAAGAACTTGGGTCAATATAATAGTCCGTCCCTGTCTCCACACTCTTTCGAAAATAAAGTGTGAGAGATTTATATTTTTGTAAAGAAGTGTATTCGTTCGTTATTGAAGTCGTTCATTATCGGTTAATGATGTTTCCGCATGTAAGTGTATATTTCTATATGTACACGTGTAGTTGTATTATGTGGCTATACAACACAAACAGTTAAATGGTTTCAAGTACTGTTAGATGATACTAATAATTCAATTTAAAATCAATCATTATTGTTTGCACACAGTTAAATGGTGTCAATTATTGCCATTTGGTTGCAAACAGTTAAATGGTTTCAATTACTGCTAGATGATACTAATAATTCAATTTAAAATCAATCATTATTGTTTGCACACAGTTAAATGGTGTCAATTATTGCCATTTGGTTGCACACAGTTAAATGGTTTCAAGTATTGTTAGATGATACAAATAATTCAATTTAAAATCAATCATTATTGTTTGCACCCAGTTAAATGGTGTTAATTATTGGCATTTGGTTGCAAACAGTTAAATGGTTTCAAGTATTGTTAGATGATACTAATAATTCAATTTAAAATCAATCATTATTGTTAACACACAGTTAAATGGTGTCAATTATTGGCATTTGGTTGCAAACATTTAAATGGTTTCAAGTATTGTTAGATGATACTAATAATTCAATTTAAAATCAATCATTATTGTTTGCACACAGTTAAATGGTGTCAATTATTGCCATTTGGTTGCAAACAGTTAAATGGTTTCAATGACTGCTAGATGATACTAAAAATTCAATTTAAAATTTATCATTTGTTAACACACAGTTAAATGGTTTCAATTACTGCTAGATGATACTAATAATTCAATTTAAAATCAATCATTATTGTTTGCACACAGTTAAATGGTGTCAATTATTGCTATTTGGTTGGAAACAGTTAAATGGTTTCAATGACTGCTAGATGATACTAATAATTCAATTTAAAATTAATCATTTGTTTTCACACAGTTAAATAGTTTCAAGTACATAAAGTGATTAAATTTGACCCACAGAGGGGAACCTGACAGGTACTACCATTCCAAGTCAGAGTGAACCTGTGATTTATGGTAATAAATGGGTACTTCACTCTGATGAGTGTCCTGGATACGACACAAAGCAATCTAATTCTAAGGCTCCAGTCCTCAAGATTTGAGGAATGAGGAGTTCCCCTTCATGGCCATTATTTACGGATCTATACTGATCCGAAATGACAGGACCTTTCATGGACCTATCTACGGGTCAAATAGAATTGTTTAATCATTTAACTGTGTGCAAACAAATGACTGATGTTAAATTGATAATTTTGATGTTGAATAGCAATACCTGAAACCTTTTAATTGTGTACTAATAAATGAACAAGAAAATATGTTAACAAATCGTATATATTTAATTTATATGTATCAATAAGATTTGGCATCAAATAACCAATAATGGTTGATATGCCATAAAACCCGACTAAACCAAATCATATATATTTAATATATATCTATAAAGAAGATGTGGCATTAAGTAACCAACAATGGTTGATATGCCATAAAACGAGACCAAAACAATTCATATATAATTAATATATATATATATATATATATATATATGTATGAAGAGGATTTAACAGTAAATGACCAAAAAAGGTTAATGTGCCATAAAACCCAACACAACCAAACCAAATTAATGAGCTCGGATTCGTTTAAAAATGTTTCTTACGAGCAGTTTGTTTGCAAATCACATATTTAATGTATATGTAAACAGAATTTGGCATTGAATGACCAACAAGGGTTTACATCCCATAAAACCCAACCAACAAGCAAACTTGAATAAGTAATAAATATTTCATTTCATCTTTTAGAACCCCTTTCATATTGAGACGTTATTGAAGAAAATAAAAAAATCCGATAATTTAGATGTATCTTATTGACATTACAAAACAGATGAGGTGTTTGCAGCTTACTTTTCGGATAGCTATATATATATATATATATATATATTGGCAACATTTCTTCGTTAATACAAATTTCATTGAACATAATAGACATTTTCTGTCTACATATTTTCTTCTGGATCCGTTCGTATTGCCGTATTGCTTTTATCGTCAAGATTGAGTGCATTGATGTTATTCTTACAAATTTTAATTTGTCTCTTCACATATATGTGGTGCATTCAATAAGTTTCCAGACTTTTTTGTACAGGCATTAAAAATTGTCTTAGACTCTTGAAAATTGAGTTTGTTATTGCTAAACATCTTATGGGATGACTTACCAATTCTTATGACTTCGAGTCCAAATGAACAGCTACAGCAGCAATTGGAATACACCCTACTAAAGCCTGATTGTCACAGCTGGTGAATTTTAAAAATCCAATCTGACACTTTAGAAGAACGATATGCTAAAAAGTCTGTTTTAAACTTGGAAAAAATACCACAGAAACGTATGGAATGCTTTAGACTGCTTTTCGACCATTTTGCATTAATTGAGCATCAGTTTTTGAGTTACATAAGAGATTCAAGGAAGGCAGGGAATCTGTGAGGGATGATGAGAGGTGTGGGAGAAGTAAGGAAGTCAATACACCAAAGTTGATTGGCAAAAAGGTTATTTTTAGGGTTACTATGTTGAGATTTTAAGGGATTTCAGGAAGAGATTCCGTCAGAAGAGGCCAGCACTCTTCAAATCGGGTCAGTGGCATTTCCAGCAGGACAATGCACCAGTCCACTACTCCATCCTTGTCACAGACTATTTGACCATGATGGGCATCCAGATAGTTTCTCAGCCTCTCTATAGTCAAGATCTAGCTCCTTGTGTCTTTTGGTTATTCCCTAAACTCAGAGGCTGTCGTTATGAGAGAATTGAGGACACGAAAGAGGCTGTGACGAAGGTCATTGACATGCTCACACAAGAGGACTTCCATGGAGCCTTCCAGAAGTTGTTGGAACGGTATAAGAAGTGCATTGCAGCCGGAGGAGATTACTTCGAAGTGGACTAGAGTTTCATGTGTGTAATATCAATAAAAGTGTCCATACGAAAAAAAATCTGGAAACTTATTTAATGAACCTCGTATACACACACACACACACACACACACACACACATATATATATATATATATATATATATATATATATATATATATAGTTTGGTTTCTTTTCATTGCAAACTTCGATGTTTATTCAGTGCTAATGCCATCCTTTTTGAAGAACAATAATAGTACTAATCATTCTGTCACTGGAGAGATATTAAGTTTCTTATGGCTGTGTTTGTACAACTGTACGGTAGCACCCCCAGGCCTCTTAAAAAACTTATTGCGAAACAGCTAGATATGAACTACACAAGAATTCTGCTTGCTGTATCGAAAAAAAAATCCTTGAACATGCACCCCACAAAACAGTGACGGTTCGGAAACTTAACTCTCATCTTACAAACCGTATGGATTTAAATAATCGTGGATTATTTAAAGCCAATTCTATCCATGAAGAAGAACAGTAGCGGTAATATTCATTCCATATATGAGGAGGAAAAGTCGTAATACCTTTCCAAATTGTATTAATATGAAAATGAACGTTATTGCACAACCAAATATCGAACTCATAGCGACGACTCAGTCCAGCATGTTAACAACAACGCATATATATATATATATATATATATATATATATATATATATAAATGTTCCAGTTTGGGGTATTTAGTAAGTGTGGAGTCGAAAGTTCTTGACCATTACTCCCAGGCCAACCCCGACCATAAAAATTAACACCTATCGAGATTTGACTGATGAGTCAAATAAATGTGTTCGATTGGTTTACATTGGCTTCTTTGTTAAATGGCACATCAACTTTAATGGGTTATCTGAAGTTAAAGCCATCCTTGTAGGAGAACAGCAGTTTAGGTTTAGGTTTCTTTGCTTAACCTTCATAGGTTATCTAATGCCAAATCCATCTTTCTATAAGGATTTAATAGCAGTGATGCTATTTAACCCATAGGTCGGAGGATTCGGGGGTTCATACCTTTCCCAAGGATCAAAGTGTCCTAGAGTGGGCGTAATAGAGCGACTGGAGTTCGAACTTGCTTACTACAATTTCGCAATTCAGCGCTTTAACGATTACACTACGAGGACACCCTCGAGAACAGCAGTGATACTGTTCATCCCATAGATTGAGGGATAAGTGGGTTCATGACTTTCTCAAGGCGATTAGTGTGAAAGAGACAAGAATTCG
>OY757932.1:55407810-55425310 GCA_963585895.1 Sepioteuthis lessoniana | reverse complement strand
TAACTGTGTGGAAACAAAAAAGCTAAAGTGAACTGTTAGAAATAGAACTGTTTCATCATTTAACTGAGTGGAAACAAAAAAGCTAAAGTGAACTGTTAGAAATAGAACTGTTTGATCATTTGACTGTGTTGAAACAAAAAAGCTAAAGTGAACTGTTAGAAATAGAACTGTTTCATCATTTAAATGTGTGAAAACAATAAAGCTAAAGAGAACTGTTAGAAATAGAACTGTTTCATCATTTAACTGTGGGAAAACAAAAAAGCTAAAGTGAACTGTTAGAAATAGAACTGTTTCATCATTTAACTGTGGGAAAACAAAAAAACTAAAGGGAACTGTTAGAAATAGAACTGTTTCATCATTTAACTGTGTGGAAACAAAAAAGCTAAAGTGAACTGTTAGAAAAAGAACTGTTTCATCATTTAACTGAGTGAAAACAAAAATGCTAAAGTGAACTGTTAGAAATAGAACTGTTTCATCATTTAACTGTGTGAAAACAAAAAAGCTAAAGTGAATTGTTTGAAATAGAACTGTTTGATCATTTAACTGTGTGGAAACAAAAAAGCTAAAGTGAACTGTTAGAAATAGAACTGTTTGATCATTTAACTGTGTGGAAACAAAAAAGCTAAAGTGAACTGTTAGAAATAGAACTGTTTGATCATTTAACTGTGTGGAAACAAAAAAGCTAAAGTGAACTGTTAGAAATAGAACTGTTTCATCATTTAACTGTGAGAAAACAAAAAAGCTAAAGTGAACTGTTAGAAATAGAACTGTTTCATCATTTAACTGTGTGAAAACAAAAAAGCTAAAGTGAATTGATTGAAATAGAACTGTTGGCATTTAAACTGTACTTATGCTAATCAGAAATAGAACTTTTTTCGTATTTAACTGTGCAAACAAAATTGTATTGAAACAAATGACAAACAGTGTTTAAATAAGAAGGTGTGTACTTGTGCTGAAGTGTATTGTTTGAAATTGAACTATTTTTTCGTTTAATTGTATATTCGTATTAGATAGTATTTAGTGAAACTATTTAACTCTGTGCAAAAAAATTAGGCCCAGGCTTTTTAAAAATGTTATCTACAAAATTTGTTTGGAAATTTGATATGTATGTATAAAAAGGATGTGGCATTAGATGACCAACAATGTTTGATTTGCAAAAAAAAAAACAAATCAAACCAAATTAATTTCGCTAGAAAAGTTTCTCTTCAAGATTTATTTTAGTCGATTTTAAATCGATGATGTCCAAATTATTTTTACCTTTGTATTCCATTAGCACTTTATAAATCATTTCGCTTCGAGGTGGTAAAAGGCTGTATGAATGGAGCACCCAATGAAACTTGAACTCACTCGTGAAGGTTTTCGTGTCTAGCTTGCTAATCATTACACCATCCGAATTGCTCTTGTCTTTGTTGTTTTAATAATTTACAAACTTGTTGCTTAGATGTGGCACAAGGCAGTATGAATGGGGCACCCAATGAGACTCGAACTCCTTCTGCTAGTCTAGATTGCTAACCATTACACTACCCATGACGCCCAACTTAGCATTCCATTAGAGTTGTATCACCGACCTGTTTATATATATATATATTTGCAACAAAACGATAAAATTTCACGATTGAGTTCCATTCTCATTAGGAACTCCATTCATACGGCTTTGTGCCACATCTAAGCAACAGGCTTAGTAAATGACGATATATATATATATATATATATATATATATATATATATATATATATAAGTACATGCGTGTGTGCGTGGGTGATAGAGTGCAAATTTATTTCCAGAGCAACCTCAGCAATAATAAACCCTTCCAACATAAAAAAGAAATGAAAACGATCTATGGATATGGTCGAAAGCGCTTCGGCACGTAACTTAGGAAGACTCCTTTATCGACTGGACTTTTACACTAAGAAAGAAGCAAGAAATCGAGGGAATAAACAAAATAAAAGCATAAAAAAGTAAAGTTCGTGGACTTTAAACAAGTTTGTCAAAACGATATATATATATATATATATATATCACCTCCTCATATGTGCGCATAAATATATAAAAGAAACAAATGAATTTTTTCTCGGCTGTCCTGTTGCAAACTTTGCTACATAACGGTGTTCATCTATCAGGAAGATAACCTCAAGTTAATCGCGCTGCATATGTATCTTCACACGCACATATACTAAATACCACTTATACGTCTACTCACGATAATACGCAACTATAAGACACACACACACACACACACACACACACACACAGAGTCACAAACACTAATAAAGATTTGTACTCAATTCTAATGGTTTTTGATTGTATTTTTCGATTTCTTCATTTTCTTTCATCTGCCTGATGATAGTTGATTTTAAAACTTCATAAACCTTAAGGTCGCAGACAAACGTCCATAGCATTAAATACATAAACTCTAATATATATGTATTTCTCTTCGTCAGTTCGAAGCCATTCTCTTTGATTTTGTCAATCGATGTTTTAAGTTCGAACTGACGAAGAGAAGAAGCAGAAGATACCCCGCAACAACAATTACCGACGCCGACTACGCCGATGACATAGCGATACTGGCAAATACACCTGACCAAGCCGAAATACTTCTGCATAGTTTGGAGCGAGCAGCAGCAAGCATAGGCCTCCATGTTAATGCACACAAAACGGAATATATGTGCTATAACCAAACGGGGGACATCTCCACTCTAGAAGGAACCCCACTTAAACTAGTAGACAAATTCACGTACCTAGGAAGCAGCGTCGAATCAACCGAAAAGGACATCGAAACGAGGTTAACGAAAGCATGGACAGCTATCAATAGGCTATCGATTATATGGAAATCAGACCAAACCGATAAAATGAAACGCAGTTTCTTCCAGACAGCGGTCACATCGATACTGCTATATGGATGCACTACATGGACGCTAACAAAACGGCTGGAGAAGAAACTAGATGGCAATTACACAAGAATGCTGCGTGCAATCCTCAACAAGTCCTGGCAGCAACACCCCACAAGACACCAACTGTACGGCCACCTGCCCCCTATCACGAAAACTATTCAAGTTAGACGAACCAGACATGCAGGACACTGCTGGAGAAGCAGAGATGAACTCATAAGAGATGTACTCTTATGGATCCCCACACATGGCCGCGCAAAAGCAGGACGACCAGCTCGAACGTACATTCAGCAGCTATGTGAGGATACAGGATGTTGTCCTGAAGACCTACCTAGGGCGATGAACGATAGGGAGGAGTGGCGAGAGAGGGTCAGGGATATCCGTGCTGCCAGCACGATATGATGATGATGATGATGATATATGTATTTATTATTATTATTATCATTATTATTATTATTATAGCTCTATCATAGATATTGGGGACTCTCCAAATTTTATCGCGCTTGGTTTGTCACAAACCCACAAAGTGAATTAGTGACAACCAACACTGTTACTATATATATATATATGTGTGTGTGTGTGTGTGTGTGTGTGTTTGTGAGTGTGTTTAGGTGAGCTTTTCTTATACCATGTACTTTTCCAGAATGCTTAATATGAAATATGATTATCATTATGGTACATTTATTGTTTACTCCTTTAGAGTGTTTCACATCAGTGTTAGCTGATGGTTACTCACTGGAGTTTGAGTGACAGTAAGTCTCCTCAAGTCTCCAAGACTTTTCTCAGGATTCTGGCCGTTCTTAGCAATGCTGTCATTTTGATAGTCTCTACCCGTCCGCCAACTTCCACGTCCTCCAGGCCTTTTAATAATCCTTTAGTTATGGTGCTTAAGGCACCAATCACAATTGGCACAATCGTTACTTTCTTCTTCTTCTTCTTCTTCTTCTTATTATTATTATTATTATTATTATTATTATCATACTGAAAAAACTTTTACGCCACCGTTAGCTGGTGGTTTTTCATTGGAGTCTGAGTGACAACAAGTCTCCCCAGATCTCCAGGACTCTTCTCAGTATTCTGGGCGATCTTAACCATGCTGTCGTCTAGATTGTTTCGATTCTTTCTTTGATTCCATTCCCACATCGAAACCTTTGGAGACTGGGCTGTTTCAAGCGAATTAATTTCAGTCGGAATCATCATCACCCTCATATTTCAAGACTTTCTTACTTCTCTGGCAAGGTCCAAATGCAGGTCTTTTTTCTTTGATTTTTACTCTGTGGTTCTCCTGGACGGCAAAGGCAATTAATTATACGGCAAGTATCTCGCCCCACCTAAATTTTATGCTTCTCATTCTCCAAGATAGATTCTGGGTTATGCATATACCATTTGATAGTGTGCTTAAATTTCAATTTCTTGCACGATTCCCAGTGAATCATCTTCCCCTAGCCAGTCTTGTTCTCTTTTTGTGCAAACTTGCGGCATTCGATTATCATATGCTAGTTGCGTCTCTGTCACCACTTTTCTTCCCATTTTTGTTTCCTAGATAGTGTTGTTCTGTTTATTCTTATTGCGTCACTATTACATACTGATCACCGTAATTTCTTTGCAGTTTTAAATATAGTCTTCGAGTCCCCTTATTGATGCATCCACCCTGTTTTCCATGCTGGCGAGTCCTTTTCTTCCTTCTTTTCTTGACACTTATACACCGTTTCTGTCATCTCTCGGGTGTAAGGGTTTATGCATTGTCACGTATTTTCCTGTCCTCTGGTCTATTTGTCTGAGGTTTCCGTCCGTCCATCTTAATAATGGTCCTGAGTATCTCACAAGGACAGCTGTCCAGGTGTTTATCTCTTTGATGAGATTTTTGCTGTAGAGCATCGTTTTATCGTCTTCGTCTGTGGTACTCTTTTTCTTATTTTGTCTTTCATCTTATGTTTGATGGTGTCCGCTTTCAATATTTTCAAATACTTGTAGTTTTCTTTTCTCTGCTTCGTTTTTGATTTGACGGTTCTCTTTCTTACGTTATTTGTCTTTTTCCTCTTTTCCTTATGAGCAAGGCACAAATGCCAAATTCCATTCCAATATCCTGGCTGTATATTCTTATTGTTTTTATCAAAGTCTCTAATTGCTTTTCATTATCTGCAAACAGCTTGTTGTCATCCACATATACAAGATGAAAACTCATTTCTTGCGATTCAGTAGATTTGTTGTCCGCTCTTCGTCTTTTTATATTTGGTTTGGTTTTATGGCACATCAACCATTGTAGGTTATTTAATGCCAAACCCTTTATATATATATATACTAAATATAAATATATATATATATATTATTTATAAATTTATATATATATACTAAATATAAATAATTTGTTTTGGTTGGGTTTTATGGCATATCAACCATTGTAGGTTATTTAATGTCAAATCCTTTTTATACATATATGCTAAATATATATGATTTGGTTTGGTTTGATTTTATGGTATATCGACCATTGTAGGTTATTTAATGTCAAATCCTTTTTATACATATGTACTTGAAATAGATGATATGTTTTGGTTGGGTTTTATCGCAGATCAACCATTGTATAGTATTTAAAGCCAAATCATTTGTATACATATATGCTAAATATATATGATTTCTTTTGGTTGGGTTTTATGGCAGATCAACCATTGTAGGTTATTCAATGCTAAATCCTTTTTATAAATATATTAAATACATGATTTCTAAATGCATTTATATATAACATTTTTAAACAAGCCAGAGATCGTCTTTTTTTTCCTCGCAGTTAAATGGTATCACTTAATTTCAAACAATTCAGTTTTTCATAAGTACATTCTTTTGTTTACACACAGTTAGTCATTGGTTTAAATACAGTTTTGTGTTTAAACAGAGTTAAATGTAAAAACAGTTTTATTTCAAACAATTCAGTTTAGCATAATGAATAGGTTGTTTTTTTTTACACACAGTAAAATGTAAAAAGAGTTATTTTCAACAATTCATTTTAGCGAAATTACACAGTCTAATTCTATTTAACCTATAGATAAGACCCTATCAGGTTTTGCCACTCCGGATCAGAGTAAACCTAGGAGCGATAGCAATTCAGGGGTACTCCTTTTTCCCAAAGCTCCAGCATTAGTGGAGCCTCACCATCAGATTGTTTAGTGCCATATACAGGACACTCGTTGTGAAGGAGTCTTACTCCACGGCAGAGATGCAGTCAATGTATTCTGCAGCCCCAACCGACGGGACCATTTCAGAAATAGGATTGAGTCGCTAATATAAATAGCAACTTGAAAGTGTATATCCTTGGAAAATACCTCTCGGAATTTTTCTCTCTTCAAAAGATTTTCCTCTTGCTGTTGATTGCATTTTCCTGTTTTTCATGTCTTCCATGATGAATTTTATGACTTTGTTGCACATTTTTAAACATTCTGCTCTCCTATATTGCGGGATCATATCTTAGGACTTTTTAAATTCAATCCATGCCATGGCCAGATTTTTTCGTTTCAATTTGCTCTCCTTGAAGCCGTGCAGATCAATTAAAATTAAATCACCTGTTTCTTATGTTCCCTCTTCTGTTCTTCTGGAAACAGTCCGCGGAAAACCAGTGAGTAATAGATCTCCACCATAATCAGTGTTGTTAGTATTTTCCACTTCATAAGAAGACTCGTTATCGGTCTATAATTGCTCGGTAGGCTTTCTTTTTCGAATGGTTTTTCTGGATCAAGGTGGTTTTCTGATATATCATCTATTTAGGTATATTTGTTTCTTCTAGGAATCTTCTCAGTTAAAGAGCCAGTCGGTTGTGGATGGATGTGATTTTTTTGAAGATCAAAATCCACCTGATAGGATCCTATCTATGGGTCAAAAGAACTAAATTACGTACTTACACTAAACTGAATTGCTTGAAATAGAACTGTTTTGACATTTAAACAGCGTACTCATGCTAAACTAAATTGCTTGAAAAATAACTGTTTTGACATTTAAACTGCTAAACTGAATTGTTGGAAATAGAACTCTTTTGATAATTAAACTGTGTAGTTATGCAAATGTTAATTGTTTGAATGAGAACTGTTTGACTAAAGTGAATAGCTTGAGATAGAAACGTTTTTGATAATTAAACTGTTTACTTATTCTAAATTGAATTGTTTGAAATAAAACTGTTTATTTATATGAAAATGGATTTGGCATCAAATAACATACAAAGGTTGATATGCCTTAAAACTCAAACAAACAAACAAACAAATCAAAATTCATGTATGTCATCTGGCGTTTTCCTATTCGGTACTTTCTTGTGTGTTGCTCTAACCGATTCCAGGTATATGTTCGCTTCAGGGCCTTCTAAGAGTCCTTGTAATTCTTTTTACATGTTATTTATCAATTTCGCCTTTTTGTTAAGAAGTTTCTCTTCTCATATTTTACTCCAGAATTTTTTTGCTTTAACTTCTTCGTTTGCCCACGTGCATTCTCCACTTAATTGTAGGTAGAATTTTTTTTCGTTATTTTGGAATATCCTGCTTTGTTTGTATTGCTTGACCCTTTCTCGATATCTTTTAAGTCTCCTTTGTTTCGCTAATATCTTGTAAATTTCTCTCTTGAATTTGCATTGTCAGATTTGTCTCCTCTTTGGTTTGGGGTTTTTCATCCCAACATATTCCTTGCCCATTCGGCTGGGGCTGTAGAATACACTGACTGCATCTCTGCAAAGGGGTAAGACCCACAATGAGTATCCTGGATATGACACTAAACAATCTGATAGTGAGGTTACAGTAATGCTGGGGCTTTGGGGAATGCAGAGTACCCTTTCATTGCCATTGCTCCAAAGTCTACTCTAGCCCAGCGTGGTAGCACCTGATTGGGCCCTATTTTGGGGTTAAATAGAACTAACTGCATACTTATGCTAAACTGAATTGTTTGACTTAATTGAATAGCTTAAAATAGAAATGTTTTTTACAATCAAACTGTACTTACATTTAAACTGCGTGCTTATGCTAAACTGAATTATTTGAAATGGAACTGGTTTTGACATTGAAACTGTACTTTCACAAAAAGTATTAGTTTGATATAGAAGTGTTTTGACATTTAACAGTAAGTAAGCATAATCTGTACTTATACTAAATTGGATTAGCTGAATAAGAACTGCTTGACAAAACTGAATAGCTTTAAATAAAAATGTTTTTCACTGTTAAACTGTACTTACGTAGCTTATGCTAAACTGAATTGTTTGAAATAGAACTGATTATTAACATAAAAATGGATTTGGCGTTAAATAACCTACAAAGTTGCCATAAAACCCAACCAACCAACAAGCATATTCCTGTATATTTTATCTTTCTAAGTGTTATATAGCCATAATGACGGAAGACACATGGATGAAGAATAGCCATAACTCTCTTTATTAGAACATAACTCTCACATTTTACTCTCGATAGGGGTTAAAGTTTCTGTGATGTGTGAGAGACGGACGGAGACAAGGGCAGACTGAGACAGATTGCTATATTGACCATTAACTTCTTCTCTTAATCACAGCACACTGCGTTATCTTCAAGACCCCATTTAGCACTTCTTCTTATGCATCTTGGCTGGGGTTGCTCAACTGGAGGCCAGGTATGGGCCACAGGCCCCAGCGCAGCGCTCTCAGTGACTTCAAGCTGGCTATGACTCGGCCCTCTTTGACTCAACTGTCGCGGGCATCTACATATATTATTTCATAACGCCTACAACTTCCTATTAGATCATGTGATTCTTTTCTGCATCACTGATTAACGGCTCAGTCAAGGATCAATATGCAACATTAGCAGTTTAGCTCGTTTTCGCAGTTTCTTTACTGGTCCTTCTAGCCTAATCTCACATCCAGGTTTTGTATTTCTGTTCAGGTTTCCTCAGGGAACATCGATGTTATCATAAACTAGTTTCGCTCCGGCATAAATTAGCTTGTTTTGTTCAATGATGTTGCCCGTTGAGATATTTGGTAATAATTTGTTTACTTTTTCGGTTTCTACCTTGACTTTTTTCCCAGTTTTAGGGTAGTGCTATAACCAAACGGGGGACATCTCCACTCTAGAAGGAACCCCTCTTAAACTAGTAGACAAATTCACGTACCTAGGAAGCAGCGTCGAATCAACCGAAAAGGACATCGAAACGAGGTTAACGAAAGCATGGACAGCTATCAATAGGCTATCGACTATATGGAAATCAGACCTAACCGATAAAATGAAACGCAGTTTCTTCCAGGCAGCGGTCACATCGATACTGCTATATGGATGCACTACATGGACGCTAACAAAACGGCTGGAGAAGAAACTAGATGGCAATTACACAAGAATGCTGCGTGCAATCCTCAACAAGTCCTGGCAGCAACACCCCACAAGACACCAACTGTACGGCCACCTGCCCCCTATCACGAAATCTATTCAAGTTAGGCGAACCAGACATGCAGGACATTGCTGGAGAAGCAGAGATGAACTCATAAGAGATGTACTCTTATGGATCCCCACACACGGCCGCGCAAAAGCAGGACGACCAGCACGAACGTACATTCAGCAGCTATGTGAGGATACAGGTTGTTGTCCTGAAGACCTACCTAGGGCGATGAACGATAGGGAGGAGTGGCGAGAGAGGGTCAGGGATATCCGTGCTGCCAGCACGATATGATGATGATGACTTACTTACTTTACTTGAGGGTAGGTAATGTAATACTATTATTATTATTATTGTTGTTGCAATGTATATGCGTAATATGATATATTTTTACTAGACGTGTTCTATCATTATGTCACTTTTAAAAACCACACAGACTTTCTAAGCAAAGTGCTGATAATAACAGTGCCAGAATTTCGTAACTAAAAACCGGGTGGACAAAAAAAAGGGCAACGACAAAAAAAAAAAAAAAAAAAAAAAAAAAAAAAAAAAAACAATAACAAAAGCACTGAGACCAGATAAATAAACTTTAAGAACTGGGAGAAAATAAATTTCGTTGCCTTTATTTAACAAGTGTTTGGAGCCTTTCCGATAATACTTAAGACTGCTGGCAACTGGAATTTTAAAATAAAACAAACAGACACAAATAAAAGGTCGGAAAGAAAACTTGATACAAGAAAAGGCAGCACCAAAGCCCAACAAAATTCAATAATAAACGACATAAGAAGGGATACTTCCTCGGGTCTAAAACTATTTTTGGTATCTCACCTTAATGACTTACTCTTTCTTTCTGCTTCAAAACAATTTATTTTTCTTTTTTTTTTTGAAAGTCGGTGTCTCTAAAGAGGATCTTACCATATTTACCAACTTCTCTGCTCGGGCAGAATATGACACAAGGTCAATTTTTAAGCGGAGTTTAACAGGTTTGAATTCAGAGTTTTCCTTCTCCTAGACTAGCTGCCTCACCAAGGCTGAAGAACCCAGTCTGTCCTCCAATTTACCGATAGCTGGAGGGAGGATAATTCCCAAGGTTATTTGTGCTATGTGAAATGCAATCAGTCTCGTCCAGGATTTGAACTCGTGTCACCGTGTCCATTTCCTGCGACGTTAGCCATTACACTACGGGCACCTCTTGAAGTGGATCTTACCCTTTTTCCAGCGAGGAGGTTTTCGCCAATACGACAAAAGAAGGAAGGATGAATTTGTGTACGTTGATTTCGTAACAGTATAATCAATTTTTGAGCATTTTTTTCAATTCATTAAAGTAACAAAAATATTATTTAATGCAGAAAGACAAGTTCATCCCTCTGTATACCTCTCTTTAAACTCGTTCTCAAAATGAATTTAGAATTCTCTAAAATTCGTATTTTAAAATTCTCGAAAATTTAAAATTTAAAATTCTCGAAAATTGAAAATTTTAAATTCTCGAAAACGCAAGATGTTATATAATTGAGAAAGGATTTTTTTTATATTATAATTTTTCGTTGGTTATATCTTATCTTTCGGCTTAGAACTATTCGGCTTAATGCACGCGTAGAGGAACACAATGAGCGCAGGATTTCACGCTCACACGGGGAAGATGTGACAATCACAGATATCATAATAAAAACCCCGGATAACAAATGAGACCGGGGATGTGAATGACGTCATGCCCGGAAGCGATGGGCTGGAATTAGTAAGCTCAGATTTCCCTGACTCTCCCCCGCACCCTCTCACTCTCTCTCTCTCCATCCGTCCCTATCATCTATCGCTAACGGCAGATCTTCCAGATAACATCTTTTGTCCGCATAGAACTGTTGTTGCTAAGTGCTTGTTGGTCGGCCAACATTGGTATGTCCATGAGATGGGGTCCATAAGAGAACTTCACAAATAAGTTTGTCCTTGCTTGTCCAGCAGTATGTCGCTTGTCTTGTACGTCATATTTGGACGGTTTTAGAGATGAGCGGTAAGTAGCCATACAGCTGTTGTTTCGTGGGATTTTGCTTCCAGGATTTGTTCAGCATTCTTGTGCAGTTATCATCAAGCTTTTTCTCAATACGTTTAGTCAGGGTCAATGTAGTGCATCCGTACAGCAGTACTGACACAACTGCTGCTTGGAAGAAATACCGTTTTATTTAATCGGACAGATCAGACTTCCATGTGATCGATAGCCTATCGATGGCAATCTACACTTTTGCTTGTCGCATATTGATTTCATTTGAATAGACGCATATCGCTTCATTTGATGAGACGCTGCTGCTGAGGTACGTGAACTTTTCATCTGATTTTAGAGAACTGACATTTATAGTGGAGATAGTACTTTCTTGATTAAAATACATGTACTCCATTTTGTTCGCGTTTACGTGGAGGCAAATGTTTCCTGCTGCCTGCTTCAGGCTAGACGACAGGAATTCGGCTTGGGTAGGTGTATTTTCAAAAAGCTCTCTATCATCCGTGTCGTTTGCGTCTGTAATATTTACTGTGGAATATAATCTTTTTTCTTGTTTTTTTATATGTAAAGCCATTTTCTTTTATTAGATTTATCGACGTTTTAAGTACGTGGTCTACGCAGATTGTAAACAGTTATAGAGCCAATATATCTTCTTGCAGAACTGTTGCATAGCCATGTCAATCACAAACGTTATACATTTACAAAAACACTGGCGGACACAAATACACAGGCGACTCCGTTGTTCACGTACGAACGTTTATTAACTTCTTGACTTCTGAGTTCGGTTCTTCGACACGAGGAGAGAGAGACACAATTCTCAATCATTCTATAATAAGAAAACTCAAGCGCTCGGCACATCTCGTAGTCTTTAAGATCTCGGTCGGTAGAGATCTGCAGAACTCCATGGTCAGACTTCAACTTCTCAACACCATGGTCTTAACTCAACTTCAACTCTCGACATGGCCAAAGTCAACTCCCAAATGGACTGGCCCCAGTCGAGTACCCAACTCAACTACCCTACAGTAAAACTCAGCTGGACTGGCTCCCAGTAAACTACCAACTCGACTCGCCTACAGTCGAGTACCCAACTGACGAGTTTTTCAAAATACCCAAATTCTCAGCCTATCGCTTCCTGACTTGATGTCATTCACACTCCAGTCCTCATTTCCTATCTGGGATTTATTATGATAATTGTGATCGCCCTATCCTCTGCGCGCGAGCGTAAAATGTACCCAACGTCTGTGCACCTGAACTAAGAGCCGAATAGTTCAAAGCTCAACCAAATTGAATGATAGAATATAATTAACGAAAAATGATTAATATAAAAAAATCATTCCGTAATTATATAACAGAACACGAGCAGCAATGTCGAAGAAATCTATATCTCTATCCGGTAAACGAACCATAACTTTCATGTTACAATAGAGCAAAATCGATAATACATTACATAATAAAAAGTGTAAGTTATGTGGAGAAGGAGATGAAACGATTTATCAATAATAAGCGAATGTAGCAAACTAGTACAAGACTAACCATGATTGAGTGGAGAAGGTAATTCACTAGGAATGATGCAAAAAATTGATATTTGGTCATATTATCAAATGGTATATGTACAAAGCAGAATCCACTCTCAATGTTACATAGCCATACATGAATATGGGAAATATACATAGAATATTCATAACTCATATAAATCAGACCTAACCGATAAAATGAAACGCAGTTTCTTCCAGGCAGCGGTTGTGTCGATACTGCTATATGGATGCACTACATGGACGCTAACTAAACGGCTGGAGAAAAAACTAGACGGAAATTACACAAGAATGTTGAGAGCAGTATTGAAAAAGTCCTGGCGACAACACCCCACGAACCACCAACTATACGGATACTTGCCCCCCATCACGAAAACTATACAAGTTAGACGAACCAAACACGCGGGACACTGCTGGAGAAGCAAGGACGAGCTCATAAGCGATGTACTCCTATGGACCCCCACATATGGATGTGCAAAAGCAAGACGACCAGCACGAACTTACATACAGCAACTATGTGAGGACACAGGATGTAACCTTGAAGACCTGCCGGAGGCGATGAATGATAAGGAGAAGTGGCGAGAGAGGGTCAAGTATATCCGTGCTGGCGGCACGACATCATGATGATGATGATATATAGACAACATAGTAATCCCGAAATACAAAAACACTTACGACTTCTTATTTCAGGTACGAGACTTTTTATTACCTTTGAGTTAAAAGGTTTTTCGACATAAGGAATAGAGAGGCACAATCTTTCTATGACGATTTTTCCATCTGCCCCAAACCACGTGCAACACCCGCCGCAAGGCCTCGGCGAGCGAGCGAAAGTCAACCTTCTTCTTCGAACGCTAAAACCCAACTCTACTGTTTGGAGGCAGGAACTCAACTAACTGACTTTTCTCAAATCTCAGCCCACGCATCCGGTGCGTGACGTCACTCACATCCCTGGTCACATCTTCTATCTGGGATATTTATTGTGACATCTCTGAATGACACGTCCGCTTCGCGCGCGTCAACACCTGTACTCATGTTTGCACCTAACTAACCCATGCACTGAGCCGAAAGGTTCTCAGCCTAACTAAACCCAAAGGCAAGATATATAAAACGAAATCCCTCGGCCATTATATTGCATAAAAATTGTGACGCATACAATTCTATGTAAGTTTAAGATACAAACAGATCAACTTATCATAACCAGAAAACCAGACCTAAAGTTAATTAACAAGAAGAAAAAGAAGAGAACTTGGTCAAGTAGATTTCGCCATCCCTTCGGACCAGAGAGTAAATACAAAGGAGAGTGAAAAGAGAGACAAATATTTACACGATGCGAGAGGAATAAAAAAAACTGTGAAACATGAGGATGACGGTAATACTACTTGTAATTGGCGTGATTGGAACGGTCCCCAAATAATTGTAAAAGGGACTGGAACAACGGAAATCTGAGGAAAAATCAAGAAGACCTATCAGATTTCCAAATATTCAGAAATGTACCAAAGATCTGATGAAACTTGTTGTCATTCAGACTTCATTGAAAGACAAACAGTTAAGTTTGATATTAAAAACTCGCAAAGAGTAAGATAATAATAATGATAATAATTATAACAAAGCGAGAAACAGAATCGCTCCTTATAGCAGCACAACATAACGCCATAAGAACCAATAGTATGAAAGCGAGAATTGATAAGACAGAACAAAATATCAAATTTAGTTTATGTGATGATAGAGAGAAAAAACCTCTATGACATAATAAGCGAATGCAGCAAATTATCACAGAAGGAGTATAAGTCGAGACACGACTAGTTGGGCAAGGGGATCCACAGGGTGATAAGCAAGAAATTTAAATTTGACCATACAAACAAATGGTATATGCACAACCCATCATCTGTCCTAGAAAATGACACACATAAACTCCTATGGGACTTTGACATACACACAGATCACCTAATCTCAGTCAGAAGACCAGATCTCCTAATAATCAACAACAACAACAACAACAACAACAACAAAAAAGAAGAAAACTAGGCAGTTTTGTGGACTTTGCTGAACCAGTAGACCACAGAATAAAGCTGAAAGAAACTGAAAAGAGAATTGAAAAAAACTATGGAACATGAAGGTGACAATTATACCAATTGAGATTGGTGCTTTTGATACAGTAACTAAAGTATTATTGAAGGGACTGGATGATTTGGAAGTTGGCGGACGAGTGGAGACATTCCAAACTACAGAATTATTGAGAACGGCCAGAATCCTGAGAAGAGTCCTGGAGACTTGCTGTCACTCAAACTCCAGTGAAAGACCAGCTAAAACTTATGTGAAAAACTCTCAAGGAGTAAATAATAATAATGATAATAATTTGGGTATCTTGGAGGCTGACACCATCAAACAAGTGGAAATGAAAGACAAAATTCAAAAGGAATATCTCGGTAGAACTAGAAAACAAGTAGTTTTCTAGTTTTGCTCGAGTAGAGCAAAACTCTCTACAAGAAACCTCATCAAAGGAATAAATACTTGGGCTGTGCCCCTCGTTAGATTTTCGGGACCTTTTCTCTAGTGGATTTGAGATGATCTTAAACAAATGGATCAAAGAACAAGAAAACTAATGACCATGCATAAGGCATTACATCCCAGAGACGACGTTGACAGACTATATGTATCTAGAAAAGAGGGAGGAAGAGGACTCGCCAGCATCGAAGACAGCGTTGACGCATCGATACAACGACTCGAAGACTACATAGAAAAACCCGAACGAGGACTGATTACAGCCATCAGAAAACATACTGAGAACACGATAGACGATAGAATGACGATAACTAGGAAACAAAAATGGGAAAAACAACTCTATGGCTGCTTTAAACGACTAATAAACGCCATCTCACACGAGAAAACCTGGACCTAGCTAAGAAAAGGTAACCTGAAGAGAGAAACGGAATCTATCCTAATAGAAGCACAGGATAACGCCATAAGAATCAATCATATCAAAGCGAGAATAGATAAGACACAACAAAATAGCAAATGGAGACTATGCGGTGACAGAGACGAAACGATCAATCACATAATAAGCGAATGCAGCAAATTAGCAGAAAAGGAGTATAAGACGAGACACGACTGGGTGGGCAAGGTGATCCATTGGGAAATGTGCAAGAAATTAAAATTTGACCACACTAATAAATGGTATATGCACAATCCATCATCTGTCCTAGAAAATGACCCACATGAACTCCTATGGGACTTTGACATACATACGGATCACCTAATCTCGGCCAGAAGACCAGACCATATAATAATTAACAAAAAAAGAGAATCTGCAAATTTGTGGACTTAGCTATACCAGCTGACCACAGATTAAAACTGAAAGAAAGTGAAAAGAAGGATAAGTACCTCGACCTTACTAGAAAATTGAAAAAGCTGTGGAACATGAAAGTGACGACTGTACCAATTGTGATTCGTGCTTTTGGCACAATAACTAAAGGATTATTAAAAGGCCTGGGGGACTAGGAAGTTTGCGGACGGGTAAAGACTATCCAAAGGAAAGCATTACTGAGAATGGCCAGAATACAGAGAAGAGTCCTGAAGATTTGAGGAGACTTACTATCACTCAAACTCGAGTGAAAAACCATCAGCTAATACTGATGTGAAAAACTGTAAAGGAGTAAATAATAGTAATAATACCTTAAAGAGAATAATTCCTTCTAAGAATGCTAACAAGAATGGTAAAGGAATGTCGAACTGATGGACAATCTGACTTCTACATGTTCTTTCTCCTTCACCATTCTCTCATTCCAGGTGCCTCGAAGAAGTTACTTCCTTCATCTTTTGTTCGAAAGGATGGAGATTGAGACTCTCGTTTTATTTATCTATTTATTTATATATTTATTCATTCTTTCCTTTAGAGCATTTTTGGGGTAAATAAAAAAGAAAAAAGAAAAAAGCGAGGAAGGGGGTAAAATGGCAGGAGGCAGGTGTGCGTCGTACTTTTTATTTATTGTTGAAAAATTGTTCATAAGCTGAACAGATTCTCAACATCTGGCCTTAATAGAGTTTTGTTTTATTGTTTTTTGTTGTTGTTGTTTTTTTTCTTTTCTTTTCTTTTCTTTTACACTCTGTGAGTTTATCAGTTTGCGAAAGGGTTTTCAGCAGATCTGAGGGTGAACTGAAAATGTTGAAGTCTACGAGAGTGGAAATTCTGGAAGACATTTATTCTACTAAAGGATTTACCATACACGCAAACATGCCCCAAAACAGACCACACTTCTGCTAGCATACTCCACAATAGAGAGATAGATAAAAATTGATATGGGTAGACCAAACTGGGATAGATAGATACGTACATAGATAGATAGATAGATAGATAGAAAAAAAACTGACACATATCAAACTGAGATAGATAGATAGATAGATATTTGAGTAAGGTATGAGGTCTTCTTTTTACAACAAAGATAGATATACACATATATACGTTAGTACATACAGACATGCATATTCCCGAATAGACATAGATAGATAGATGAAAATTGACATGGTCAGATTAAACTGAGGTTGATAGAAAGATCAAAATTGACATAGATAAAACTGAGATAAATAGACAGACTGATAAAAGTCGACAGAGTTAGATTAAACTTAGATAGATAGATAGACAGATAGAAGAAAATTGACATAAACAGAAAAATTTCGAGGCAGTTAATTTTTTAAGTATTATAGATTTACGGCGCCATCTAACGAGAAATGTATC
>OY757932.1:55315310-55402810 GCA_963585895.1 Sepioteuthis lessoniana | reverse complement strand
GCCCTCTCCTACACCTCGTTGCAGTAGCTATTGAAAAGGGAGCCTTCGTGTCTCTCTCGACTAAGGTCACCAACTTTACTTCCAAGAGTTAAGTTATTGTAAGAATTCCTTGTTGTTCTTACCTGTTGCTGGGATCGAACCTGCAGTTATTATTTTAGGAAATGACCGGGACGATGCAGGTTCAGATCTGGACCGGGCTGTTTGTGTTTCATTTCTCAATCATCCGTTTGGGAGTAATTTCTCTTATGCAATCTAGGAGTAATTGCAATGAAGGAGTAATTTATGGCATATCAACCCTTGTAGGTTATTTAATGCCAATTCCTCTATATACATATATATATATATATATCAAGTATATATCATTTGATTTGGTTTGGATGGCTTTTATGGAATATCAACCATCGTAGTCATTTAATACCAAAACTTCTTTATACATATATATTAGATATATGATTTCTAAATATATTTCGTTAAGAACATTTTTAAATGAGTCAGAGCTCATTTTTTTCTTTTGGCTTACGGATAAATAGTTTCAACTAATTCTATCAAATCCGAATAATTCTATTTACGATAAATCATTTTTTTCACACACAGTTAAAAGATATTAAATATTGCTATGTATTACTAAAAAATTCAATTAAACATCAGTCATTTGTTTACACACAGTTAAATGATCAAACTGTTCTATTTCTAACAATTCAATTAAAAACAAGTCATTTCTTTGCATACAATTTATATGTCAAACTATTCGATTTGACTCATAGATAGGACTCTGTCAGGTGCTGCCACTTCAGACCAAAGTGGACCTGGGCGTGATGGCAATGAAAATGTACTCCATATTCCTCAAAGCTCCAGGACTGGAACATCACTATCAGACGCTTTTGAGTCATATCAGAACACTTGTTGGCGAGGGATGCGCCAACTCTTCTGCAGAGATGCAGTTGGTGTATTTTACAGTCCCAACCGAATGTACAGTGATTTTCTCGTCAATTTTCATGTTAGAATGGTCAATAGACCATTTTTAATAATTCCATTGCATTTATATCCATTAAGTATATATGCAATGAAAATTAATTTTTATATTCTGCTTGTGCCCCGATTTTTGATTATCCAATCACAAATTTGCATTCGATTAGAAATCTGACTGAATTTGCTTTCATCACTTCCTATTATTAATGTATAATGCTTTCTTATACTTATGATCAATGATGATGTTCTTTTCCTGTCACAATTGATTCAGAGATTTTCTCAAAGCTTATTTTCTTTAAATTGCCCTTTTTTCCCGATCAGATTTATGGGGAGCAGGGAATCTTATCCTTCTGCAAGGGATACAGTCAATGAATACTACGAAGTTTTGTTTAGTTTGGTTTAGTTTGATTTGGTTTGGTTTGGTTTGATTTGATTTGGTTTGGTTTGGTTTGGTTTGGTTTGATTTGGTTTGATTTGATTTGGTTTGATTTGGTTTGGTTTGGTTTGGTTTGATTTCGTTCTGTTTTCTTTCGTTTGATTTGATTTCGTTTAATTCCGTTTGGTTTGATTTGGTTTGATTTGATTTGGTTTGATTTGGTTTGGTTTGGTTTGGTTTGATTTCGTTGTTTTTTTTTTTTCGTTTGGTTTGATTTCGTTTAATTCCGTTTGGTTTGATTTCGTTCTGTTTTATTTCCTTTAATGTTATAATTAGAGATAAAACAGTTAATCTTATAATAAGCGAATACAGCAAACGAGAATAAACAGAATACAAGACTAGGCACAATTGGGTAGGAAAGGTGAGGCACTGAGAATTGTGCCAACGTTTTACCATTCTAACTAATTGTGTATGCAGAAATAATAATCTGTCCTTGAAAATATAACCTAAAAAAAATCTTGAAATACAAACGGGTCATTCAATAAAAGCCAAACCTAATGTTAATTAACAAGAAGACAAGAATTTGCCATCTAGTGGAATTTGCCATTCTGCCGGACGACTGATTAAAAAGACCAGAGTAGAGATTAAAAGCGGGAACAAGAAAGGGAAAATAAGGAAAAAAGGAAAGAAAATGAAAAATTGGAGGAAACTGTAAAAATGGCTTTGTTTCTTTGTTCCATGGCATGTCAAATTCCGTGGGTTACTCAATACCAAATCCATCCTAAAAATGGTTCTGTTTAATGAATCGCTGGCGGATTAAAAAGTGTATAACTTTCCCTTGAGTATTAGCCCAAAAGACAACATAATAGCGTGACTGGAGTTCGAACTGGCTTACTACGATGTTGCAGGGCTGCACGTAAGCCACTGCACCACAGGCATTTTCTTGACATAGATAGATACATAGATAGATAGATGTGTCCGAGGTGTAATGGTTATCGTCGTAGGAAATGAACATAGCGACACGAGTTCAAATCCTGGACGAGACTGACTGCATTTCACATAGCCCTTGGGAAAGGTACGAATCCAATTATTCTTCCTCCAGCTATGGGTAAATAGTAGGAGAGACTAGGTTCTTCAGCCTTGGTGAGGCAACTAGTCTAGGAGAAGGAAAACTCTGAATTCAAACCAGTTAAACTCCGCTTAAAAATTGACCTTGTGTCATATCCTGCCCGAGCGGACGGGTTGGTAAATATGAATAGATAGATAGATGGATAGATAGGATCTTCCCCAATATCATGCATATAATATTGTTTGGATTTGTTTTCTTTGTTTAATGGCATATCAACCTTCATGGGTTATGCATTGCCAAATCCATCTTTGTAGAAGAATAGTTGCGGTATTATTTAACCTGTTGCTGCGGAATTAGAAGGTCCATAACTTTCTTAAGAATATTAGAACAAAAATGAACATAAGAGCGTGACTGGAGTGCAAACTTGCTTACTACGGTCTTGCAGTGGAGCACGTAAGCCACTGTACCAAAAGGATTTTCTTAACATTCATAGATAGATAGATATGGATTGAAATAGATAGATAGATTGATAGATAACATCTTCCAAAAAAGTAAAGTAAGCAAAGTTGGCGACTATAGTCGAGGGCGACTCGTAAGCTACCTTTTCGATAGCTACTACACCAAGGTGTAAGGAAGAGAGCTACTCCTTTCCCTGGATTGCTCCACTTTACCCTTAATCCTTATCTTCTGATGCGAAGTTTTAAGCAAGGCAGCATCAAGTACCAATTTTTGAGTATGGCTGGGATTGAACCCGGGTCTCCAGGACCATTGACGAACACTCTACTCATTTGGCCAATGGCCCGGTATCTTCCCAAATACCATATGTATAATATTAGTTAGGTTTGATGCCTTTGTTTAATGGCTTATCAATCTTTCTGGGTTATTTAATACAAAACCCAACCTTGGGGTAATAGGGGTTCATACATGACTAGAGTTCGATCTCGCTTACTACGATGGTGATGTCCAGTATGTTAGCCATTACCCAAGGCATTTTATCTTTCTTTAAGATTCTGATACGTTTTGATAATTAGTAAACTCACAGAAGCCAACGAGATAACTTTGAAAACTATTCCAAAATGATTACGTCCCTAAGGTGAGAAGTTGTTATTTTTTAAGCGAAAAAGAATTCATGATTAAATGACGTAATTCAAACCTTGATTGGTTTTGTCGGCTTGGGTTGTAGAATACACCGACAGCATCTCTGTAGATCGATAATACCAACCTTAATGAATGTCCTAAATATGACCGTAAACCATCTGATGCTGAGGCTCCAATCCTGGAGCAATGGGAAATCTGTGGTTGGCCTTCATTAGAATTACTCTCAGGTCCACTATGAGTTGGAGTGGTAGTATCTGTTAGAGTTCCATCAATAGGTCAAATAGAACTGATTGACCAAGATCTATTAAATCACTCAACTGTGTGCTAATGTTAAATTGAATTGTCAGTTTTACCGAGTAATACCTGAAAACATTCAAATGTGTGCATGAATAGAATTATTGTCATTACATAACAATACTTGAAAGCGTTTAACTGTGTGCAAACGAATCAATACTGTTAAATAAAATTATTTGTGTTGAGCGCTAACAAAACGGCTGGAGAAGAAGCTAGACGGCAATTACACAAGAATGTTGCGAGCAATATTGAACGAGTCCTGGTGGCAACACCCCACAAGGCACCAACTATACGGCCACCTGCCTCCCATCACGAAAACTATCAAAGCTAGACGAACCAGACATGCAAGTTACTGATGGGGGAGCAGGGACGAGCTCATAAGTGGTGTACTCTTTTGGACCCCCACATATGGCCGAGCAAAAGCAGGACGACCAGCTCGAACATACATACAGCAGCTATGTGAGGATACGGGATGTAGCATTTTCTTTTTACCCTTTTTATCCTTTCCTCTCTCTCCCTGTCTTTCTTTCTCCCTTTTTTTATTTCTTTTTTCTTTCTTTCTAATTAATAAGCGCCCTATTCTGGTATTCTTTTTCTTTATTTTCCATTTTAACTCCCCCCTTCTCCCCCCCTTTCTCTCCCTCTCTTGGATTTCTCTCCTTTCTTTCTCTGTCCATCATCTTTTTATATTCTCTCTTTCTTTTTTCTCCCTCTCTCCTTTTGGTTGTTTCTTTGTTTCCTTGTTTCTTTCTTTCTTATAAACTCTTTATCTGTTTATACATTTGTTTCTCTTTTTTCCCTTTTAAAATTTTCATTCTCTACCTCATCACTCTCTCTTCCTCCCCCTCTCACTCTTCCTTTCTTCTTTCTTTCTTTCTTTCTTTCTCATTTATCTGCTTATATCTTATATTTGTGTTTTTACTAAATTTTTCATCTTCTCTCTCTCTCTCTTTCTCTCTCTCTCTCTCTCTCATCTCTCTTTTTTTCTTCCTCGTCTTCTCGTTCTCGCTTTCTTCTTTCTTTTTTTATAAACTCATTTATCTGCTTATATCTCATATTTGTTTTTTTTTTTAATTTTTTATTCTTTCTCTCTCTCTCTCTCTCTCTCTCTCTCTTTCTTTCTTCCTCGTCTTTTCGTTCTCGCTTTCTTCTTTCTTTTTTATAAACTCATTTATCTGCTTATATCTCATATTTGTTTTATTTTAATTTTTTATTCTCTCTCTCTCTCTCTCTCTCTCTCTCTCTCTCCTACTTTTTTTTTTTATAAACTATTTTTTCTGTTTCAATTTTATAATTTCCTTTTTTTTACTTGATTTTCTATTTTCACATATCTCTTTCCCTCTATTTTATCGTGCCCCTCTCTTTCTATCCCGTCCATGTTTGTCTACGCTTTCTATCTCTCTCTCTTTCTCTCTCTCTCTCTCTCTATCTATCTATCTCCTCTTTCTTTCTTTCTAATACTCAGTTTATTTATTATATTTCTTTTTTTTAATTCTTATTTTTCTTAATTTTGTCGACATTAAACTTTCGGGCCGGTGCTAATAGAGCTTTGCACTTATTCAAACATCTTATATATATATATATATATATATATATATATATATATATATATATATATCAAACATCTTATATATATATATATATATCAAACATCTTCTATATATATATATATATATATATATCAAACATCTTATATATATATATATATATCAAACATCTTATATATATATATATATATATATGTATATATATATATATATATATATATATATATATATATATATATATATATATATATATATATATATATATATTGGGCATGTGAGCGTGAGATTTGGAATCAGTGTATACTTATTTGCATGTGTGTGTGTGGGTGGGTGGGTCGGCTGAGATATGGGGCATGTTTCAACTTAAGTCTTAGACAGGTGTCGTTGTATATCCAGAGCAAATCACGTGTCAAACTCTTTGTGTTTCGTGACGTTAAAATTGAAACCAAGTCAGATCAACTCCGCCATTTTGGACTTTGCTCTTTCAACGGGTGTTATCAAAACAAATGCTTTTTAAAAGGGTATTAACATCACTTGAAGTATGTTTTGTGCGTGTCACTGTGTACATATGTATGGGGTGGAGCGTCTCTACATTTCTGACAAGCTTGCAGCGTCAGTTTCAGACATGAAATGTGAGTTTTCCTTCAAGGTGTCAATTGTATATTTGTGTACACGGAAGTGAAACAGTAACACACGCGCGTGCGCACACACACACACACACACATATTTATATATATGTTTATATGTATATATAGATATATGTGTGTGTGTGTGTGTGTGTGTGTGTGTGTGTGTGTGTGTGTGTGTGTGTGTGTGTGTGTGCTCGCTCAGGGATTCATATACAGTATATATATATATATATATATATATACAATGAGTTAGCAAACTCCTGGGTACCAAGTGTACATATACACTCGAACAAACACAGACACGCACACGCACACACGTTCACACACATTCATGCACACACACACACACACACACATATTTATATATATGTTTATATGTATATATAGATATATGTGTGTGTGTGTGTGTGTGCTCGCTCAGGGATTCATATACAGTATATATATATATATATATATATATATATATACAATGAGTTAGCAAACTCCTGGGTACCAAGTGTACATATACACTCGAACAAACACAGACACGCACACGCACACACGTTCACACACATTCATGCACACACACACAGACACACACACATATATATATATATATATATATATATATATATATATACATATATATATATATGAATATGTGTACGTCCTCATATATATATATATATATATATATATATATATATATATATATATATATATATATATATATATATATATTTGAATATCGGACATTGGAAACTCGTGAGTACTCATATATATATACACATACACATGCAAGCATACACATATATGCATGAACGTAAATGTACATATGTAAAAGTGTGTGTATTTCTGAGTGGGTATGCTTTTAGATTTATGTTTGATGGTATATAATCTCCGGTAGGTTATTTAAAGCCAGAGCTAGCTTTGTAAAGAACTGTAGTCGTAATATTTAGCTGAGAGGTATCGGGATTTCAAACCTGTCCCAAGGCTATTATACGAAAAAAGAACCTCCTAATACTGCAAATGGAGTTTGAACTCACTTGCTACAATGTTGAAATCCAGCACTTTAGCCCCCACACCAAGAGGACTCTCCCGTTAGGATATATATATATATATATATATATATATATATATATATATATATATATATATATATATATATATATATATATATATATATATATATAAATGAACGTACGCGCACCCATACACACACACACATGCATATATATATATATATATATATATATATATATATAGAATTTGCATTCTTATGGATTGTCCATCTACTTCTTTCTTTTTTAGAAGCATGAAAATGATTTTGAATATAATAAAAGTAAGAAATAATACAAAAAAATAAGATAAATACAATAAAAAGGAAAATAAGAAAAATCGAATAATAATAAAAATAAGATAAAAAATGATAAAAATGGATAAAAATATGTATAAAAATAGTTAAGAAAATACAAAGATAAATTGAAAAAATAATTTTTTAAATATTTTAAAAAAAATTGAAATAAAAATAAAAATAAAGATAATAAAAAAATTAACAGTAAAAATAAAAATAAAAAAGGATTTAAAAGGTACGTTCCCGCCAAAATTATTCAATTATGGAACATTCTGGAACATCATGAAATATACCTGAAGCAATTATTTAAATAACCCAAACCTTTCATCACGAGCAGGATACGGCACAAACTGTTGAATGGGTCGGTGAATGTGGCTAGCTAGGTCACCTTAGAATATATAGAAAAGCATGACCGCTCCCTTCCTCTCCCCCAAAACTTCAGGGCCTTGTGCCTTTTTTTGTGTAAAACAAAAGAAATAAACCAGGATACCACACAACGTCAGATTTTAAGAAAAGTTTAACACGTTTGAACTTAGGCTATTTTCTTATCTTAGACCGGTTGCTGATCAAGGTTAAAGAGCTTAGTCTGCCCTGCTATTTACTAATACATGGAGGAAGAATAGTTGGATTCATGCCTTTCCCAAGAGTACAACTGTTAAGTGAAATTTGTCCAGGATTTCAACTCGGGTCGCTGTGTCCATTTCCTAGGACGGTAACCATAACACTGTTATAACCAAATACTGAGGTAACAAATGCACAGAGATTAGGTAAAAATATTTTAACCTCACAAATTATTTACTGCTAATTGAAAGAAACCAAAGTTAACACCCACCACATGAGCTAACTTTATATTTTTTACAGGTAATATATACATACACATATATATATATATATATATATATATATATATATATCAAGCTGACAAAGGAAAGAACCAGAAGGTACTCCGCACAAACAATTACGGACGCGGACTACGGTGATGACATAGCGCTTCTCGCAAATACACCCACCCATGCCGAAACCCAGATACATAGTCTGGAACGAGCAGCTTCAGGTAGAGGCTTTTATGTCAATGCACACAAGACAGAATATATGCTTTAATCAAAGAGGCGACATCTCCACACAAAACGGTAGTTCTCTGAAACTAGTAGACAAGTTCACCTACCAAGGAGGCAGTGTGTCATCAACCGAGACAGACATCAAGACACAACTAGGAAAAGCGTGGACAGCTATCGATAGTCTATCAGCCATATAGAAGTCAGACCTGACCTATAAAATGAAACGCAGTTTTTTTTCCAAACAGCGGTCGTGTCGATACTGCTATATTGATGTACAACATGGATACTAAATGTTTGGAGAAAAAGCATGACGGCATCTATTCCAGCTCTCTCACACACACATAAAAAAAAAAAAATTTAAATTAAAAAAAAATCATAAAAATCCTCTTATGGCAAAACAGATATAAATCGTAAAATAATATTCGAATTTTAAAAACGAGAAATAATTTGGTTGAATTTTCATGTAATACGCATAATAATCTGATAAGCATTTCAGTTGAAAGGTCATTCAATAAAATTAATGAATTTTAACTAATCCATATTTACCAACCCCTCCGCTCGGGCAGGATATGACACAAGGTCAAATGTTTAGTGGAGTTCAACAGATCTGATTCTGAGTTTTCCTTCTCCTAGACTAGTTGCCTTACCAAGGACTGAAAAACACAGTCTGCCCCACTATTTACCCATAGCTGGAGGGAGTATAATTGGATTCATATCTTTCCCAAAGGTATGAGTGCTATGTGAAATGCAATCAGTCTCGTCTAAGTCTTGAACTCATGTCACCGTGTCTATTTCCTACAACGATAACCATTACACCAAGAGAATTTTAACAAGTGAATTGGCGATAAGAAATACAGTATACAGTTGCACCTTTTTCAAGGAAATCACGTCATGCGTTTTTTTTTCTGTCTCAAAAGACTATCAGCGGGACGGTTTTTTTTTTTTTTTTGACGGATCACAGCTCTAAGAACGTTCTCTTTAATCAGAGAGTTAAGGTGGTTCCTCTGTTTGCCGGCCCAGGTTCGTGGTAGCAAACCCATGTTTAGCGCATTTGTGAACGTTTTCTTTCTACAAATAATGCCTTTTTATACACATCACACGTTATTTTCTAAATTTCAAAACGTTTGCCCTTCAGTTGTAAAAAGTTGGCGACTGTAGTTGAGGGTGACCCAAAGGAACCCCTTTCAAAAGCTACCACACCGAGTTGAAGGAGAGGCTTCTACTCCATTCCCATGATTGCTCCACTTTACCCTTGATCCTTAACTTATAATGCTGAGTGTTAATCAAGGCGGCATCAAGTACCCCATTTTGCGTCTTTGGTATGACTCGACCTGAGATTGAACCCCAGTCTCTTTGACCATTGGTGAACACTCTACCCATGCAGTCAATTTGATGATAATCCACAGTTCAAGCCTAAAGCGCTCAACTGGATTTTCAGCCACAAAACAAATGTTTTCTGAGAAATTAAAATGATTTTCGCTATAAACCAATTCGAAGCAATGCTTAATAATGCTTAATAGAGAAAAAAATTCCCCCAAAATTTAATTTTGCTTTTTTCAAAAATATTTCAGTTATTTATTCAATATATATATATATATATATATATATATATATATATATATATATATTCAATACATTAGTGAAATGTTTCTGGAAAAAAAAAGCAAAATGAATTATATATATATATATATATATATATATATATTATGTCAGTGTTGGTTGTCGCTAAATCACTTTGTGGGTTTGTGTCGAACCAAGTGCAATATAATATGGAGAGTGCTCAATATCTTAGATAGAGCCATTATATAATAATAATAAATAAATATATATGAGATAAATATTTTTTCGTTTTTTTCATTTTCTTAACTGCCTGATGATTGCTGTTTTGCAAAACACTCCATGAAACCCAGGGGTCACAGTCTAAATTCCATGAATTAAATATTTATATATATCTAATATATATTCATTTATTATATAAATATATATATATATATATATATATATATATATATATATTATATATATATATATATATATATTGTCATCCACAGACAGACTGTTTCGTTCTATCAGAACTCTTTAGTGTGGCTAGACACGCAGGACGCTCGAAGCCGGGATCGAAACCCGTCCAACTTTACGTTATATATATATATAAATATATATATATATATATATATATATATATATATATATATATATATATATATTCAAAAATTTGTACATACACATGCATATATCTACATTCAGAAATTTGAAGCTCAGTTGGCAAGGAGCTGTAGAATGACCCAACTACATCCCTGCAGAAGGGTAAGACTCCCTCAATGAATCTCCTAAATATGACATTTAACAAACTGATGGTAAGGCTCCAGTTTTGGAGCTCTGAGGAATGTGGAGAACCCCTTCATTGCCATTGCTCCCAGGTCCACTCAGGCCCGGAATGGTATCACCTGAAAGGACTCTATCTATGGAATAAATAGAACTAAACTGCAAACTTAAGCGAAACTGAATTGTCTGAATTAGAACAGTTTGACTAAACTGAATAGCTTGAAATAGAAATGTTTTTGAAAATTTAACTGTACTTACATTTAAACTGCTTGCTTATGCTAAACTGAATTGTTTGAAATGGAACTGCTATTGACATTGAAACTACACTTACTCTACACTTACAATATAGAACTATTTTGACATCTAACCGCGTGTAAAAAAAATCTGTACTTATACTGAACTGAATTAGCTGAATTAGAACAGTTTGAATAGATCAAATAGCTTAAAATAGAAATGTTTTTGACAATTAAACGGTGTACTTATGCTAAACTAAATTGTTTGAAATAGAACTGATTATTTGTATGAAAATGGATTTGGCGTTAAATAACCTTGTAGGTTATACGCCATAAAACCCAACCAACCAACCAAATTTTTGCGTAAATTGAATGTGTAGTATTACATAGTGATACTTAGAACCATTTGACAGTATCCAAGTAAATGAAATGTTCAATAAAATAATAAGTGTTGATTTGCAGTACTTCTAACCACTTCACATACAAATGTTTAGGTTTGGTTTGGTTTGTTGGGTTTTATGGCATATCAACCTTTGTAGGTAATTTAACGCCAAATCAATTTTTATGTAAATAATCTGTTCTATTTAAAACAATTCAGTTTAGCATAAGTACACAGTTTAATGGTCAAAAGCGTTTCCATTTCTAACTATTCAAGCAGTTGTATGTAACAATTCGGTTAAGTGTAAATACAGTCTTAATGTCGAAAAACAGTTCTATTTGAAATAATTCAGTTAAGCATAAGCACGCAGTTTAAATGTAAGTACGGTTTAATTGAAAAGTCATTTCTATTTCAAACTATTCAGTTTTACTCAAACAATTCATTTTAGCATAAGTATACTGTTAATTCTATTTAACCCATAGATAGGACCATTATCAGGTGCTACCACTCCGGGCCAGAGTGGACCTGGGAGCAATGGCAATGAAGAGGTACTCCGCATTCCCCAAAGCTCAAGCATTGCTGGAACCTCACCATCAGATTGTTTAGTGTCATATCCAGGACACTCGTTAGGGGGGGGCTTACCCCTCTGCAGATGTGCAGTCAGTGTATTCTACAGACTTAGCTGACTGGGCAATACACAGAGTTAAATGTCAAACAGTTTTATTTCAGATACTTCAGTTCAGCATAAGTACACAGTTTAGACGTCAAAAACAGTTCTATTTCGAGCAATTCAGTTCATCACTAGTACGCAGTCTCAATGTCAAAACAGTTCTATTTTAAACAATTCAGTTTAGCATAAATACGCAGTTTAAATGCAAAAATCAGTATAGTGAAAGAAGCACGTAGTTCTATTTAACCCATAGATAGGACCCTTATCAGGTGCTACCACTCCGGGCCAGAGTGGACGTGGGAGCAATGGCAATGAAGGGGTACTCCGCATTCCCCAAAGCTCCAGCATTGCTGGAACCTCACCATCAGATTGTTTACTGTCGTATCCAGGACACTCGTTAGGTGGGGGGGGTCTTGCTCCTCTGCAGAGAAGCAGTCGGTGTATTCTACTGCCCAAGCCGACTGGGCAAACAAATGTTTATTTTGAATATAATTAATCGTAATATATCGCAACACTTTAAGCCATTTAACTACGGAGAAACAATAGCATTACTAGTGTACTAACAAATTAGTTCTAACTCATTAAAAAATGAAATTATCAACAAACCATTTAATTACAAATAATATGCCTATCCATTTAAATGTAAGCAAACAAATGACTCGTGTGAAATTGCTATATTGCAATTCTTGAACTTTGAACAAACAAATTATTATTTATTAATAGAATTATTAGTATTATTCAAAAATATTTGAAACTATTTAACTGTGCAAAAAAAGCTCAGGCTCGTCTAAAAATGTTATAAAAATGTGTTTACAAATCATATATTTGATATACGTATGAAAAGGATTTGGTATTTAAAAACCTACAATGAATTATAAGTGGTGCATTCGATAAGTTTCCAGATTTTTTTGTACAGCCATTTAAAATTATCGTAGACTTTAAAATTCAGTATGTTATTGCCATACATCTTATGAGATGGCTGACCAATTTTCCTGATTTCTGGTTCAAATGAACAGCTACAGAAGGAATTGGAGTACACCCTATTAAAACCTGATTGTCAGAGCTGGTGAATTTCAAATTACAATCTGGACGTGAGGACACGATATGCAATAAAAAATTTTTTTAAACTTGGAAAAAATACCAGAGAAACGTATGGAATGCTTCAGATTGCTTTTGGACCTTCTTGCCTGAATTGAGCATCAGTTTTTGAGTGGCATAAGAGATTCAAGGAAGGCAGGTAGTCTGTGAGGGATGATGAGAGGTTTGGGAGGAGTAAGGAAGTCAATACACCAGTGTTGATTGGCCAAAGGGCTAGGGTTAGGGTTAGTGTTACTATGCTGAAGTTTTAAGGGAGTTCAGGAAGAGATTCCGTTGGAAGAGGACAGCACTCTTCAAATCGGATCAATGGCATTTCCATCAGGACAATGCACCTGTCCCAAATCCATCCTTGTCACAGACTATTTGACCAAGATGGGCATCAAGACAGTTCCTCAGACTCCCTATAGTCCAGACCTTGCTCCCTGTGACTTTTGCTTATTCCCTAAGCTCAGAGGCTGTTGTTATGCGATAATTGAGGAGATGAAAGAGGCTGTGACGAAGGTCATTGACACGCTCGCCCAAAAGGACTTCCATGGAGCCTTCCAGAATTTGTTGGAACGGTACAACAGATGGATTGCAGCCGGTGGAGATTACTTCGAAGGCGACTAGAGTTTCATGTGTACAATCAATAAAAGTGCACGTACGAAAAAAGTCTGGAAACTTATTTAATCATCCTCATATATATATATATAAAGTAAAAGTTAGCGACCATAGTCGAGGGTGACCCGAAGGCTCCCTTTTCGATAGCTACTACACCAATGTGTAGGGGAGGGCGCTACTCCATTCCCTGGATTGCTCCACTTTACCCTTGAACCGTACCTTATAATGCTGAGTGTTAAGCAAGGTGGTATCAAGTTCCATTTTTAAAGTCTTTGGTATGACTCGACCTGGGATTGAACCCAGGTCTCCCGGGCCATTGGCGAACACTCTAATAAAACGGAAGCAAACTAAGTTAGAAATTTGTTGATGCCTGAATGTAACACCAACAACTCCGTATTATTACATACACAATACTGATACAATGACGTATATATATCATCATCTTGTCGTGCCGCCTGCACGGATACCCTGACCCTCTCTCGTCACCCCTCCCAATCGTTCATCGCTTCTAGCAGGTCCTCAGGGCTACATTCCTTATTCTCACAGAGCTGCTGTATGTAGGTTCGAGCTAGTCGTCCTGCTTTTGCTCGACCACATGAGGGGATCTATAGAAGAACATCACTTTTGAGCTCGTCCCCGCATCTCCAGCAGTGTCCTGCATGTCTCGTACGTCAAACTTTGATAGTTTTACTGATTGGAGGTAGGTGGCCGTACAGCTGCTGCTTTGTGGGGTGTTGCCCCCACGACTTGTCCGAAATTGCTCGCAGCATTCTTGTGTAGTTGCCGTCAAGCTTTTTCTTCATCTGTTTAGTCAGTGTCTCTCTCTCTCTATATATATATATATATATATATGTGTGTATGTGTGTGTGTGTGTGTGTGTGTGTGTGTGTGTGTTTGACTTTTTTAAAGCATATCAATCTTCATGGGTTATTTAATGCGAAAACCATCCTTGTTGAAGTTGAGAGAATAAGGGAATTCATATTTTTCCCAAATGCATTTGTCGAATTGCGATACTGGAGTTCGAAGCTGCTTACTGTGATGTCATAATCAAGTTCGTTTTGGTGGTGTAATGGTTAACAAGCTCCACTAGCAAATCTACACGAGCCTATTCGAGTTTCTTTTGGTGCCTATTTTAAATTGCCCTCTGCCAAATCTTAGCAAAAAGCTTAGTAAATCAACACTGATTCAAAGAGATTATATATATATATATATATATATATATATATATATATATATATATATATATATATGTGTGTGTGTGTGTGTGTGTGTGTGTGTGTGACGGCAGGATGTACATGCATATATGTATATACACGTTTGTGCGTCTGTGTGTGTCTTTGTACACAAGTAAGCACATGTGTTTATATATATATATATATATATATAAACGCATGTATACGTGCAGCTTATTTACTTACTAAATACACACACACACACATAGACACACACACACATATATATATATATATATATATATATATATATATATATATATATATATATAAGTTTAGTTATATATACTTAAACACTTATATATATATATATATATATACATATATGCGTGCTTAAGTAAATAATTATAGATAAGCATTTTGTTTGTCAGTGTGCAGGTGCTTTCACGTCTTTCTGTTATTCTTGGGGTTGCTTCGTAAAGAGCCTGTCATGTAATGTCGCTGATTGTTTTGGCTCTAAGAAGAGGGAACGTCACGGGGACCTTCATGTGTTCCCAACCCCTAGACGCGAATGCGAAACACAGAGGCAGAGATAGATAGAGCGAGAGAAAGAGAGAGCATACACCAAATACCCCCTTCCAAATCTCTTCTAAGTCTACAAATTCCAGGCGTCGAAGACTGACGCCCCTGGAGGGTTTTAACTTGTGATGGTTGTGGGTAAAGATACAAGTCCTATTTAGGAAAGGTGGCTGGGGCTAAGGTTTGTCGGAGCGGGGGTGCGTTTTTGTCGGGGTGAGAGCGGCAGGTGTGGAATATGTAATCATTTGACACTTGAGTTGTTGGAATAGGCTGAAATTTTAAAAAGGAAAAAAAAAAGATATGTCGGCAAAATGGAAATGATGGAAAAAGAAAAAAAGTCTTTTAATGGGAAAACGGATATTTTCTAGTAAAGGTCGACTTCTCATCTGTATCGATTTCTTTTATTTTCTTTTACACATTTGATTAAATATAGGCGAGTCAAAAGTTTTGCAATATTTTGTTAGATGCTTGTTTGCGTCACGTATATCACGTGATCGAAGCATGGAAAATTACCCGCTGAGGTTGATAATATTGTAGTAGTTGGTGAGCTGACATTGCTTTGAAATTGTTCATGGACGTGCAACATCGTATAATTTGAAAGTTTCTACTTTAAGATATCGCTCTGGACCACACAACAGTTTAAGTAACCAAAATTCTGTGCATGTATTTACGAACCCTTCCGAACAAGCTGGATGTGACACAATGTCAATTTTTAGCGGAGTTTAACTGGTATTTAGAGTTCTTCCTTCTCCTAGATGTGTCACCATACCTTTCTCATGAATATTAGCGCTCTATGAAATGCCATCAATCTCGTCCAGGATTTGAACTCGCGACGCTATGTCTATCTTCTACGACAATAATCAGTATACGACGGGCTCTTCCTGTCACATTTGTTTTACAAAAAGTGAAGACTCAGTTGACCACAAAATTGTAACCAGATATATATTTACCCAACCCCTCCGTAAGGGCAGGATATGGCACAAGGTCAATTTTTAAGCGGAGTTTCACTGGTTTGAATTCAGAGTTTTCCTTCTCCTAGAGTAGTTGCCCCACCAAGGCTGAAGAACCAAGTCTGCCCCACTATTTACCCATAGCTGGAAGGAGAATAATTGGATTCATACCTTTCCCAAGAGTATTAGTGATATGTGAAATGCAATCAGTCTCGTCCAGGATTTGAACTCGTGTCGCCATGTCCATTTCCTACGACGATAACCATTACACGTCGGGCACCGCCACAATATTGTAACTAGATAGTTAAAAAAAAAGGTTCATTCTGTTTGCAAGGACAATGACAATCAGGCAAGATCGAGAAGATCCTGAACCATGGATTTCAAGGCCATTTTCCAAAACATTAAGATAAATCAAAGGAGTTGCATGTGGAGAGTATCAGGTGAGCAATGGATCTGATGTTATGTAATTACGGAATGATTTTTTTAATTAATCATTTTCGTTAATTATATTTTATCATTCGGTTTGGTTGGACCTTGAACTATTCGGCTTAGTGCAGGTGCAGGTATAGGTGCACACATTGAGTACAGTTTACGCTCTTGTGCAGAGGATATGACAATCACAAATGTCATAATAAAAACCCCAGATAGAAAATGTGACTGGGGTGTGAATGACGTCATGCCTGGAAACGATCGGCTGAGGTCAGTTAGTTGAGATTTTGACTCTGGGCCGGGCAGTCCAGCTGGGGGCTACGGGATGCGCGGTGCGTTTGTTGGGTCAGTTATTTGGGATTTGACTCTTGGCCGGGCAGTCCAGCTGGGGGTTGACTGAAGGACGATGTAGGAAGTCAGCATAGTAAAAATTGTGTCTCTCTCTCCTCGTGTCGCAAAAGTAAACTTAAGAAGTTAATAAACGTTTCGTACCTGACCTATGGAGGATCGTCAGTGTTTCAGGATTTCCCTGCGTCTGTATATTTTACATATAGTTATTTTGGTCATATGTTACTCTCACAGTTCACTGTAGTTCCTCACTTTCACGACCTTTGCAAATGCATCCACAATTGCCGAATTGTGCCTGACGCTACCAAAATATTGCAAAACTTTTGAAACACCCCTATAGTTCATTTTCCTTTTAATTTATGGCACAGAACTCGTACAAGTGTCTCATCAACCGAAAAGGACATCGACACACGGCTAACGAAGGCATGGACAGCTATCGATAGCCTATCGATCATATGGTGATCAGACCTAACCGATAAAATGAAACGCAGTTTCTTCCAGGCAGCGGTCGTATCGATACTGCTATATGGATGCACTACTGGACGCTAACTAAATGGCTGGAGAAGAAGCTAGACGGCAATTACACAGGAATGTTGCGAGCAATATTGAACAAGTCCTAGCGGCAACACCCAACAAGGCACCAACTGTACGGCCACCTGCCTCCCATCAGGAAAACTTGCCAAGTTAGACGAAACAGACATGCAGGACACTGCTGGAGAAGCAGGGACGAGCTCATAAGGGATGTACTCCTATGGACCCCCACACATGGCCGCGCAAAAGCAGGACGACCAGCTCGAACATACATACAACAGCTATGTGAGGATACGGGATGTAGCCCTGAAGACCGGCCGGAGGAGATGAACGATAGGGAGAAGTGGCGAGTGAGGTTCAGGGATATCCGTGCTAGCGGCACGACATGATGAAGATGATGATGATGAACTCATACAAGATATTTGAAAAGGCATCCGTCTTCTCAATCACTTAACCTCACACTATTTCATTTCCCTTTATTCATCGATTTTTAGATAAAAATTACAACTGATTTGAACGTTTTGAATTTTATAAATTTTAATATTATCTTCGTAAAATTTACCAAATGTCTTTCCCTTCGTCTGTTCATATAAGTATGCCTCCACAATTTTTTGTGGTGGTAGGGAGCTGACTTTAAACAAACTTTCAGTGTTCAATCAGCACCATGGAAAGATCGTACACTGTTTCATGGGATCAGGCTCTGATTACTTTTTTTGTAGGATCTCTTTGCTCAACCAATGTATCGTGCAATCTCCTTCACTGTAAAAGGACGCCCCTGCCAGGTACTCACTCACTCTCTTAGTAATCGTTAAAAAACATAGCTCTCTTCATTCTTGTACACTTTAGACGTTCTCAATACCGTGAAACACATTTTTTTAATACAATTTATCATCATCATCATCATGACGCGCGGCTAGCACGGATATCCCTGACCCTCTCTCTCCACGTCTCCCTATCATTCATCGCCTTCGGCAGGTCTTTGGGGTGACATCCCGTATAAACACATAGCTGCTGTATGAATGTTCGAGCTGGTCGTCCTGCTTTTAATTGGCTATATGCGGGGGTCCACAGGAGCACATCACTTACGATCTCGTCTTTGCTTCTCCAGCAGCGTTTGGCATGTCTGATCCGTCTAGCTTGTATAGTTTTCGTGATAGGTGGTATGTGGCCGTACAGTTGGCGCCGAGTGGGGTGTTGCTGCCAGGACCTGTTCAATATTGCTCGCAACATTCTTGTATAATTGCCGTCGAGCTTCTTCTCCAACCGTTTAGTCAACGTCAAAAAAAAGTAAAGTTGGCAACCTTGTCGAAGGTGATCCGAGGGCTCCCATTTCAATAGCTATATATTCCGAAGTGTAAGAGAGGGTGTTACTCCTTTCCCTGGAATGCTCCACTTTAATCTTGATCGTTACTTTATAATGATGAGGGTTAAGAAAGGATACATCAAGTACCATTTTTTGAGTCTTTGGTATGAATCGACTTGGGATTGAACCCCGGTCCCCCGGACCACTGACGAACACTCTACTCTAGATAGTCATTTTTCTGGCTTCTCCGTCTCGTATTTGAAACGCATATTTGTGCATGAGTAACACACACAAACAACCACACACACACACACACACATTCACTTACCTAGGAAGCAGCGTCGCATCAACCGGAAAGGACATCGACACGAGGTTAACGAAAGCATGGACAGCTATCAATAGGCTATCGATTATATGGAAGTCAGACCTAACCGATAAAATGAAACGCAGTTTCTTCCAGGCAGCGGTCAGATCGATAATGCTATATGGATGCACTACATGGACTCTAACAAAACGGCTGGAGAAGAAGCTAGACGGCAATTACACAAGAATGTTGCGAGCAATCTTGAACAAGTCCTGGCGGCAACACCCAACAAGACACCAACTGTACGGCCACCTGCCCCTATCACGAAAACTATTCAAGTTAGACGAACCAGACATGCAGGACACTGCTGGAGAAGCAGGGACGAACTCATAAGTGATGTACTCTCATGGACCCCCACACATGGCCGTGCAAAAGCAGGACGACCAGCGCGAACATACATTCAGCAACTATGTGAGGATACAGGATGTTGTCCAGAAGACCTGCCAGAGGCGATGAACGATAGGGAAAAGTGGCTAGAGAGGACCAGGTATATCCGTGCTACCAGCACGACATCATGATGATGATATATATATATATATTAATTTCAATAATTTAAACGAGAATTTTTCAGTCATGTTTAATGACGAAGTCAGTCTGGGTTTGTTTTGTTTTTTGTTTTTGTTTTTACAATTACAAACAAATATATTGTTTCAAGTACCAAATAATAATCATTGAATAAACCTGGGAATAATGACAACGAAAGGGAAGATTCAACACTCTTCAGATTTCAATAACTAGAAACTGATCAACGGATGCAATTAATGTCATACACTGGGTACTTTGGGAGGGGGGAAGTAGTTGGTTGTAAACCTGTGAGCAAAAAATGACAGGATGATACGTGTAAGTCTGATGGGTATACTGGTTGTCTCACTATACATGGGACTCCCTTTTCCGACTGCTAATAACTCTACTAATAATAATATAGTGTTCTTTTTTGTTTCAGATGTGAAAATAGTAAAAAGTAAGTAAAGCTGGCGACCGTAGTCGAGGGCTACCCGAAAGCTCCTTTTTCAATAGCTACTACACCGAGGTGTACGGGAGGGCACTACTCCTTTCCTTGGATTGTTCCGCTTTACCCTCGATATGTACCTTATAATGCTGAGTGTTAAGCAAGGAAGTATCAAGTACCACTTTTTGAGTCTTTGGTATGACTCGACCTCAGCAGGGTTCGAGTCTCGGCTCGGCTCGTTCTCAACATCCCCTCCCCTTTATTCCCACTTTAATCGGCCTTCGGGCTTTTGACCTTGTGTCAAGTCGTGTCTGGTGGGAGGCAGTGACAAATAACACCCCGGTCTTCCGGGCCATTGGCGAACACTCTACCACTAAGCTAACAGGCCATTATCAAAATATTATTCCCTGATCACAATGCCAAAACAAGAAAGGAAAAATATTTTGCGTCACTAAGTATTTAGAGAAAAATCATTCAAAACCATGCAAGCAAAATTTCGCAGCTAGTTTAATTTAACAATTATCCCCAGAAAAGCCAATTTTATAGTTAGTTACACAAATTTAAAGTCACAGAGTTAGTAAACAATTATACCAAGAAGGCAGAAAGTTCCAGACTTGGCAGGGAGTTATAAGCAAGATGTCCTATCAATGTGGATGGAATGAGAGATTCTGTCAGAAGGAGTCCGAAAAGGTCCCTCCGAAAAGTTCCCAAGAACTTGGTTGGTAGGTTAAAATCAATCAATTTCCGCCCTTATCATCAGGTTTGACCTTTCTAAAGTGATATGATCGCTTTTTCAGTCTCTGATGAAAGAAATCTTAATGCAAAAGGAATTATCATATTAATGGGTTGCATCTATTTTGAAACACTCTGTATATATAAGTATGTGAGTGTATGTATGCATGCGTGTTTTCTCTTTGTATATATGAACCATTTGTATATGTATGTGATATAGTATTGTGTTGATTGGTGCTCAAGATGTCTTATCTATGCCTCACGCTCAAGGATTTATTATTGGCATAATGGCTTGATTCTTGTGGGGTTCCATTCCAGGTCGAATCTTACCAAAGACTCAAAAAATGATACTTGATAGGTCCTTGCTAAACACTCAGCATTATAAGATACGTGTAAAGGGTGAAGTGAAGCAATCCGGGGAAAGGAGCAGCACCCTCTCCTACACCTTTTTGTAGTAGCTTTTGAAAAGGGAGACTTCGGGTCACCCTCAATTACTTTTATATATGTTGTATCGTGGTAAGGAAACGATACACAGGGAAACAGAGTTAATTATTTATTAACTCAAGTGGTACAGTCCGACTTGTATAATAAGTCTCTCGCTGTAGGCATTACGTCCAGAATTGGTCTTCAACTGACCGATATCTTTCAGAGCTCTTCTGTCTCTGCTTCTGTTTCTGTATCTGTCTTTGTTTGAAAAATATAGCGTCTTTTATACTTCTGCTATACAGGAAGTCACGTGGTATAAGCTACTATACAGCAAAAAATAAATAATGTCTTTGATCAAAATTCTAAAATAAATCAATTTAAAAAAAGCAGTACTCTAATGAAAATTATGCATCAAATTTCTCACCGGAGTTCTGAAAATATCAATTTTTTCCACATTAAGTCGAGCAGTTCATTTGTTCATTCTTTTAGTTTTTATTTTGTTTAATGACTCACGTAGGAAATGAACATATGACCATCTAAGTGGATAGCATTACGTGGTCAAATGATTATCATCGTATGAAGTCGACACGGCGATCCGAGTTCTAATCCTTGACAAGGTTTTCTGTATTTCATGTTGCGCTAAAACCCTTGGAGAAAGGTATGAATCCTGCAATTCAACTTCCGGTTGTGAAATAATAAAGGGTAAGAATGATCTCTTTAATCTTGGCATGACAACAAGTCAAGGAGAAGCAAAACTATATTCAAAACTGTTAAATTCTTCTTAAAAATTGACCTGGTGTCACATCCTGTTCGAATGGAGAGGTTGAATATATATATATATATATATATATATATATATATATATATATCGTTAAGAACCATGTAAATCAATAAGCATATTTCATTATAAATTTATTTCACCCTTTGGTGGCATCATCAGATGTGATCCCATCGAACCGTTGACATAAATTTACAATGGAATATACTTATTAATTTTCATATTTCTCATTAATATTTCGCTCTGCATAAGTTTACTAATATATATCTACATATAAACATCACATTGAGCCCTCAATTTGGATTATTTCAATTGGGTATATCCATTGAGTCTTTAAACATACATATATATATATATATATGTGTGTGTGTGTATATGTGTGTGTGTGTGTGTGTGTGTGTGTGTGCATGTTTCATTGTTATAATAAAGACAAATTTTGTCTGTATAATCTATTTAAGATCCGATCAAGTTTTCTGATAAGTGTCTTAATTTCAGGTTGGAATTGGTTGACGAATTTCCAAAATTGTCCCGAACGCGTTCGAACCTTTCATATGCCATCATCAGGGATTGCTTGCTTGTGTAAGGTGTGTGTGTGTGTTTTTTTTTAAGTTTTGAATGTTTATAACATAAATGCCTATAACCGTTACGCTATATGTCCAGCTGGACAGTTTAGTGTGGATTTTTGGAACTTATAAACTTGATTTTCTTTCTCGACTAGGATTACTACTATTATGTATGATTTTTTTTTTTTTACCTGTGCTCATATTCTGATTTTTTTTATATCTAACCTTTTTAATTATCGGTTCCCACATTGTATTCATCTCTTTACTTGGTCTTCTCAGCAGGTCATTGTAGCCCAACATATGTGCTGATTCTGTAAGCCGTCTAACCCTCCAATACTCAGCTCTATCAATTATTACAACTTCATCCTATATAGGCAGATGGTTTCCCTTTTCCTTCCATATATGGTCCGTCATATCCGACTTTTCAATCTCACCTTCCGATGTTTTTCTAGCCTTACTTTTAGTGGGCGACCGGTCTCGCCTTTGTATATTTTACCACAACTGCAAGGGATGGAGTAAACACAGTTCTTGATCATGTTGAATTCCGTTGGTGGCTTGACCTGGAAGAGATATCTCCGGAGAGTTGAACCACTTGAGAATACTGTCCCGATGTCATATGGAATACATATCTTTCGGATCCTTTTGGTTAGTCCTTTGACATAGGGCAGACATACTGTGGAGAGATTTTAGGTATTGTCCTCTATTCTCCTATCTAGGTTTCTTGGAGCCGATGTTATGCGCTCTTGGTAGTTGTTGTGATGGAGGTTGTGTCTCAAACTAATCATTTCTTCTTGATATGCATCAGTATCGCTACTAATGGTTTTTGCTCGATGTTGTAAGCAACGGACTATTCCCTTTTTTTTTTTAATGTATATGGCTGATAGGAATTGAAATTGATGTACTGTCCGGTGAAGGTGGGCTTACGATACACAGATGACCTGAATTCGATGAAAGGTAATTTGTTATCTTGCTCTTTTTCCATAGTGAACTCTATAGATGGCCAGATTGAGTTCACGTGATCAAGCAATGTCTGAACGCCTTCCTGATGAGGCCAGAGAATGAATGTCATCTACGTGTCAAAGCCACATAGATGGCTTTAATGATGTAGATCTTAATGCTATTTCTTTGAAGTATTCCAAGAATATGTTACGGCTAACGGATTCAGAAAAGACGTTCCCCGTGAATTCAGTAAAGGACGTAGTTCGAAGTTCCGTGTAGGTTCACGTGTTCGACTAATACCAGGAGAAGGTCGGAGGGCATATCAGCCGAAACGTTGTGAAAATAACAACAAAGATGAAGACAATTGTCCGAAAACTCTTAATAATAAAGATTAGTGATCTAAGTTAAATTATTCCAAATATTGATATGTATCACTAAAAATTCAATTAAACAGTCATTTATTAACACACAGTTAAATGTAAAAACAGTTCTATTTCAAAAAATTCAGTTTAGCATAAGTACACAGTTTAGTTCTATTTAACCCATTGATAGGACCCAATAATTGATATGACCCAATCCGGGCCAGAGTGGACCTGGGAGCAATGGCAATAAAGAGGTACTCCACATTCCCCCAGGCTCAAAGATTACAATTATATAATTTGCTTAGCTAGAAATCGATATATTAATCATCATTCATTGAGCATTCCTGGAAATTTTAATGTATCCTCATATATATTCTCAAACAGAATCAATCCAACTCATCTTCTTTATATATATATATATATATATATATATTCTAGTAATGCATTTGAAAGCGTTTACTGGAGAGCGTGTTTAAAAGAAAATTATCGAAGGAAACCAGTGGAAATGATTATACTATGAATATTGGAAAAAAAAAGAATTCTTTAGTCCCAATACATTTTTATTACATTAGATACACACAGACGTATATATATATATATATATATAAGTAAAGTTAGTGACCCGAAGGCTCCCTTTTCAATAGCTACTAAAATGAAATGAAGGGGGGGCACGACTCCTTTCCCTGGATTGCACCTCTTTACCCTTGATCCTTACCTCATAATGCTGAGTGTTAAGCAAGGCGGCATCAAGTACCATTTTTGAGTCTTTGATATGACTCATCCTGGGATTGAACCCCGGTCTACCGGACTATAAGCGAACACTCTACCCACCGGTATTTGAGTCACCCTTGACTATATAAAGAAGATAGAGTAAAATACATACTAAAAACCGATCAGTGAGCAACTTCCAAACGCCAGCTTAATAACAACTCGAAATTTCAAGATAAACAAAGAAATAATTTTTTAAAAAAGCAATATACACAAAACAGAAATCACAAAAGTGCGAAAGGAAATACGTTTTGACATCTCGCATATATCTTTCATTACGTATCGCGTGAGGGCCGTGTATATATATATATATATTCATGGTTTCACTCAAGCCTTGGCTAAAGCTGGAAAAAGCCAAAACCAGAGACTGTTGATGACCCTAATAGCAACCACGGATATAGAAATGGATAATGCTTGTTTATATTCATGCTTATTGTCTGTAGAAGGGACTGATACGTTGTTGAGGGATGGTGGGGTAGTCGTAATGGCTTTTGAGATGATAGCTCTTTTTTGCTCTTTTTACTTAGTTGTGTGTGTGTGTGTGTTTTTTTTTTTGGGGGGGGTGTTGTTTTTTTTTGCACCAGCTTGTTTTTCATGCTAGCGTTGAGGGTGATTCGATATTCAGGAGTTTGGATAAGGCAAAGGTTGGTGTGAGGGCGTGTGTACAGAATTGGAAATTGGGGGAAGATGGTGAAAGTCTGCGACACGCAGGTCGTAACTACACAATTCTCAGATTATAATGGAAAGAGACGAAATGGTCTGCTTCTTCGTTACTGAAGAGGAACGTCTTGATGGGCACGCAAACACCACTGTACTGATGCGTGAGGGAGAGAGAGGGGGGATACATAGTATATTAGAAAGATGAGAGAGAGTGATTAGTGAGTGAGAGAGAGAGTGAGTCATAGGAACGAAAAGAGACGATCGACAGGGTGAGAGAGAAAGAGAGAAAAAGAGAGTGAAAGGGTCTGTAAAACGATTTACAGACGAACAGACACAGACTAATTGTGTGTGGAAGTTGTAAGTATAAAAAAGCAAATATCAACAGAGAGAGAGAGAGAGAAAGAGAGAGAGAGAAGGAGATAGATAAATAGATAGATTCATCGGGTGTAGAAAGAATAGTAATAAAAGTGGCAGATATCTACACAGAGAGAGAGAGAGAGAAAAGAGAGGGTGGGGAGGGGGAGGAGAGAGAGAAAGAGAGAGAGAGAATGATTGAGATTCATCAGTTGAAGAAAACCAGTGTTATGAAAAAAGGAAAATATCTACAGAGAGGTAGGGATCGAGGGAGAGAAAGAGATAAAGAGTGAGATTCATAGGGTGCAGAAATCATTTTTATAAAAAAAAGGCAAATATCTACACAGAGAGAGAGAGGCGAGAGGGAGATAGAGGTGTTATATTTTGACCTTCGACCCGGCCCAAAAATACTATTCCAAGGTGATACACCGGAAGGAAGTGACACATTCCAACGGCCAGTAATCGAAAGAGATCACGTGGGCGGATTAAGGCTTATGATATGGGAAAAGGTGAAGGTCCCATTGTGCCATTACAGTCATGCACCGGAAGAGAGTAACCTCTGAACTGCGTGACAGTTATTTCCGCTTGATGACGATTAAACATTCGATTTCAAAGATCCAGTAGGCGATCGTGTGGGCGTTGAGTTATTATTTAACTCAGTTGAGTTTGGGTCCCAGAGCAGTTGCCAGTAGACTTCCAGACAGCAGAGACCAGATGTGGTAAGGAAGGCCACACCCGACCGAGGGGACACTTGGAAAACCCCCGATGCAGTTGCCAGCGGACCCCAGAGAGTTAGAGACGAGATGTGGTAGGGAAGGCCACACCCGACCGAGGGGGCCCTCGGAAAAGCCTCGATGGAGTGGACCCCAAGGCCTCTGGTTGAACATCAGGAGAACAATAAAGACACAACGTGACGGTCATAACAGTGGGGTCAAAATATGAAGTTTATGTTCGGTCCCCGGCATAATCTCACATGCAACCCTTCAACAACCCTTTCGAACCCTTGCAATAAAGTGAGAGGTAAATATAGTTGAAAAGAAGTCTTCCTGCGTCTTTATCATGCGTCCTTTATTCGTGCGTCTGTCGTTTGTCATGCGTCTGTTATCATTGCGTCGGTACGTATCCAGTATATATATGTGTATTTCTGCATGAATCTGCAGATGACAATGCAACATATATTAATTTGGTGCATGTGCCAGCAGAGTTCTTCAAGGATTCAAAACGAACCTGGTTACCGTAAACGACAGTTTTTAAGCATCACAACACGACAGCAACGAAGAGGACAAAGAAGAATGCTGGGATGGAAAGAAGTAAAAAAAGAAAAAACAAGAACAAACTAGCAAAAAAAAAAAAAGAAAGGAAAAGGAACTGACCGACGCGGAAGGAACAGAAAAAAAAGTACAAAGGAAAATGCTGGAATTGAAAGAAGTAAAACGAAAAAAAAAACGAACAAACCAGCAACAGAAAAGAGAAAAGAAAGAAAAAAAATTGTAAGTTAATTGCTGCATTCTTATAATTCTATCTCTCTGTTGATTAATTTGGGTATAATAGTGAAAGATTTATTTTAATGACAAGGGCCTTTCTAGAAGCATAAAATTGGAAATAATTAAAAAAAAAAAATGTGTGATCCCTAGATAAAAATTGAAATTACTGCTATGTGTAATATTGTATCGTAGTGAGGGAGGAAAAAAGAAGGGAACAAAGATGGCTATGGGACAGTTATTGTCCGTTTTTTTTTATAGACAGCTTATCGTAAACAATAAATTTTATGATAGATTTTATCAATGGGATTTTTTATCGTAAATAGGTCTTTGTGAGAAAAAAAAATCGTTGTAACTTTTCATTGGTCAAGACAAGTGGTGATTGAAAATGAGAATTTCAGTCTAAGATTTGGAATCCCGCATATCTGTAGTTAAGACCTTTTGGTCAGGTTTTCATGTTTGGAACTTGTGGATTGGAAATGAGAATTTTAATCCGAGAGATGGAATTTTGGGAGCATTAATGGTATTGTTCAAGAATTTCGCACATTGGTTGTTTGTCTGAATGATGCGCATATAATTTTTCGATATTTATGAAGTTGGGAGAATCGATATTTTCGGCGCTGGTAGAATCAGGCCGGTTGTTTTGCTGTAGAAATTGTTGATATCAATTATTGAAGACATAGGTATTGTCTTGAAAACGGTCTTGCCGTGGAGGCAGAGTAACTAAGAGACAGATGTTTTTTTGTGTCTGACGAGGCAGACAGGTATTTTGTGAGTTCCCCCTGGAGTGAAGCTTTGAGATTGTTATTGGGGAAGATATTTTGAAACAGGGTTTTGGATGTAATTAAGAGATGCGCAGAATTTTGACAGAACCAAGTGTGGTGAAGATTCGCAGATTCGGAAATATTTTGAATTAGGAAATGTTTGCAGAATTTATAAAAGTTTGGGTTGTTTAGATAAAAAAAAACGGGATATTTTGTGAAAAGAAAAAAAAAGAAGAAGAATGCTTGTAAGCTATTGAAAATGTTGTATTATAAATCAGGCTTAATTTATGGTACTATAGACTGAAATTGAATAAACTGGGAAGCGAACCTATAGTTATCGTTTTAAGGTAAAGACAGAGAGGTAGATATAAGGTAGAAAAAAAAAGGGACATTGAATGAACAATTTATTATGAAAAAAAAAAGAAAGAAAAAAAAAAGTAAAAAGAAAATGAAAACAAAAACAAAAACGTACAGGACAATAGAAAAAAAAAGACGGAAAAGAAAAGGAGAAGAAACTTGAACATTGTTGAACACAACATATGAAAAAAAAAAAAAGAAAGAAAGAACAGACATTTTTAGTAAAATAGACAGTACATCACTACATAGATTGAAAAAAAAGAAGAAAAGAAAACTGAACATTTTTGAACTGTGATTGTAATATTGTTTTGACTTGTTGTAAAGTGAAACTTTTTGAGTTTGTTTGAGTTTAAAGGCGACATTAGAATTTTTTTTCCTGTTCATATTATGAAATTTTACGAAAACCATTAACAGAGGATTTTATTCTAGGTTTAATGATATTTGAAATTATATTGATTCTAAAACTTTTTTTTTAGAATTTGGGGTTTTCGTAGAATAGGAAATATTTTTTTGGTGGGGGATCTGTTTTTGAGAAAATCGGTAGCTGACGCGAGAATAGGACAGACATTCATCCAATTGGTTTCAGATTGTTGATGGGTAGACGGCAAAGAAATTCTATCGGAGAATTCGCCGGCCCATGAAGCTGTTCTATTTTTTTGTTTGGAGTTCCGAGAATGGAATAAGAGAAAAAAGGCGTGGCCTACTCCAAAATTTTGTGGATAATGTCTGAGTCTTTCAGTCACGATGGTGTTTTGGATTCGTGTGTGATTTGGCACAGTGAAACGAATCTGGGAAAGGCGAGGTGCCTATATATTGGTAGCCACGAGGGTTCCTGATTAAATTGAAAAGAAACCCGGCGCGGGTTTGATCAGGTAAAACATGTTTCCTCTGGGGCTTGCAAACCAATGTGCATGGAAACAGAAACTTAATGAAAAAAAATAGGTAACACATTGCTAATTAGTATTTTGCGTGGACTATTTTAGGTGGTTTACAGTGTGCGTGCCAGATTGTGACACATTCGGATGTATTGTGATACTTTGTTTTGGGCCATGATTTTTGTGGATTTTTGTGGAATGCTTTGAGCCTTGAAGATATTGTGTTTTAGTTTATGAAATTCTCCGGTTACTCCAGGAAGGAACCTGTTGAGCAAAGAACTGGAGTGTGGTCATGAGGAATCCAGGCAAAATGTGTTGCTGGAATGACCAGGGTCACTAAGTTTGTGACCAGGATATGGGACCAGAGTATGGTCCTTTTTAGGGTTTTGAAATTTCTTCAAGGAATTATGGAGGGCCCGTTGTGTTGAGAAGATAAAAAATGCATCCGTATGGTACCTTGATGCACACATGTCAAGATGGCCAACCACGCAAATATAGTAAGACAAATTTAGATAATAATTAGCCGGGCAAGTGTTACATAGAGAGAAGGTCGCCTTCTAAGTAAGATTTTGTTTGCTGTAGTTCAAGTGATTCTTTTTTATGTTTTCAGCCATTATTGTCCATTGTAAATTATTCTGTAAAATATGTATGAGGTTGGTGGAGACGAACATGAAGAAAATTCCACATGTGGAATTTTGAAAAATAATTTACGGATGAATGTTATATTTTAACCTTCGACCCGGCCCAAAAATACTATTCCAAGGTGATACACCGGAAGGAAGTGACACATTCCAACGGCCAGTAATCGAAAGAGATCGCGTGGGCAGATTAAGGCTTATGATATGGGAAAAGGTGAAGGTCCCATTGTGCCATTACAGTCATGCACCGGAAGAGAGTAACCTCTGAACTGCATGACAGTTATTTCCGCTTGATGACGATTAAACATTCGATTTCAAAGATCCAGTAGACGATTGCGTGGGCGTTGAGTTATTATTTAACTCAGTTGAGTTTGGGTCCCAGAGCAGTTGCCAGCAGACTTCCAGACAGTAGAGACCAGATGTGGTAGGGAAGGCCACACCCGACCGAGGGGACACTCGGAAAACCCCCGATGCAGTTGCCAGCAGAATTCAAGACAGCCAGAGACCAGATGTGGTAGGGGGCCCTCGGAAAAGCCCCGATGGAGTGGACCCCCAAGGCCTCTGGTTGAACATCAGGAGAACAATAAAGACACAACGTGACCGTCATAACAGTGGGGTCAAAATATGAAGTTTATGTTCGGTCTCCGGCATCCTCTCACATGCAACCCTTCAACAACCCTTTCGAACCCTTGCAATAAAGTGAGAGGTAAATATATTTGAAAAGAAGTCTTCATGCGTCTTCCTTCCTGCATTCCTACCGGCGTAGAAATGGTAGTTATAAAAAAAGGCAACAATCTTCAGAGAGATTGGTTCTGTTTCTGTATTTCATGACATATCAACCTTCGTGGTCTCTCTAATGCCAAGGCTATCCTTTTTAAGAAGTAGGTGTGATATTATTTAAACCAAAGCTGGAAGAATCAATAGGGCTCATTCCTTTTCAAAAGGTATTAATTTGAAAGTAAACTTAATAGCGCGACTGGAGTTCGAACTCGCTTACTTTGAGGCCGCTGTCCAGCACTTTAATTTTTACGCCACGCAGTTGTTGCTGCAGTTTTATGGCAAATCAAGTTTTAGAGGTTATTTAATGCCAAATCCTTTTTTATAAAAATAAACTGTTCTATTTCAAACAATTCAGTTTAGCAAAATTACAGAGTTTGATAGTAAAATATATTTCTATTTCAAGCTATTCAGTTTAGACAAACAGTTCTAATTTTAAAAATTCAGTTTAGTATAAGTAAATTTTTGTTTACACACAGTTTAATGTCAAAACCGTTCTATTTCAAACAATTCAGTTTAGCGTTAGTACAGTTTTAATGTCAAAAACAGTTCTTTTTCAAAAACTTCAATTTAGCATACAAAACAGTTCCATTTCATATAGTTTAGTTTAGCATAAGTAAGCAGTTTAAATGTCAAAACAGTTCTATTTCAAACAATTCAGTTTAGCATAAGTACATACTTTAGTTCTATTTGACCCATAGACAGGACCCAATCACGTGCAACCACTCCAGCCACAGTAGACTTGGGAACGATGGCAATGAAGGTGTTCTCCGCATTTCCCTGATCTATCATTACAGGAACCTCACAATCAGATTGTTTAGTGTCATATCACGACTCTCATTGGAGTGTGGTCTTACCCTTCTGCATATAAAGCAGTCGGTGTATTCTATAGCCCCAACCAACTGGGCAAGTGTTTGAGTGTGTGTGTGTGTGTGTGTGAGAGAGAGAGAGAGAGAGAGAGAAGGAATAAAATAAACCAGACAGAATATATGTAGAAAAAGGAAACGAAGGAATTATTAATATTGCTGTGGTTTTGTGATTTATTTATTTTTCTTTTTATTTATTTTTATGCCAACACGTTTCGACTTCAAAACTTTTGAATTTAAAAACATTTTATTAAAATTATTTTAAGCATGAGATACAAAATAAGCTTAGTAGATAAACCTCCATATTAGTGGAAAATAATAATCAGGGAAAAAGAATCTTTTTTTTTATGAAAACTAAATAACACAGGGTAAAATGTTCAAAATTGATTACATCATGAGATGAAAATTTTTGAAAGTATATATATATGGGTTTCCCCTGGTAAATTTCCAACACATGAAACACAGAACCAGCGAAAATCAAAAAGAAATCTTTCTGAGTCTGATTCGGAGAACGAGGCTGCAGATTTCCCAACATTCATTGTACTAGGGTACAACGGCCAGAGCAAGTCCTTAAAGACTGGAAACGGAAGTGGAGGTGGAAATCCGGGGGGATGCTAAAATATCCTCAAATGAATACTTTCCACATAAAAAATATGCAAGGCCAATTCACATCAAATATTAGACACATCGAAAGGAAATTTTGGAGTAGAGAGCTATCCCTGATCAGGAGAAAAGAAATAACAGCAGGCTTAGGAAAAACAATGGATCACAGATTAAAAAAAAACGAATAATAATCAGAAAGAGTGGAGAGGATATTCAGATGAATACATTCGGACTTTCAGTCAGTCTTAAATACTCAAAGAAAAAAATGGGATATTCCCTCGAGACGGTGGAACAATACATCATCGGTCATTAAATGGTCAAGATATGGTCACCACAGGGAGGTTTTCAGGGGACGACAGATATGCGGAAGTCGTGACCAAAAAGATCCAGAACACGCGAAGCAAGTTTGCCCAAATGAAATGAAATGCCCTAACTGTTAACAAAAGCCCCCACTTTCTCGAGATCTTATGACGTATACAAGAGAGGGGGAAATAGTGGAGATCAACAATAGGAAATATAAGACTTTCCTTGAAGATAGCAAAGCTGATGGTATTTAGATACATGGTATTTGGATAAATGTTAGATTCCTTGTTATGGAAAATCTACCATAAAGGTTACCAAATAGACGTTTGTACCCCTACGTGGCGAACGGTTTTATGTGTGTATCGCCACGTCTTAAGTAGTAATAGACCATATTGAAATCAAGTCGTGGGAAAATGTAACAAACACACGGAACTCTATCTTGGTTCGCGAATACAAAGGTTTATTCGCTACTACACTTTTGAAGTAGTCACCGGGGAGAAAGATACAGTGTATGAAAACTGAGTCGCCTGCGTTAGCTGGACAAAGAGAAACAGGATATTATAAAGAGAGAGAGAGAGAGAGAGAGAGAGAGAGAGAGAGAGAGAAAGCTGAATTTGAATTTTCTTTCTGGTTTTCTGTTACAGTTCTAATCTGATTGTTCGCTGGTTTCGTCTCCAAAGTGCCCGTATGGTGTGAGACCACTTTTCGGAACTCACCACAAAATGGAGGTCATAATTTTCGTCTCTCTTTACATCGTCTCTGGGTGGTGTTCAACTCTGTGAATGGCTGACCTATAACCAGTTCTTTGGCCAGACTCCTTTGGCCGTTCCGTAGATTCTCTGTTTGCTTTTTCTTCTTGTTTTTCTCTCTGTCGCTGTGTCTGTCTCACCCTGCCCAGAGACTACCCCCACAGCTCTCTTTCAAATTTCGACTCTCCATATCACATTACAAAAATATTTACTATCATTCTCTGACTCAAACCAGGGAAAACAGTTTGAATCCAGAAAACTACTGCTCAATAGCACAAACAAGCTGCCTTTGCAAAACCAAGGAGTGTATGGTCATCAAAATATCAATTTGGTTTACTGAATTCATCAACCTAATTAACAGCAACCAATATGGCTTCGGAAATTAAAAATCTACAAAGGATCATTTGGTCACATTGAAAACCTCTGCAAGAGAGGCAAATATACAAAAGCAGCATCTTGCAATTTTTTTCTACCAAGAGAAGGTATTGGAGACCCCCTTGATATAAGGTATAATGAAAGACTAAACAACTTTAGATTGCGAAGTAGATAGTGCATTTTCATTAAGAATTTCAGGGCTGGAAGAAAAGAAATATTAAACCGTTTTTACTTGACTGGATTAAATTCAACATCTGCGAATGAAATGTGAAAACTATTCTTGATCATAGTTCTCCAAATCGTTCAGAAAGAAGGACATCACTTATGAAGAAAGAACTTCAGAGATCAAAGATTGATATAACTACAGTCTCAGAAAATCGACCGTCAAAAGAGCATCAGCTGATTGAAGTATCATGAGGTTATAAACACTTTTCGGTTGGAAAGCCAAAACATGTACTACGTGAAGTGGGTGTTTGATTTGGCGTTAAAACAACACTGACAAAATTTTTGGCCCCTTTTTCAAGTGCTAATTATTACATAATGAAACTAGGTATCCAACTCCTGTGTGAACGGTATGCAACTTTATTCTTTGTTTACACTCCAACCTTACAGACTGATCTATAGACTTTCATAGCCTTTAATGAATCCCTTTTGTACTGCTATTGTCTCAACGCCAAATGATGATAAGCTGATTATCCTTGGTGATTTTTAATTACGCGATGACAGGAATTTTGAGGTACAAAATGTGCTTGGTCGAAATCATTAGTAAAGTAAATTCAAAAGGTCTGAAGCTACCTCACCTTTGTTGGAAACTCAATTTAAATATGAGATTATATGTAGCAACCCGAAATTTAAAAAAAAACAAAAAAACATGGCCAGATGATATACTTCATTATAACCCGTAGATTGCAAGATCTGTGATGTCTATAACGTAAATGTCATGTTATACGTCGTCCAGAATGTGACACAGATCCCAAATTGGTGCAAGGAAGGTTTAAACTTTCGCGCCATAATCAAAAAGGGGGAGTCCCTCGAGGGAGTTTATTGTCGGTGACACTTTTCAACCCAAAAAATCAACAACCTCAACAAGTGTATGAATTTTCAAATTGATTACTACTGAAAAGCAGCACCGCCAATAAACTTCCCTGAGTGACTCCCCATTTTTTTTTTATTATAGTGTGAACACAAAGTTTAAACCTAGTTGTTATTGACAACTTTTGTATCCCCTCCAAAACTAAAAACATGCGCACAACAGAGCGTCAACTGTAACAATGTATCAAGAAATGTGGTGTAATGGTTATCGTCGTAGGAAATAGACACGACGACACGAGTTCAAATCCTGGACGAGACCAATTGCATTTAACATAGCACCAATACATGACGACTTTACACTTAAGAGGGACGGAAGGGAAATTTCTGACATTGATCATATCAATTTCCTCGGTGTAATTCTCAATAAAAAAAAACAAACTAACCTTCTTCTTTTGATTACTATACAGATGGCTCCAAAGACAGCAACAGAACAAAATATTTGGTTTAGTTTGGTTTTATGGCATATCAACTATTGCAAGTTATTTAATACCAAATCCTCTTTATACATATATATCAAATACATATAGGCTAAATTGAATTTGTTGAGATGGGACTATTTTGCCATTTAAACTGCGTATTTATGCTAAACTGAATTGTTTGAAATAGAACTGTTTACGTGTAACTGAGTGTAAACAAAAAAACTTTACTTACACTAAATTGAATTATTTGAAATATAAATGTTTATATGTATAAAAATGAATTTGGCATTAAATAATCTACAATGTTCTATATGCTATAAAACCCAACTAAACCAAATCATATATTTAATATATATGTTTAAAGAGGATTTGGCATTAAATAACCTACAATGTTTGATATGCTATAAAATCTAACCTGACCAACCCACCCACACACACACACACACACACACACACACATATATACATATATATATATATATAAAGAAGATTAGGTATTAAATAACCTACAATGGTTGATATGCTATAAAGCCCAACCTGACCAAATCACACACACACACACACACACACACACACACACACACATATATATATATATATATATATATATATATATATATATATAAAGAGGATTAGCTAATAAATAACCTACTATGATTGATTTGCCATAAAACTTAATTAAACCAAACTAATCAAGCCTACTAATATCATTCAACATTACTAATTCACTAACCCCGACTTAAATTGTTCCAAGTATTGCAATGTATCACTAACAATTCAATTAAACATCATTCATTTCCTTTCAGACAGGTAAATGATCAAATAGTTCTATTTCTTAAATTCATTTAAACGTTTGTAATTTTTTTGTCAGAATTTAAATGTCAAACAGTTCTATTTAACCGATAGATATTACCCTATCGGTGCTACCACTCCGTGCCAGAGTGGACCTGGGGGGAAATACTTATGAAGGGGTACTCCATATTTCCAAAAGCTCTAGAGCTGGACCGACGCCGTCTGAAAGTTTAATCCAGGACAATCGTTGGTTGGAGTTTTACCCCTCTGCAGCGATGCAGACATCATATTCTTCAGCTCCAGTCGACTGGGCTGAAAACTAAATGTAACACAGTATTATATATATATATATATATATATATATATATATATGTGCGTGTGTGTGTGTGTGTGTGTGTGTGTGTATTCACACACACACACTTGAGCTACCGAAACTGTGTTATCACCCTGGTTGGCGGCTGATGAGGCTAGGGTATCGCACTTGCTTTCACACGTTGTATGATGAAAAAAAAAAAATGTGTGTGTGTGTGTGTATTCACCGCCAAAACCGGTTGGTTGGTTGCTTGCTTGCTTGGTAATGTTTTTTATGCATATCAACTTTTTCCGGATCATTTAACGCCGAATTAAATTTCAATCAATTCAGTTTAGAATAAGCATAGTTTTTGTTTACGTACAGTTAAATGTCAAAACAGTTCAGTTAAATGTCGAAACAGTTCTATTTCAAACAATTCAGTTTAGCGAAAGTACATAGTTTCTATATCAAAAACAGTTCCATTTTAAACAATTCATAAGTACACAGTTTAGTTCTATTTGACCCATAGATAGGACCCTATCAGGTGCTAGCACTCTGGGTCAGTGTGGACTTGGAAGAAATGGCAATGAATAGGTACTCTGCATTCCCCAGAGCTCCAGCATTACTGGAACCTGACCATCAGATTATTTAGAGTTATATTCAGCACACTCATTGGTGGGAGTGGGGTCATGCCCCTCTGCAGAGAAGCAGTTGGTGTATTCTACAAACCCAGCTGACTGGGTAAACCAAAACCTGTGCTAAAGAATTGGCACTCAAGATTTTCTCCATAAATAACTTAAAACGATTTATCATCCATTCCAATTCTTTTCATAATTTCATCAATTAAAAACTGAAAAGTGGATATCCCTCTTATCATCAATTTTTAAACATTCTAAATTCAATGAGCCATACCAAAAAAGTGATATTCTTTTGAATATTGAATTGTTTAGGAATTCCGAGAAACCATTAAACCGACTTCATCGCCAAATATGCATTGGACATGGCACCCGACAAAAAACTCCAAACTGTCATACACTGACCTAAAATCTAAAATCTACCAAATATTGACCTAGGAATGGCAACGGCTATGTTACGGAAATACCCACAACGAGCCCAATCAAATACAACTCTGCTTAAAAGAAAAGAAAATTCGATCCCATTAAGATTAGATGATTTGTTTTTTATTATGACATTTGTGTTTGTCATGTCCTCTGCGCGCGAGCGTGAACTGTACTCAATGTGCGCACCTGCACCTGCACCTGCACTAAGCCGAATAGTTCAAAGTCCAACCAAACCGTATAATAGAATATAATTAACGAAAATGATCAATAAAAAAAAATAATTCTGTAATTATATAACAGGGGTAAAACCAACCAATCAACCAACCAACTTGCAATGCCATCTCCTCTTCAGTCACTAACAAGTGGTGATGCCATAGTTTCAGTTGCTAAGATGGTACTGCTACCCACCAGAAGATTCCGCCACGAGACAGGGTATGAAGACAAACAGCGAAGTTCATCGTATTAGCTTAAGATAGACATGAAATAACGCAAGAGCTGACTTGTCATAATATCCAACCAACCAACCAACCAACCAACTATATTTCCATTTGACAATTCAATCCTTTGTATGGCTATGAGAAACCATTCCTATCAAAGGTGCAGAGGCTAACAGGCTGGTCAGTGCCATCATAATAAGCGAGTTCGAACTCCAGTCACGGTTTAACTTTCACTTTCAGACTAATCCCCTCGGTAAAGGTATGAAGCCCCTTTTCCATAATCCCTGGGCTAAACAGTACCACGATTTTTTTTTCTCCAAAGATGCCTTTGGCATTAAATAACCCTCGAATCTTGATATACCATTAAATAAAGAAAGCAAATCATACCATCTACTATTAATAATGTGTAAGCAAATAAATATGATTCCCAATTGTAATGTAATTCATAATCATTTTAAACATTATTTCAAATGATTCAATTTAACTTACTGATGGACCCAGAACTGGAGCCTCACCAACTGATTCATTATTATTTAGTTTTTTTTTTCATTTTTCTTTCTTTTACGACCATTTAATATGGTTGCTTGCTTTTTATAACTAGGTTTTCTTTAAATATTTACTTATTTTTTTCTTTCTCGCTTACTCTCTCTCTTTCTCACTTGCTCTCTCTCTTTCTCTCTCTCTTTCTCACTCACTCTCCCCCCTCTCTCTCTCTCTATCATTCTAACTTCTAACTCCTACGCATTCGTTTTTATGTCTCCTTTTCCCACAATTTTATCTACATTTCTTTCTTTCTTTCTTTCTTTCTTTTTTCTTTCTCTTTAATTTTTCCTGGCTTTTTTATATTTGCTTTCTCCTTTCTTTCTTTCTCTCTCTTCCTCCCCCTCTCTCGTTCAGTTAATGTATCTATCTTCTAACCCCTTCTGCGCTTTCACTTTCTTTATATCTTTTCCCCACTATTTTATACACGTTTCTTTCTTTCTTTCTTTTTTCTTTCTCTTTAATTTTTCCTGGCTTTTTTATATTTGCTTTCTCCTTTCTTTCCTTCTCTCTCTCCCTCCCCCTCTCTCGTTCAGTCCATGTATTTATCTTCTAACCTCTTCTACGCTTTCACTTTCTTTATCTCTTTTCCCCCACTATTTCATACACATTTCTTTCTTTCTTTCTTTCTTTCTTTCTTTCTTTCTTTCTTTTGTTCTTTTCGCATATTTATGTATTCCTCACTGTTTATTCCTTCATATTTTTCTTGTTCTCTTATCCAGTCCTTTTCTACTCCTTCCCTTTTTTCTCTTTTCCACCCTTCCCTCTCTCACGATCCTTCTCTCGCTCTTTCTCTCTCACTCTCTCTCGCTTTCATCTATCCGTCTCTCACACTCTCTCTTTCTCTCTCTCTTTCATCTATCCGTCTGTCTGTCTGTCTGTCTGTCTCTCTCTCTCTCTGTCGCTCTGTCTGTCTGGCTGTCTCTCTCTTTCCTGCTCCTTCTTTCAATCATCATCTCGTTTCCTTTGCATTCCCTTTTTATATTTTTCTCTTTCCCCATCATTTTGTCAGTAGTTCTTTCTTTCTTTCTTTCTTTCTTTCTTTCTTTCTTTCTTTCTTTCTACACCTTTATTCTCTTTTTTCCATCCTTTCTCTTCTGCTTTCTTTTCCACACCTTTTCTACTCATTTTTTCTTTCTTTCGGTCTCCCCCACCTCTCTCTCTCTCTCTCTCTCTCTCTCTGTCTGTCTCTCTCTCTCTTGCTCAGACTATTACCTTATTAATTCAATGTTTCTTTTCTTTTTCTTTTCTCACAGTTTTATCGTTTTCTCACCACTTTTCAACTACTTCCCATCTTTCTCAGTATCTATCTATCTATCTATCTATCTCTCTCTTTTTTCTTACATATCACTCTACTCTGTCTCTCTCTCTCCCCCCTCTACTCTCTTTGTATCTGTCTCTGTCTATCTCTCTTCTTTTCTCTTCCCAATATCACTCCACTCTCTCTCTTCTTCTCTGACCTATCTCACTCTGCTCTCACTTTTCTCCTCTTTCTGCCTCTGTCTCTGTCTCTGTCTCTGTCTCTCTCTTCCTTATCTCTCACTGTCTATATATCTCTTTCTCCCAACTCTAACCCTCTTCTCTCGCTCTCACATCTTCACTCTTTGTTTCTGTCTCTGTCTCTCTTTCTCTCTTCTCTATCTCTCCCCGTTCTCTCTCCTCCTCCCCCTCTCCCCTCTTTCTTTTATCATTTATATTCATTTTGCCACTTTATAAATTTTATTTCATGACGTATCTACGTTTATTTCTCTTCCTCTCTTTTCTTCTCTCCTTCTCTCTCTCTCTCTTTTCTTCTCTCCTTCTCTCTCTCTCCCTTTTCTTCTCTCCTTCTCTCTCTCTCTCTCTCTCGCTCTCTCTCTGTGATCTCTTTTCTTTCTCCTCACCTTCCATCTATTTTCCTGCCAAGGTCAACCAATCCTCTCACCTTTTATTTTTTGGAAGTTTTTTTTTTGTGTTTTGATTTTTATCTAATTTATTTATTTGTTATTTTCAACGTTTGAATAATGACGAAAATCGCCGACAGGTGGAAAGTAATCGCGTACAGAAATGACTATGACAGAAACAAAAAAAAACAAAAAAAAAACAAAAAAAACAAGAAAAAACAGTATTAAAAGAATGGAAACACCGCTTTGATTACGGGGGTGGTGATGAAGTGAAGGTCGGTGGGGGGTGATAATGGTTTACCCTGTTTGAGACAGTTTTAAGGTGACACAGTTTGTTTAAGCAGACAATATGTTTGATTTGGCAAACCACCTTCGCTCTGGGCTGAAATCTACAAGAGACCACCGTTTTGGAGTTGAACGCGCTCACACACACACACACACACACACACACACACACACACACACACACACACACACACACACACACACACACTGTTATTATCTTCATTACGACAATTAATAACAAAAAACAATAAAGAAATATATATTTGACGATTGTTCCTATTTCCTGTTTTTCTAGACGTTATTCTTATAATCTCTTCACTTACAATTAATACTTATTTATTATATATACCCTCGTATTAATTCTATCTTCCCTGGTTATATTATTTTACTCTACTTTTAACAGGTGGCTTTTTTTTTCACAAAAATCTGAGTGACAGCAAGTCCCCTCAGGATTTCAGGACTTTTCTAAGTATTCTTGCTGATCGCAACACTGCTAAAGTTCGAATGGTCTTGATTTGTTTTCCGATTTCTAACTTTTTTCAGTTCTCTTTCTTAGACTTTGAGGGCCATTCTAAGTTGATTTTTGTAGTGCTTTGGTCGAAATGGTTTTAGCATATTTACCCAACCCCTCCGCTCGGGCAGGATATGACACGAGGTCAATTTTTAAACGGAGTTTAACAGGTTTGAATTCAGAGTTTTCCTTCTCCTAGACTAGTTGCCTAACCAAGGCTGACGAACTTAGTCTGCCCTTCTATTTACCCATAGCTGGAGGGAGAATAATTGGATTCATACCTTTCCCAAGGGTATTAGTGCTATGTGAAATGCAATCAGTCTCGTCCAGGTTTTGAACTCGTGTCGCCGTGTCCATTTCCTACGACGATAACCATTACACCACGGGCACTACCAAAATGGTTTTAGTAGTTCCTCTGATCTCCTATTACCTCTAGAAAGATATGATACTAAACCATAGATCAAGCATAATACGAAGCCTTTTTCTTTTTTTTTTTTTTTTTTTGTTGATTATTATGAGGTCTGATCTTCTGGCCGGGATCAAGTGATCCGTTTGTATGGTTTATTATTATTATTATTATTATTATTATTATTATTATTATTATTATTATTATTATTTACTCCTTTAGAGTTTCTAACGTCAGTATCGGCTGATGGTTTTTTACTGGAGTTTAAGTAACAGCAAGTCTCCTCAAGTCTCCAGGACTCTTCTTAGTATTCTGGCCGTTCTCAGTAATGCTTTCATTTGTATAGTCTCTACCCGTTCTCCAGGCCCTTTAATAATCCTTTAGTTATTGTCCCAAAAGCACCAATCACAATTGATGCAATCATCACTTTCATGATCCACAGCTTTTTCAATTCTCTAGCAAGATCGAGGTACTTATCCTTCTTTTCACGTTCATTCAGATTTATTCTGTGGTCAGCTGGGACAGCAAAGTCGACAATTTTGCAAGTTATCTGGGGGGGGGTTGTTAATTATTATAAGGTCTGATCTTCTGGCCGAGATTAGGTGATCCGTGTGTATGTCAAAGTCACATAGGAGTTTATGTGTGTCGTTTTCTAGGACAGGTGCTGGGTTGTGCATATACCATTTGTTAGTGTGGTCAAACTTTTATTATCATTATTATTATCATTATTATTATTATTTACTCCTTGAGAGTTTTTCATGTCAGTTTTAGCTGATGGTCTTTCACTGGAGTTTGAGTAACAGCAAGTCTCCTCAGGTCTCCGGGACCTTTCTCAGTATTCTGGCCGTTCTTAATTATGCTTTTGTTTCGGTGGTCTTCACTCGCCCTCCAACCTCCAAGTCCTCCAGTCCCTTTAATAACCCTTTAGTGACTGTACCAAAAGCACCAATCACGATTGATGTATTTGTCACCTTCATTTTCCATAGTTTTTTCAAATCCCTTGCAAGGTCGAGGTAGTATCCTTCTTTTTACTTTCCTTCTGTTTTATTCTGTAGTCAGCCGAGACAGCAATGTCCACAGTTTTGCAAGTTCTCTTTTTTTCTGTTTTTTTTTTTTTTCTTTTTTTGTTGTAGTTGGTTTATTATAAGGTCTGGTCTTCTGGCCGAGATTAGGTGATTTGTTTGTATGTCAAAGTCCCAAAGGACTTTATTTGTGTCATTCTACAAGACAGATGCTTGGTTGTTCATATACCATTTATTTGTATGGTCAATATTATAATTATTATAATTTAGACTTATGAGAGTTTTTCGCCCCAGTGTTAACTGATGACTTCTAACTGGAGTTTAAGTGACAGCAAGTCTCTTCAAGTCACCAGAACTATTCTCAGTATTCTGGCCGATCTTGATAATATCTTAACTTGGATGGTCTCCTCTAATTCTCTAATTTCCAAGTCCTCCAGTCCCTGTAGCAATTCTGTGGTTACTGTACCGAGTGCACCAGTTAAAAATGGCATCACCGTCACTTCTATATTACATAGTTTTTTTCAGTTCTCTAGCAAGGTCTATGTACTTCTCTCTATTTTCGCTTTCTTTCAATTTCAGGTGGAACGACAAAGTTCACAATCCGGCAAGTTTGTTTTTTTTTTTCGTTGATTATCCCCAGGTCTGGTCGTCTGGCCAAGATCAGGTGATCCGTTTGTATCTCAAATTCTCCGAGAAGTTTTTGCGTCTCCTTTATCAGGACGGGTTCTAGGTTGTGCATATACCATTTATTCGTATGGTCAAATTTCAGTTTCTTGCATAATTCCTAAATGATCACCTTGTCTACCCAGTCGTGTTCAGTTTTATACTCTTTTTGTGCTAGTTTACGGCATCGCTTATTATGTAATTGATCGTTTTATCTGTATCACCATATAACATACATGTATTGTTTTGTTGGGTTTGGTCTCTTCTTGCTTTGACATAATTAATACTTATAACGTTGTTCTGTACTGCTATCAGAAGAGATTCAGTTTCTCTCTAAAAACTTCCGGTTTTGACCACGTCCAAGTCTTCTCGTGTAAGATTTCGCCATTATTATTATTACTACTATATCCCATGCGATTTTTTCCTCGGCAGCAATGGCAGTTGATTTTTCTTGGTAGCAAAGTGACAACAAGTCTTCTCGGTTCTTTAGAACTCAATTTCGTATTCTTGCCAACTTCAGTAGTCTTATGCTTTGGGCAGGCTAAATTCTTCCTCAGATTTATATTTCCCTTCCATTTTCCTTAATAGTGTAAATGCTTATGAATTCCTTTTTAAGCTGGCTCATCGGCAGGGGATGTAAAGTACAATATGGCTTGTTTCAGCATTAAGTGACCCGAAAAGGGTTGATATGCCGTAAAACAAATTAACCAACCAACCAACCAACCAACCAACCAAAAATCCTTTTCAGCCAATCAACTGCATTCTCTTATGATGTAATTTACTCTCTCTCTCTCTCTCTCTCTCTCTCTCTCTCTCTCTCTCCATGTTTCCTACATTTGCCATCCTCTTGGGTTTTGCCTATTCTTGTCTATCTGATTTCGATACCATCCACCTCCCACCTGACACACTAAAACCGGTAACTATGTAATACGAGTAATTATAGTTTAGGTACTGAATATATTACTCATTAAAGAATGAAACTCAAGCAACTACTGGCACAACTGGCTGGGGCTGCCGAATACTGACTGTATCTCTGAAGAGGGGTAAGACTCCCCCGACGAGTATATGGCCCAGTCGGCTTGAGCTCTAAAATACACCGACTGCTTCTCTGCAGAGGTGTAAGACCTCCCCACAAAGAGTGTCCTGGATAAGACACTAACCAATCTGATGGTCAGGTTTCAGTAATGCTGGAGCTTGGGGGAATGTGGAGTGCGCTTTTATTGCCATTGTTCCCAGGTTCACTCTGGTCTGGAGTGGTAGCATCTGATTGGGTCCTATCTATGGGTCAAATAGAACTAAACTGTGTACTTATGCTAAACTGAATTGCTTGAAATAGAGCTGTTTTGGCATTTAAACTTATTGATGGACTCAGAACTGGAACCTCACCTAATGATTCCTTATTTTTTTATTTGTTTGTTTGTTTGTTCGTTGTTTTTTTTTTAACCCTTTTCTTTCTTTTACGATCATTTAATATGCTTTCTTTCTTTCGTTCTTTTTTCTAGGCTTTTTAAAAGTATTTGCTTATTCCTTTCTTTGTCACTTGCTCTCTCTCTCTCTCTTTCTCACTTTCTCTCTCTTCTATATATATATATTTTTTTTTCTAACGCTTTCTATGCACTCATTTTGTGTCTCCTTTTCTCCACTTTTATACACATTTCCTTTTTTTCTGAATTGCTTGAAATAGGACTGTTTTGACATTTAAACTGTGTACTTATGCTAAACTGAATTGTTTGAAATTTGATTCAGCGTTAAATGACCCGAAAAGTGTTGCTACGCCGTAAACCCAACCAACCAACCAACCAACCAATCAAGCAACTACATGCATCTGTTATCTGCAGCTATATACAATTACTTTGGTTTCATTTACTTTGGTTTCTTTGTTGTATGATATATCAACCCACGTGGGTTATTAAATGCCAAAGCTATCATTAGAGAAGAACAGTTATCATTTATTATCATCATCAAACCGTGTATATAACTTGGATTTTCCTGTCTCTGTCTGACTCTCCCTTTCTCTTTTACCATTGTTCTACTGATCTTGGCAGGTCGTCTAAAGTGCATCTAGTGTCCACACAGCGTTTATATATGTAATTTCTTGCTGCTCGGCTGCTACTGCTGCGTCCATAAAAAATGTCGCTTGTAAGTTTGTTCTAACTTCTCTAAGAGTGCCCCACACGTCTTGTTCGTTTCACATGGATAGTTTATGAGATGGGCTGTAAATATCCGTACAGTGGCTGTTTAGTAGGGCGTTTCTTCAGGATTTTTTCAAAATAGCATTACAGTAAGTGGGTGGGTGGGGATAAAGGAGTTCATACCTTTCCCAAGCGTATTAGTTAAAAAAAGCAGCATGATAGCGTGACTCTCGTTCGAACCCGCTTACAACAGTCACAGTCCAGCAATCGGGCCACTCTGCCCGGGGGTGGGGAATCCAGTGGGGATGTCGCAAAAAGCATGCTTCCCGTGGTGCAGAGCGAAAATTTCTCAGCTCCATCGGGATCCCTATTTGGCAACATACTTAGCCCTTACTCCACGTAGACGAATTTGGCTCGTGGACTTATTTATTTTTGCCCCGCGCAATACAAGAATGGGCTCGGTAAGCAGCCTGTATTAGTTTAATACTAACACAGGTCACTGTAAGCAAAGTATAAGTAATTTAGTAAACCTTTATTTAGTTTAGCTTAGTTTGACACAAGGCCGGACGTAAAGAATCCGACCTCACGAACAACTGTCTACTAGTCTCTTTTGGGTAGATACTAACATAAAGTGACATTGCTCGAGGAATTGTGGTTGACGTACGGGATTGTGACATCGTAGTAAGCGATTTCGAACTCCAGTCACGTTCACTTTTGGATTAATACCCTTGGAAAAAGCCTGAACCCTCTTGTCCCCCAGCGTGGGTCTGAACCTTATTAATCTCACCCCAGATTATTGGTTAAATAACTTTCTTTTTTTTTTTTTTTTTTCAAAAATTACTTTTTGTTTAGATGTGGCATTAGGCCGCATGAATAGGGCATCCACTAGTGAAGGTTTGACAGTCCTGCTTGTTAAGCATTACACCACACTAGGTGCTATGATGGCTAAAGTATCAAATAACCCAGGAAGAGAAATATGCTACATAAAGAAAGAAAGAAAGAAAGAAAGAAAGAAAGATTCTAACATAGAGTACTGTATGGGATTCAAAATCATTTTCTAAACTTAGTAATTTGGGCAAAAAGGCCAGAAATACAGTCACCCAGTGAGATATAAACTCCTTTACAATAACCTTGCAATACGTTATACTACACGAGGTGCCCTCGTGAACAGCATAAGTAGCCGTTAGAAAACAAAAGCTAATGAATTCCTTATCTCATGGCAACAACACGAGAGAAACGTCACGACGACAACGACGGTTTTGTTGCAAAGAGACTCATAAGAGTTACGAGTTGTGCCACAATGGCGGTAATTATTCCGACTATTACTAAGACTTTGTCGAGTGTTTCTTTGATTTGTCTCTTGTGCATCCCACCCACAATTGGCGTGACTCTTGCGATGTCTCTTACCGCAATTATTTTTTAATCACCGGTTGCGACGACAGCAGAGACCACAATGTTTAGGACAGGTTGCTATTTTTAAAAACGAATCATTACCGCTTGTCGTAAAATGATAATAAACAGAAATCGAAGACCATTCACGGGCTCGTATAGTAAGCTTGATTCTTCTTTGTGTCCTCGGTTACTACGGCCTTGTACCAGGCACATAAGCATGAATTATAATCAACGAGACGATCTCCTGTTTACCATCCACTGCCTCATCTAAAAATAGAATGGCTAGATTTCTTGTACGTTGACTAAGGCGCATCACAGATAGGGGAATACCAACGGAACTGTGCTATTTTTGGCACCGTCTCAATCCGGGCATAAGTATGGGGTAGATCCTCCGCTTAAAATTTGGCCTTATGTCGTATCCGTCCATTGGTGGAAACGCCGGGTATATCTAACTTAAAGACAATTCACACGGTCTGATTCTTCCCTTTTGTTCAATGATATTGGCGAAAGTTGATTAACTTCATTTACTCGAATATTGCAGTTGGCAAGTTAAAACTCCACTCACGTTAATGAGTTCACTTATGGACTAATACATTTGGAAAAGGCATGAACACCTTATTCCTTAAAGCTATAGGTTAAATTGTACGACATCTCTTCTTCTGGAAGGGTGGCTTTAAATAAACAATGCTTGAAAGCATTTAACTGTGTGCTAAGAAATTATGAATAGTAAATAGAATTATTTGTATTAGATAAAATTATGTGAAACCATTTAGCTGTGTGAAAAAAATGAGCTTAGGCCCATGTTACCAATAAAATGTGTTTGCATATCATATAATCTATATACTAGGTGCAGTTTCCAGACTTTTTTTCGCATGGGCACTTTTATTGATAGTACACACATGAAACTCAAGTCCTCTTCTAAGTAACCTCCTCCGGCTGCAATGCATCTGTTGTACCGTTCAAACAACTTCTGGAAGGTCCCAGGGATGTCCTCTTGTGTGAGCGTGTCAATAACCTTCGTTACAGCCCCTTTCATCTCCTAAATTGTCTCATAACGACAGCCTCTGAGCTTAGGGAATAAGAAAAAGTCACAGGGAGCAAGGTCTGGACTCTAGGGAGGCTGAGGAACTGTCTTGACGCCCATCTTGGTCAAATAGTCTGTGACAAGGATGGAGTTGTAGACTGGTGTATTGTCCTGGTGGAAATGTCACTGACCCCATTTGAAGAGTACTGGCCTCTTCCCTAGGAATCTCTTCCTGAACTCCCTTAAAACCTCAACATAGTAACCCTAGGCCTAAACCTTTGGCCAATCAACTCTGGTGTATTGACTTCCTTACTCCTCCCACACCTCTCATCATCTCTCACAGACTCCCTGCCTTCCTTGAATTTCTTATGCCACTCAAAAATTGATGCTCGATTCCTGCAAGATGGTCAAAAAGCAGTCTGAAGCATTCCATATGTTTTTGTGGCATTTTTTTTCCAAGTTTAAAACAGAATTTTATTGCATATCGCTCTTTTAATGTGTCAGATTGCATTTTGAAATTCACCAGCAGTGACGATCAGGCTTTAGTAGGGTGTATTCCAATTGGTGCTGTAGCTGTTGTTGACATCATAATAATTGGTCAGTCATCTCATAAGATGTATCGCAATAACATACTGAATGTTCAAGAGTCTACGACAATTTTAAATGACCATACGAAAAAAGTCTGGAAACTTATCGTATGCACCTCGTATGTATAAAAAGAATTTGGCATTAAATAACCTAGAATGGTTGATGCACCATAAAACACAACCAAACCAAACCATATATATTTAATGCATATGTATAAAGAGGTTTTGGCATTTAATAACCTGCAATAGTTGATGTGCCATAAACTAAACCCTATATATATATGTATAACAAAGTCTTGGCATTAAATCGCCTAAAATGGTTGATTTGCAATAAAACCAAATCAAACCAAGGCCTATATATTTAATATATGTATGTATAAAGAGGACTTCGAATTAAATAGCCTAAAATGTTTGATATGCCATAAAACTAAACCAAAGTAAACCCTATATATTTGCTGTATATGTATAAAGAGGATTTGGCATTAAATAAATTAGAATGGTTGATATGCTATAAAACCCGACCCAACCAAATCCTATATATTTGATATATATATATATATATATATATAAAGTGGTTTTGGCATTTAATAACCTACAATGATTGATATGCCATAAACCAAACTAAACTAAACCCTACATATTTGATATATATGTATAAAGACGACTTGGCATTAATTAGCCTACAATGTTTGATGTGCCATAAAACCGAACCAAACAAAACCGATTGAAATTTGATATTGTGTTGTATCCTGTTTTTGGTGGGTGGGTTGAGTATAGTCAGTTTGAAATTAACTTCATTCGCACCTGTAGATCGTTTGATTCAGCCATTATTAGGGCCCTGGGCCACAACAGCCCTAAGTACTGCTAAAAGAAGGTGTTTTCAGGAGAACGATGATTATGTAGCAAACGATTTACCCGTTAAGTTAATTTCCTTTTTCATTAAGTGCAGACTAGTTTTTGCTTTTTTTAAAGTGCCTGTTTTAAAATAATCGTTAGAGAACTGGTATCTAAGATCTTCTCAAGATAATTAAATCTTTGTGAATGCTGCTTAATATTTAACTTGTGCCAAACTAAGCCAAAGCTAGTTTTTTAAAAGCCCTTCTGTATAGCAATAGTTACTATAAACGTCTCAGTTTATCATAGCCGAGTTCATTCAATCAATGAGGGACTTATTAGACTGTTTCTGTACCAGATGAAACTAATTTTTTTCTTTTGCTTGGTTTTTAACGCATTTGCTGTGACCAACTATTCTGGCCTTTTGCGTGCCTCAGGCGGTGTAAGTTAGTAAAGTTGGCGACCTTAGTAGGGAGTAACCTAAAAGCTCCCTTTTCAATAGCTACTACACCAAAGTGTAGGGGAGGGCGCTACTCCATTCCCTGGATTGCTCCACTTCCCCCTTGATCCTTACCTTTATAAAGCTGAGTGTTAAGCAAGGCGAGATCAAGTACCATTTTTTTAGTCTTTGGTATGACTCGACCTGGGGTTGAACCCTGGTCTCCTGGATCATTGGCGAACACTCTACTTATGAGGCCACTGGAGGTGTAATGGTTAGAATAGACAAGCAGATCTAGATGAGTGAGTTGTAATCTCACTGAGTGCCCCAATCCTATGGCCTTGTGCCACATCTAAACAAAAAGCTGGTCTTGTAGCAGATAGGGTTAATTTAGTTGAAAAAATACGATCGCATTATAGAACTTCCGCTCATGATGTGATTTTTTACCCTTCATAGGGTCCAATAGTGCAAACTTGTGCCAGATTTAGTGATGTAATGGTTATAAAGTTAATCTTAAAGTATTAATTTGATCCTCACTGACTGCCTCATTCTCGTAGATTTGAGCTCGATTAGCGGAGTCAAGAGCGATTGCCAAAAGGGAGAGATGGTGAGTGAGAATCAAGTGAATCCATGCTATTAGGACTAGATGATGATGATGATGAAGAGTAACTTAATAAATAATGATTCTTTTGCAGTTATCAAACTGTGGTAGAGATTTACAACGCTTAGCTTTGCAAAGTTTTGTTAATAGTTGCCGCTATTTTTTAGTAAATAGAAGCCAGTAGTAAATAATAACCAGTATTTACCAAACACCGGCTCATCGGCCAAGTGGGTAGAGTGTTTGCAAAAGGTCCGGGAGAACAGGGTTCACTCCCAGGTCGAGTCACACCAAAGACTTAAAAAAATGTTACTTGATACCTCCTGCTAACACTAGGCATTATCATATTTACTATCCCCTCTGCTCGGGCAGGATATGACACAAGGTCAATTTTTAAGCGGAGTTTAACAGGTTTGAATTCAAAGTTTTCCTTCTCCTAGACTAGTTGCCACACCAAGGCTAAAGAACCCAGTCTGCACTACTATTTACCCATAGCTGGAGGGAGAATAATTGGATTCGTACCTTTCCCAAGGGTATTACTACTATGTGAAATGCAATCAGTCTCGTCCAGGATTTGAACTCGTGTCGCCGTGTCCATTTCCTACGACGATAACCATTACACTACGCATTATATGATACGTATCCAGAGTAAGGTGGCACAATCCAGGTAAAGGAGTAACGCGCTCCCCTACACCTAGCTGTAGTAGCAATTGAAAAGGGAGCCTTCGGGTCGCCCTCAACTACAGTCGCCAACTTTACTTTTATTTACCCAACACCTATGTTACTAGCAGGATACGATGCAAAAGCTGAAGAGGTAAGTTAGCTTTACTATTTACCCATAACTGGAAAGATAACAGTTGGATTCATACATTTTCCTAATGTGTCGGACGTAAACAGCTTTTTCAACGTTCTCTGTGACCATTATTCCACGTACGTGAATTGATCGTAAGTGTATATTTACCAAAACTTTGTTTTTTTGTGGGGTTTTTTGTGGGGTGGGGTAGAGAGTTTTTTTGCTGTACCCTATTTACCAACCCCTCCGCTCGAGCAGGATATGACATTAGGTCAATTTTTAAAGCGAAGTTTAACAGGTTTGAATTCAGAGTTTTCCTTATCACCAAGGCTGAAAGACCTAGTCTGCCCTACTATTTTCCCATAGCTGGAGGGAGAATAATTGGATTCGTACCTTTCCCAAGGGTATTACTACTATGTGAAAAGCAATCAGTCTAAATTTAAATTCGTGTCGCCGTGTCCATTTCCTACGACGATAACCATTACACTATGGGTACCTCCATTTTTTTTTACCCAACCCCTCCGCTCGGGCAGGATATGACACAAAGTCAAATTTTTTATAGCGAAGTTTAACAGGTTTGAATTCAAAGTTTTCCTTTTCCTAGACTAGTTACTCCCCAAGGCTGAAGGATCAGTCTGCCCTACTATTTACCCATAGCTGGAGGGAGAATAATTGGATTCATACCTTTCCCAAGGGTATTAATGCTATGTGAAATGCAATCAGTCTCGTCCAGGATTTGAATTCGTGTCCATTTCCTACGACGATAACCATTTCACCACGGGCACCTACTGTACCTGTTTCTGATACTATATACGCATTGTTGAGCTGAGACGAGATGCTTTCATGCCAGCTCCACAGGCATCAGTGCAAGGAGAAATACTTACAGAATTTTATCTCGATTCGATTTCGTACGGTGATATTCCTTACGCGAAACGCGCCTCCCAAGCTGCTCTAAGTTTTATAAACCAACAGGCCAGAACTGTGGTATTACCCATTGAGAATAAAATTCACTGATAATTATCTTGCTCGCAAACTATTTTATTCCACAGAGAGCTCAATACCATTAAGTTTGTGTTCATAATCAACGTTTGTGTGTTTAAGAATAAATGCGAAGATCTAATTGCTAACGAATTTCTTTCTATGTCAGTGTGATTGTATTATGCCCTGTACCAGACTAAGGTAATAATAGTTTGGATTCACTTTGTTTGGTTCAGTTTTATGGCATATCAACCATTGTCGGTAATTTAATGCCAAATTCTCTTTTTACGTATATATATGATTTGCTTTGGTTAGGTTTTATGAAATATCAACCATTGTTGCTTATTTAATGCCAAATCCTCTTTATACATGTATATTGAATATATAAGATATGGTTTGGTTGGGTTTTATAGCATATCAACCATTGTAGGTTATTTAATGCCAAATACTCTTTATACATATATACTAAATATATAAGATATGGTTTTATAGCATATCAACTATTGTAGGTTATTGAATGCCAAATTCTCTTTATACATATATATTAAATATATAAGGTTTTCTTTGCTTAGGTTTTTTGACATATCAACCATTGTCGGTTATTTAATGCCAATTCTCTTTATACATATATCTTAAATATATATGATTTTCTTTGGTTAGGTTTTATGACATATCAACTATAGTAGGTTATTTAATGCCTAATCCTCTTTATAAATATATACCAAATATATAAGATATGGTTTGGTTGGGTTTCATGGAATATCAACCATTGTAGGTTATTTAATGCCAAATCCTCTATATACATATATATTAGATATGTGATTTCTAAACAGAATTTATTGTAAACATTTCTAGACGGGCTTGCGCTCATTTCTTTCTAGCAGTTAAATGGTTTCACCCATCTCTGTCTAATACGAATAACTCTATTAACTATCAATAACAAACAAATCAATTAAACAGTCCTTTGTTTACACACAGTTAAAATTCAAAAACATTTCTATTTCAAACAAATCAGTTGAGCTAAAGAGCACAGTTTAAACGACAAACATTTCTATTTGATGCATAGATAGAACTTTACCAGGTGCTACCACTCCGGGCTAAAGTGGACCTGGGAGCGATGGCGATGAAGGGGTACTCTATTTTCTTCAAAGCTCCATCATCAGATTGGTTAATGCCATATCCAGGACACTCGTTGGGGGAGTCTTACCCCTCTACAGAGTGTATTCTGCAGCCCCAACCAACTGGGCCATAATATTAGTTTTAATGTGTAATCATCGTGGTTATATTTTACTGTAGTTTTTCTTATATATCCTCCGAAGTACATGAACTATGTGTGAAGTGGAAATCAGTAGATGAACAGCGTCAGAACGAAATTCCCTAGAGGAAAGCACTTCTTATCTGAGTAATATATGTATTCGCTCGACTTATTCATAAATAAGATTTACAAACCCAATACCCTTCAGTCTGAGTTAGTTGTGATTAAAAATAGTTACCAAATTAAAAAGACCAAGAATATTTCATATTGGTTGTAAGACCATCATTTAAAAAAGCCAAGTTGTTTTTATTAAAGTTTACGATAATTATTCGTAAGCTGTACTTCCCTGTATTACATTTACTATCAATTACAAACAAGCTGAACATTAAAAAAATAAATAAACAAAATTAGTTTGGTTTGGTTTTATGTCATATCAACCATTGTTGGTTATTTAATGCCAAATCCTTTTTATACATATATATTATTTTGTCTATACCTTGAAACTTCTATCGGTGTGTCGGAATTTTCCGAGGTACATACATTTAAAAAAAAGCCGGACTTTTAGGATTAGAACTTCGTCAAAAACAAGGAATGATTCGAAATCTTTCTCGATAAACAAACGGAACATAAATTCTACTCTATATTTCTAATAAGTAAAATGAGTAATTTAAAACAACAAACGCTGATTCATGATTCAAATGGCCAACTTTTTCTTGACATAAACGGCCAACTTTTTTCTTGTTATATAAATTTTCCTTACACTTTTTACACATCCATCGTTGATTTAACATCACTAATATCATCCCTCATAGCCCTGATGATGGTTCATTAGAACCGAAACGCTATAGTGTCAACTTTGCTTCTTAATAAATCTCTCCTTCTACTTGGATTACCTTGTTATCAATTTTTCTTTACATATATATTAGATATAGGATTTCGAAACACAATATATATATATATATATATATATATATATATATATATATATTTACACACACAGAGTTCTATTTGACCCATTGATAATATCCTCTCAGGTGTTACCACTCTGGATCTGGGTGGACCTGCGAGTGATTGCAATGAAAGAATACACCACATTTCCCAAAGTTCTTAAGATGGAGCCTCACAATTAGATGGTTTGATGTATGATCCAGGACACTCGTGTGGTGGTTTTCTTTTTCTGAGATATAAAATCGATTGATAGTTTGTTATACTGTAATTCAGTTCACAAGTTGCAACTTTGATGTGGGAAACACACACACACACACACACACACACACACACACACACACACACACACACACATATATATGTATATATATATATGGATGAGTATATTTTGGCTTTGGTTTGGTTGGTTGGTTGGAATGGTTTTATGGCATATAAACCAACTTAGGTTATTTCATCCTGAATCCTTTTTAAAATTATATATTTAATGTAGATATGATTTATATACACATTTGGTTCATATCATATTTAAATGAACCTGATCTCATTTTTTTACACAATCATATGATTTTGTGTATTTCTATATTACATCAATAATTCTACTTACTATAAATTATTTGTTAGCGCACAGTTAAATAGTTCCACTATTATTATTTAACACTGGTTATTCTATTCCGCATTACATTGTTGATAGAATTTTTCAACGAGCCAAAGCTCATTTTTTCCATACAAATAAATGGTTTCATTTATTTCAATCTAATACGAATACTTCTATTTACTTCAAACAGTTCTATTTCAAACAATTCAATTTATTATGTCAACAAAATTAAATGGTTCCAAGTATTGATATGTATCTCTAACAGTTCAATAAAACATCAGTCATTTGTCAACACACAGTCAAGTGATCAAGCAGTTCTCTTTCTAACAATTCAGTTTAACCTAAATCAACAAAGTTAGTGTCCGGTTTAAGACACTAAAACATTAGACGGTGATACTCGGGTAATGCTGGCTCTTTAGGGAATGCGGAGTATCCCTCCATTGCCATTGCACCCTAGTTCACTCAGACGTAGAGTGGTAGCAGTTGATAGGGTCCTATCTATGGGTCAAATTGAACTGTTTGACATTTAAGCTATGCAAACAAATGACCCATGTTGATTTGAATTGTTAGCGATAAATAGCAATGCTTGGGATTATTTAACTATGTGTGACTGAGTGAGTAATGCTGAATAGAATAACCAGTGTTAAATAATAATAGTGGAACTATTTAACTGTGCGCTAACAAATAATTTATAGTAAGTAGAATTATTGATGTAATATAGAAATACACAAAATCATATGATTGTGTAAAAAAATGAGATCAGGTTCATTTAAATATGATCTGAACCAAATGTGTATATAAATCATATATACATTAAATATATAATTTTAAAAAGGATTCAGGATGAAATAACCTAAGTTGGTTTATATGCCATAAAACCATTCCAACCAACCAACCAAACCAAAGCCAAAATATACTCATCCATATATATACATATATATATATGTGTGTGTGTGTGTGTGTGTGTGTGTGTGTGTGTGTGTGTGTGTGTGTGTGTGTGTTTCCCACATCAAAGTTGCAGCTTGTGAACTGAATTACAGTAAAACAAACTATCAATCGATTTTATCTTTCAGAAAAAGAAAACCACCACACGAGTGTCCTGGATCATCTAATTGTGAGGCTCCATCTTAAGAACTTTGGGAAATGTGGTGTATTCTTTCATTGCAATCACTCGCAGGTCCACCCAGATCCGGAGTGGTAACACCTGAGAGGATATTATCAATGGGTCAAATAGAACTGTGTGTGTGTAAATATATATATATATATATATATGTGTGTGTGTGTGTGTAAATATACATATATATATATATATATATATATAATGTAAAATTGACCAGTTAAACACCTGTAAAATAATCAAATTCAGGAATATAGATATTTATGCAAGTTATTATTAGAGATGGGAAGCTACTTAAGAATTCTTCCCAAAACTTCCACGTCCATCGATAAACTTATGACCCTGTCCCATTGTAAATATGGCCGGATATAAGCGCTTTTCCTTTCTTTGATACCCCTGGCTTCTTTAACTTATTTCGTCGTTTCCTTCCTTTTGTTCCCGCCAAGGGGTTCCGGAAAAAGAATCCTTTCCACTCACACACACACACACACACATATATATATATATATGTGTGTTTGTGTCTGTGTTTTCATGGTCTGTTTTTTAACTGTCACAGCGTTGGGAAATATAATGATCTCCTTGATTTTTAATCATGTAATAAGTATTATTCATTTGTGAGTCAAATACACCACCGCCATTTTGTTATTTCTTAGTTTGTTTGTCCTCTCAACTACATGATTCGATATTCATGTTCGACTTTATGTGTCTTTTATTAGCGAATGCGACTCGATTATGCATTTCACATTTTCCCAGATTCTTTTATTCTATTTCAGAATCGTTCATTATTCATTTCTCCTTGTCCGTCTTTCTTTTTTTTTTCCTTTCTTTTCTTACCCTGCGCAAACGTCTAGTTTTCCTTTGTTCTTTTTTTTTTCTTATTTTGAAACATTTTTTGATTAGTATGGAAATATTCTTTTCTTTTGGTGGGTTTCCTTGTTTCAGTTTAATTGACTTAATTTTTGTTCTTTTTTTCCCGCCTTTTCTTTTTTAGTCCTAAGTTTTTCTATTCCTCTTTTATCAATTGGCCGCTTTTTTCTTTTTCTTTTGTATTTGTGAACAATTATCTCTCCCTTGACGCCTTTTTACATATATCTATGTCTTTTCACATACACACATATATATATATATTTTTTTTTTTAATGGTTTATCAACCTCTATGGGTTTTTTAATGCTGATTAATATTTTAGTTGGTTGGTTTCCTTTGTTTAATGGAATATCAACCTTTGGAGGTTATTAAATGCCAAAGTCATTCTCCCAGAAGAGGTACTATTACTACGGTCCGCAGTGCATCGCCTTTACCCTTACATCTCGCAGACAACCCCACACCCTTGTAGAAGAACAGTAATGGTACTATTTAACCTTGGAGGTAAGGGGGTTCATATGTTTCCCAAGGGTATTTGCCCGAAAGTGAACGTAATAGCGCGACTGGGGTACGAACTCGCTTACTATGATTCCGCAGTCCAACGCTTTAAACCATTACACCACGAGGACACACCGTGATAATATTTTGGGAATAAATTCAGATGAATGCATCATGCATTCTTTGAACTGAACTCTTTGGTCATCAGATTTTGGTTAGATTCAGTTGTTCTGCTCGTCAATTTGCACCTATCCCCATTTTGGGGCTTGTAGCCATATGTATATTTCCTGTTTAGATTTTTTTGGAGATGCCTATCGTTTGTAGGTATGATAGTATATTATTCACATCTATCTTCTAAAGAATCTGTTGCATGCTATTGGTATTATAAAATTTCTGTCAATGAATCGCTACTTCTTGACACTATCAAAATATTTTTAATAGATAATACTGTTTTACATGCTTGGAATTTTGGTTGAAATTCCCTTGTTAGTTGTCTAAAGTTCTGAGACGAAGCTCGATGATTTTTATCATTAAGGGTTTTCGACTATTGTCTTAATCTTTATTGGTATTCCACAACGTTTCGGCCGATATGTCCTCCCGAGTTGTCAAAATCGAGAACCTTCATTGAACTACGAACTACGTCCTTTGTTGAATCCACGAGGGTCACCTGTTCTGATTCCGTAAGCCATAACCGGGTACAAGTGTTAGGTATTCCTGTACTGTTACTCGCATGCAGTCAGGATTGAACTTGCAACCTCCAGATGATTGTCTCCTTAGAAGCTTAGGGTACCAACGCCTATAACTTGTACCCGGTTATGGCTAATGGAATCAGAACAGGCGACCCCCGTGGATTCAATAAAGGACGTAGTTCGAAGTTCCGCAAAGGTTCCCTTTTTAGTTGGAACGAATGTTTCATTTTCGTGTGGCCTATACACAAACGGACCATCACAGCCTCTTTTTTTTTTTCGAGACTTTCTGGACGATGGATTTCTGACTTCTCGTTTGGGTTGGTTTGAGTAGAGTTTATTAAGTGGATGATCATCCCAGAATTCTTGCCACTTTTGAAAACGTAATTCTTTATTTCCCTACTTAAGTTCTGTATATGGGATCTTGATTCCTGTGTCCATGTTCATATCCAAGGCTGAGATATAGTCAAGAGTAGACACAGAGTGAAAGCCCTTCTAACTTGCTGTTTCTCACCTATACGATCGTCAAACGAAGTCTTGGTCAGATGAACGTGTATATATGCTCAATCTCTCATATTGATTACCCTTTTAATTATAAATATATCAAATTATATATATATATATATCTATATATATATATATATATATATATAAATTTTTGTGGTACGACCAAAGAGAGAAAGAAATATTTTGAAATGAGTTGGTCTACAAAGAGATTTGTATATTTTAGGATTTATTTATTTATTTCGTTCTTACATAAGTGTATAGTGGGTGTCCTCGTGGTGTAATGGTTAAAGCGATGGACTGCGGAATCGTAGTAAGCGAGTTCGTACCCCAGTCGCGCTATTACGTTTACTTTCGGGCAAATACCCTTGGGAAAGGTATGAACCCCGTTATCCTCCCAGCTATGGGTTAAATAGTACCACTACTGTTCTCCTAGGAGAATAGCTTTGGCATTAAATAACCTACAAAGGTTGATATGCCATTAAACATAGAAACCAAACCAACCCAAACCATAAGTGTATGTTTACAGAGTTGCTGTTTTGGTCAGAGAACATATATGGCACAAGACCTTGGGATACTCAATTAGACTTTAATTCACTCAAAAAATACAAATTTTGATATACATAATCTATATATATATATATATATATATATATATATATATATATATATATATACAACAACCACATTTTTTGTCCCCTTACATCAGTGCCATAAAATACCATCAAATGACAAAGCATAGCAAAAACCCTGACAAACTCAGATACCCGCATATAAGAAAGATCTTAATTAACAATACAAAAATCATATATAAGAATAACAATAAAAACCGCAACAAATCTTCGAAGTAATAACCATAAAAATACAATAAATAAAGTTGTATTCAAAACACTTATAAACATAATAAACTTATTCAATAACTACCACCCACCCAAACTGAAAGAGCCAACCCCATCGATTAAAAATATACGCCAAACAAATATACAGGGAGACCCCAAAAAGAACAGAACCCATATATTTTTGACTGAAATTCATAAATTTAATTCTAGCCTTTTCTTTTTTCTTTTTTTTTTTTCAGGATATGAAGTAGATTCTGTGCATGAAACATTGGGTCCATAGTATTCGGCAACATGTCTTGGTCTACCAAGGAAAAGAAGTAGAGTTATTTTGCTTTGTTTTTATAGAAGTAGTAAAAAAAGTTAATGGGTTCTGTTTTATTTTTTTTTTTTTTGTGGGGTCACCCTGTAAATAAAACTCACTGCAACAGACAACCTAACGCAACTCCCGAAGATGACCAACGAAAGGGTCAAAAGCGCTTGGGCTAGAATTGGGTATTTTCTTCATCATCTTGACTCAGACATGCAAAAAATAACAAGACTTGAACATCTTCATTAGAAAACTTTAAAAAAGAAACAATCTGATGGTATTTAACCAAACATGTTTCGATAACGACTTACTGCCTAAGTATACAATATATATATATATATATATATATATATATATATGTTGGGTTAGAAATTACGGATTTTTTTCTTTTCAAAATCTTTTAGTGAAGACGTTTGAGTCTTTTTTTTTAATATTTATTTAGAGTATTTTTATATATTTTTTTAAATAAATGGTGTTTCTTTTTTCTGTTAGGTGGGGGTTGGTTATTGAATATGTTTAGTATGTTGTGCTGAATGCTATTAAAGAAACACTCCAAATAAATATAGATAAAGCTCACAGCAATAAATGAATATAGATAAAGCTCACAGCAATAAATTACCTTACACAACCCCAGAGGATGACCACCGAAATGGTTGAAAGCGCTTGGGCATGTATGGGGCACATTCTTCAACATGTTGACCCAGACATAAGAAAAAAAAGAAGATGACTCGAACGACTTCACTTGAAGATTTTGAAAAGGAAACAATCAGTGTTTTTTAACCGAACATGTTTATATATATATATATATATATATATATATATATATATATATATATATATATATATATATATTTATATATGATCGCACAGGCAAAATGCTAGTTGTCACTAAGTGCTGGTACGTACGGGTACTCTGTCCTTACAGAGATATATATGGTCTATCACTGATATTTAGTTGTATTTATGTATCAATATAACAGACTTTATATATATATATATATATATATATATATATATATATATATATATATATATGTGTGTGTGTGTGTGTGTGTGTATGACCAAAACATTCATCAAAGAAGTATATACATGTACGTTTTAAAAAAAAGCAAAACCTCAAATTTGTAATCATTTATGGACTTTTCATATATATATATCATTAAACGGCACAGAAATAAGAAATGTTTTTTTGACGGTGAGTTTATTTATCTATTTATTTATTTATTTATTTTCAAACTTACTGTACGTCGTTGTGGATCCTATCGTAAATTTAGTATTGATTCCTTCGCTGGTGTCATCAGTTTAGGGTTTAAGGCTTAGTTTCGTTTAGTTTCTTTGTTTAACCTTCGTGGGTTATTTAATGCCAAAACAATCCTTACTGAAGCATAGTAGTGTTGCTATTTAACATACAGCTATGGAAATAACAGGTTTCATACTCTTCCCTAGGGCACTAGTCTGAATTCGAACGTAATAACACCACTGAAGTTTGAACTGGCAACGATGTCACAAACCAGCTCGTTAATCACTACTCTATAGGACCTCCCTCAAGAGTCACATTTTTTTAAATTATCCCCATCATCTCAGTTGTTATATTCCGAATATTTCATTATATGACATTCATTATGTAACATTCATTACGTTACATTCATTATGTTACATTTATAATGTTTTATACAACTGGTACAAACACCATCTCTTGAGTTGTTACATTCACAAATTTCATTATGTTACATTCCTTGTTACATCCTTTATATTTTATGGAATTGATAGTAACAACGTCACCTTCATTATTATATTCATACGGTGTCATTATGTTACAGTCATTATGTTACATTCATTATGTTACATTCATTGTTTAATACAACTAGTACTATCATCATCTCTTAGTAGTTACACATAAAACGTTTCATGTTACATTCATTTTGTTACATTCCTAATCTTTTACACAAATGTTACTAAAACCATTATCGTTGTTGTTACCTTAACAAAGTTTCCTTATGTAACATTCTTTATATTTTACACAACTGGTACTAGCACAATCTCCTCATTTGTTACATTCCGAACGTTTCATTATGTTACATTCATTATGTTACATTTTTTGTTTTACTCAACTGGTACAAAAACCATCTACTTAGGTGTTACACTCACAACGTATCATTATGTTACATTCATTATATTGCATTTATTAAATTTTACTCAACTGGTACTATTATCATCATCTTAGTTGTTACATTAATAAGGTTTTATTATGTTACATTCATTACATTACATTCATTGTTTTAGACACCTGACTCTAACACCATCTACTTAGTCGTTACTTTTGCGACGTTTCATTATGTTACATTCATTATTTTACACAACTGGTCCTATCATCATCATCATCTTAGATGTTACAATCACAACGTTTCATTATGTTACATTTATCATGTTACTTTCATTGTGTTTCACACAACTGGTATAATCACAAGAGTCTTAATTGTTACATACATAACTTTTCGACCACTGTACTCTCCGACAGTCGTCAGACATCTTTCGTTGTAGTCAGTTTGATTGAATTTCAAACTGAATCTTTTATATAATAACCTGGGGTGGATTGACTATTCTCATTTGATTATGTACAATTTGTAATACCTTGTATCTGCGAAATCTTTTAAATAATTTCACTCGACTAATGTTGTTTTTATTTCTGCTGATCTAGTAAATAAAAGGACATGTCCTCCTTGCTAGCAAGTATAGAAGTGATGGACCCCTGCCTTTCCCAAACTCATTAGTGCAAAGTGAAATACAGACAGTCTCGTCCGGGATTAGAACTCGACTCTTGGAACCAATTCTCAGTGACGATAACCGTTGCACCACACGCCTCTTCAATTTTTTAAAATGGTCCATATATTATCAATCATCATCATCAAAGAATACCGAGAGCATAGATTTTTTTCCCTCGCCAGTCATCCGTCCTAATCAACCATCACTCTCAGTAAGTCCTGTAAACGGCATTAAGAGTCTGCACTGAGCTGATTGATGTAAATTCTTGCTTGTCAACCATCGCTTGTGTGTTCATATGAAAATCTACTGGAGAACGTTGCTAATGAGTTTTTTCTTACTTCCGTAACAGCGTCACTCATCTATTTCCTCATCTGACTTGAATGGTCGAAGAACTCTGAAATTTTCTTGAAGCAATTTTGGAGCTTGACACTATCCTTCTATAAAGCAATGATTAATACGCTAATATTACAGAAAAATCTTATCAAAAATAGTTTTTAAATCTCATTGTTTCAAGTTCAAATATTTACCATAGAGTACATTGTAATCTACACGAAAATACGACAATTAAAAATCTGTTTTAAAATAGATTTCAGAAAAAACTCTTGAAACACACAAAATTCAGCAGATATATATCCGGCTCATTGGCCTAGTGGGTCGAGTGTTCACTAATGGTCAAAGAGACCAGGTTTCAATCACAGGTCACGTCATACCAAAGACTTTAAAAATGGTACTTGATATCTCCTTGCTTAACACTCAGCAATATAAGATACGTATCGAGGATAAAGTGGAGTAATCCAGGGTAAGGAGTAGTGCCCTCCCCTACACTTCGGTATAGTAGCTATTGAAAAGGGAGCCTTCTGGTCACCCTCGACTAAAGGGAGACAACTTTACTATATTACTTTACTATATTAGCACCTCATTGAAATAGAGGAGATAGAATCTTGGAATTTGTGCAAACAGTAAATATTTTCCCAGAACCAATATTCATAAATTTTCAAGCAGCGGATAATATTAGTTAAGAAACGGACGAGAAACCGAATGGCAAAACATTTTTTTCAGTTTGGGGGAAATAAATCTGATTCTTCGGATTCTAACCGTAGCGACATTTTCCCTGCTTGTAACTTTGTTAAAAGGCCGATGGATCCAACTTCAAGCACAAGGCCTACAAAGAACCTTTCTCCGTGATTCTCGTGACTAATATTTTCCCAATACTTAGTAATTTGTCCCTTACCCCTGACAGCGTTTCTCCCAAGAAAAGGGTGGCTTATACTTTGAAAATAAAATCAAGGACAATTTGAAATGGATAATTTATCTGTCTTCATTTTATATGTATTTACATATCCCATTTACTATTATATGTATATTCATATTCCGGCAGGAAAAAAATATAAGCTTATGAGCAGTAATACTTATTTGCATTAGGGGAAATCCTACCTCTTCTCACTTTTGGCTTGATGCGCCTCCCCAAAAGACGCAATGGCAAGTTTGAATCCTTAAGTCTGAGACCTTTGATCTTGAACCTAATCTGCAAAATTGTTCCAAAGGTTGGAGCCCCACATAAATGAAACAAACAGCTACTTTTTTCATTGATGATGTACCCTTATGACATCGAAAAGTAGTCCACTATTGACGAGGAATATATCAGCAGGGTATTATCAAAAACATTACTATTTCTATAGAAAATGGAGTACGTTTAAAAAAGATAAAAAAACGAAAAAATTCACGAACAGCACTGTAAAAAAAATATTCACAAAATCTTTTTACGAGAATAAACTTAGGTTCGAACACGCGAGAAAGTTTCTTTGAGAATAGCTGGTTTAAATTTGTTCCACGGCAGGTGATCATGTATGTTTATACGCACAGATATGCAACCCTTTTAATGAAGAAAGTATCATCGGTTAAAAGTATCTCCAATAATCTATTGTTTAAAGTATTTTTTTCTTTTCTACTTTCATTTTCACTTTCACATTGCTTTAATTTCTGACTTGATTCTTATTCTTACAAGTTTTTCTTTTCTTTACTTTTTTAGCGTTTAGCATTAAAAAGTCACGACACAGGTGATGCACTCTATACAACTTTGCAGTACCCACTAAGTTTTAGTAGTAAAAATCGTGATGCTATCATAACAATAACCTATTTCTTTGGAAAGTATTTGAAGCAAAAGGGGTGAGACGTGGCCAAATTAAATAGACAACATGACAGATACGAGGGAGTGAAGAAATAAGGCAAAAGGCATTGTTCGGTTTTACCGAAAGACAAGATTATCTTTCGAAGGAACCTTATTGTTTTTATCCGTTGAAATCTTCATTTAAAAAACAGAGAATTTATTCGTGACGAGAGGCAAAGTTTGAATAAGCGATGTCATATTTAAGTGCATAATTGCCGTATATATATATATATATATATATATATATATATATATATATATATATATATATATATATATATGTCTCTATCAGACTGTATGCGTGTGTTTGTTTAAACAAAACATCACGTCTAGGTGTATATATTTCCTGTTATATTTTTGTATACATATATACACACACACAAGCCCGTGTACGCGCACATTCTTATATGTGTGCATTCTGTTAGTAGAAGGTATTGAGTGTGTGTGTGTGTGTGTGTGTGTGTGTGTGCTAAGCTTTATACACCATTAAGTTAAGTAGGTACTTTTTATGAATAAATTTAAACACACATGTATTGAGGCTTCAATGGATAATAGAAAAATACGTCAGATCAGCAATCTCTCTCTCTCTCTCTCTCTCTCTCTCTCTTTGGTTTTGTTCTTATATATATATATACGAAAACGAAACTTTTGTTAAATAGAATTCAGTCAAGAAATTGTGCAAGGAAACATTGAAAGAAAAAACAATTCATTTTAAAAGTTTTGGCAAATAAAGTCTGAAATTATTTCTTATATATGTATATATATATATAAAGGACCTCAGGGTGTAATGATTATCAATAGAGGAAATGCAGATGGCGACCCAAGTTCAAATCTAGGACGAGGTTACTTGCATTTAAAATAGTTCTAATACTCTAAGGAAAAGGATGAATCCAATTGTTGACTTCCATCTATATGTTAAATGTTTGGACAGACTGGGTTCTTTATTCTTAGAATGGTAACCAGTCTAGGAGAAGGAAAATTGAATTCAAACCTGTTTAAGCCTGCTTTAAAACTGACCTTGTGTCGCATCCTTTTTGTGTGGTGAGTTTGAATGAATATGCATCTATCTTTATATGTATATATATATATATATATATATATATTGTCATCCACAGACAGATCTGTTTCGTTCTATCATAACTCATCAGTGTGGCTAGACATTCTAGATTCCCGTTGCTGGGATCGAAACTCGGTTGGCTCAAACGCCAATCCAAGACTCTACCCCTCAGCCACGAGGAAACTAGCAGCAGCGAAGTAAATTTTAAACAGTTATGAATCACCATTACTTTTGTTTACATACATCCGCCTAACGGCTACCAAGAGCTCAATTCATATGAAGAGCCTTGCATATCGCTAATGGCAACGCGATTACTTCATTCGCTAGAGAGCTCAACCCTACGGGGGTAGGGGAGCATAGATAGATAGATAGATAGATAGATAGATATCACCCAGTTTTCCTTAATAGATAGACAGATATTTTCTTGAAAAAAAAAACGGTTCATATATTCACAAGATTTTAGTTGCCGAAGGTTTTGTGAGTAGTGTTGAAAATTTTTTAGATACGTTAGGATACATGACACCAGACAATGACATTACATCTTTTTTTTTTTTTTTCACACCGACTTCTTGCCAATATTTTTTTTTTTACCTCTACTTCTTTAGTTATTAATTTACTTATTTGTAAACGATTCAAAACCCATTGAAAGAATATTTTTATAATTCTTTTTATCTCCATTGTGTGATGGCTGTCTGAAGCTGTTAGTTTGCCTAATAGAGTAGGCAGCTGAAATAAGTTTATAAAAACCAAATGACGGTTTCTTGAGTTTTTTTAATGATAGATAGATAGATAGAATTGAATAGACTGAGATAGGTAGATATATAGATAGATAGATACTAATATGAACATGAAAATAATTATCTATGCTAAGAACACGATTCTGCAATAGACTAATAGTGGGGAACGGGACTGCAGTCCCTCAATCTCAGGAATAGTGCTGCGGTTTGCATTGAAAGTAGGGTTTTGCGGGTCAAGATGACATCACTATATCTTCTGGTTTTGAATTTAGTATGTTTTTTTTTCTTTTGTTTGTTTGTTTGTTGTTGTAGTTTGGGGGAGGTTGTCGTACATCAAATTGTCTACCCACCCGATAAAAGATCCCAGTCAATTTTACTGTTCGCCCAATCTTAAACAAAGGAAGATTAAGATGGCCTCATGCCTTTTACAACGACATTGGTGGGTTTTGAACCCTGCGCTTGGAGTCAATTTCTTTCAACGATAAACGTTACGCCTCCGCAAGATCTTTTTCCTGTTGTTTTCATTTACATCAACTCGTTAATTTGCTGAGACAAAAACACCCAAGAAAACATAAAAAAAACAAGAGTACGTACAGAATGGGTTCAGATCATTAAATGTCAAGATATTATAACGTTTGAGGCCATTAGCCAAGTGGGTAGAGTGTTCAACAATGATCTGGGAGATCGGTCTTCAAGTCAAGTCATAGCAAAGACTTAAAAAATGGTACATGATGCCGCCTTGTTTAACACTTAGCATTATAAGGTATGGATCAAGTGTAAAGTGGAGCAGTCCAAAGAAAGGAGTAGTGCCCTCCCGTATACATCGGTGTAGTAGCTATTGAAAAAGGAGCCTTCAGGTCACCCTCGACTACGGTCACCAACTTAATTTATTTCATGTATGAATAATACAATTATTGTGTTCCATTGTCCTCTTGGGTTCGGGATATTATACCAAACTATATCCAGTTGTAAGGCCCCAGTTCTGGAGCCCCAATGTGTTTTAACTCTCATTTTTGTGGCCATTACTCCCATGTCTACTCTGACCCGGATTGGTAATACTTTTGCTATAATTAAGTGTGAATTGTTAATATGATGGTGAGTCCACATATTAGTACGCTAAATAATTGAAGACTATAATTGGTACACTAACTTACTAAAAATGATTCTTGCCCAGTCGGCTGAGGCTGTAGAATACATCGACTGCATCTCTGCAGAGGGGTTAACTCCCCTGTCACCACCACCAATGAGTATCCTATTATAACACTAAACGATCTGATAGTTAGGTTTTAATAATGCTGGAGCTTTGGGGAATGCGGAGTACCCATTCATTGCCATCGATCCTAAGTCCACTCTAGCCCGGAGTGGTAGCTGCTGATAGGGTCCTATCAATGGGGGTTAAACAGAAATAGACTGTGTACTTATGCTAAACTGAAATGGAACTATTTTTTGTGTGCTAAATTGAATTGTTTGGATTAGAACTATTTGACTAAATTGAATAGCTTGAAATATAATTTTTTCAGCAATTAGACTGTGTACTTATGCTAAACTGAATGGATTTGGCATTAGATAACCTACAAAGGTTGATATGCCATAAAACCCAAACAAACCAACAAACAAAAACGACTCAACAAATGTGACATATCGTAAAGCCAACCAGCCAAAATCATATATATATATATATATATATATATATATATTGGTTTGGACAGGCATTTTGTATTAACTTATTTTATCGTTGACCTGTTTGAGTCTTTTTAAGAGGATGGAATGGATTCTGTTATGATGACACAAAGGCATGACACAAGGTCGTTTTATAGTCGGGGTTTAGGGCGTGTGAGGTCAGACATGAGCCGGCTCTCATAGAACCTCAGTGAGCTGTCCCCTCAGCCTCTAATCCTTGCTTTATTTTTGCAAATGTCGGCTGTATCTTAGTTACGGCCCTGCGCCCGAACCTACCACAAAAAAGGCCTGGGGCTACACGTGTCCATTTGCTGGGACATGCGACAAATACAGCAATCTATTCAACCCCACTAAAGATGATCAATAAACATCAGGAAATCGATATGATTATAAGGCGCTAGGGAGAAGAACCCATGGCAACTTCTCTAAGAATAAGACTCAGCGAGACTAGCGAGAGATCAAAAGAAAGAACATAAGATCATAAAAAAATGCTTGTTTCTTTTGGCTTGTTTTTTTTAAAAATGCAATATCAACCTTTGTGGCTTATTTAATGCCAGATCCTCCCTATAATTATATGAATTATTTATATGTAAACAAATACCGGTTGTCTCAATATACGTGGTGCCTTCAATAAGTTTCCAGACTTACTTTGTACAGGCATTTAAAATTGTCGAAGACTCTTGAAAATTCTCTATGTTATTGCTATACATCTTATGAGATGACTGACCAATTTTTATGATTTCAGGTTAAAAGGAACAGCTACAGCAGGAATTGGAATACACCCTATTAAAGCCTGATTGTCACTGCTGGTGAATTTCAAAAATGCAATCTGGACGTGAGGACACTTTAGAAGAACGATATTTAATAAAATTCTGTTTTAAACTTGGAAAAAATCCCACAGAAACGTATGAAATGCTTCAGACTGCTTTTCAACCATCTTGCATGAATTGAGCATCAGTTTTTGAGTGGCATAAGAGATTCAAGGAAGGCAGGGAGTCTGTGAGGGATGATGAGAGGTGTGGTAGGAGTAAGGAAGTCAATACACCAGAGTTGATTGGCTAAAGGGTTACGTTTATGGTTACTATGTTGAGGTTTTAAGGGAGTTCAGCTAGAAATTCAGTCGGAAGAGGCCAGCACTCTTCAAATTGGGTCAGTAGCATTTCTTGCAGGACAATGCACCTGTCCCCAGGACTTTTTTACCAAGATGGGCATCAAGGCAGTTCCTCACCCTCCCTATAGCCCAGAATTTTTTCCTGTGACTTTTGGTTATTCCCTAAGCTCCGAGGCTGTCGTTCTGAGACAATTGAGGAGATGAAAGAGGCTGTGACAAAGGCCATTGACACGCTCACACAAGATTACTTCCATGGGGCCTTCCAGTGTTGTATTGTCATGTGCCGTATCATAACAACACTATAATTTAGACGCAGTGACAAAGACGCAGGAATAAACGACACAGGAAGGACTTCTTTAACAATTTTTTACCTCTCACTTTATTGCAACGGTTCGAAAGGGTTGTTCAAGGGTTGCATGTGAGAGGGAGCTGGAGACTGAACATAAACTGTAATTTCTTGACCCCACTGTTATGACCGTCACGTTGTGTCTTTCTTGTTCTCCTGATGCTGGGGTCCACTCCATCGGGGTTCCCGAGGGCCCCCTCGGTCGGGTGTGGCTTTCCCTACCACATCTGGTCTCTAGCTGTCTGGAATTCTACTCTCAACTGCTTTTTGGACTCGAACTCAACTGAGTTAAATAATAATTCAACGCCCACACGATCGCCCACTGGATCTTTGAAATCGAATGTTTAATCGTCATCAAGCGGAAATAACTGTCATGCAGTTCAGAGGTCACTCTTTTCCGGTGCATCAGTCTATATTGGCAAAGTGGGACCTTCACCTTGTCCCATATTATAAGCCTTAATCCGCCCACGCGATCTCTTTCGATTACTGGCCATTGGAATGTGTCACTTCCTTCCGGTGCATCACCTTGGAATAGCTTTTTTTGGGCCGGGTCGAAGGTCAAAACATAACACCAGAAGTTGTTGAAATGGTACAACAAGTGCATGGCAGCTGGAGGAGATTACTGCGAAGGGGACAAGAGTTTCATGTGTGTACTATCTATAAAAGTGCCCATTCGAAAAAAGTCTGGAAAACTTGTTTAATGATCCTCGTATATGCGACTCATATAACTGCTTATAACTCTACAAATAATAATGTAGTGTTATTTTTTATTTTAGATTTGAAAAGAGTATACTATAACAACAATTAATCCTCGATTACACTGCCTTGGATAATAGTGAGAAAATATTTTGTGTCACTACTTATTTGGAGACAAAATCATTCCAAACTGTCTCAAAATAAATGCAACCCATTAATGTGATAACGGTTTATTACTGAGACTAGGAACCCAAAAAAAAATTGCATGTCCTGGAAGCTGTTATACTAGCAATTACCAAAAACATTAATTTGATTGTTTTTAGCTCGAAGGATGCATTTTTTCAGTGCGTGTTTCAAATGACCGCCATTTCGCTTGTCTCAGTAATAAATCATTATCATATTAATGCGTTGCATCTATTCTGAGACACCCTATTGTTTATCATATTTACCAACCCCTCCGCTCGAACAGGATATGACACAAGGTCAATTTTTTAAGCGGAGTTTAACAGGTTTGAATTCAGAGTTTTCCTTCTCCTAGACTAGTTGACTCACCAGGTTGGAGGGAGAATAATTAGATTCATACCTTTCCCAAGGGTATTAGTGCTATGTGAAATGCAATCAGTATCGTCCAGGATTTGAACTCGTATTGCCGTATCCATTTCCTGCGACGATAACCATTACACCAAAGACACCCTCTTGTTTATAGGTAACATTATTCTTAAACAAGCCAGAACTCATCTATTTCCATACAATTAAATAGTTCCAATCATCGGATATTAACATTAATAATTCTAATTTATATCTACCATTTTTTTGTCATAGTTAAATTATATCAAGTATGGCTACTTGATACTTAGAGTTTTATCAGCATGCATTTAAATGGCTTAAGATATTTCAATTTCATACAAATAATTCTGTTTATTTTAACTCATTTGTTTGCACACAGCAAACATGCTTCAGGTATTGTTATTTCTGGTTTGGACGAAATCAAATGTTCTCAAGGATTACAAATGAGTTAATAGTACTATTTGACCCATAGATAGGACACTAATAGATACGACCCCAATCCGCGTCAGATTTGACCTGGGAGCAATGGCAATAAAGTCTCACTGGACTTGAGTCTCACCATCAGATGGCTTAGTGTCATAACTAGAACACTCGTTGATGAGGTGAGTAAGAGGGGGCTTCTCCTCCGCAGAGATGCAGTCGGCGTATTCTACTGATAAATGTATTTGTCACAGCCTCCCACCAGACAGGACTTGACCCAAGGTCAAAAGCCCGAAGGCCGATTTAAAGAAGGGATAAAGGGGAGGGGAAGGTTGGGAATGAACCGAGACTCGAACCCTTCTAGTCTAATGAGTCAAGCAGAATCACGGACCTAAATCTAAATCCGGGCACGTATGGCAGAATATAGCTTGAACTAGACTGTGAGGTCTAGTGCTATACAAGGGGTGCATGGGAGTCAAAAAAGCAGCTCGCCCACCCAAAGTTGGGAGCCTTTCAGCTTCAAATCTGCTCTTGATCGATTACCCATCCGGAACGAATACCAGACAGCCCAGCCAAAAGGCCGAGAAGCGATGGCGTATTCTACTGATAAATATGACAGGGCTGATCACAAAAAAGCCAAGTTCCATAATCTTTGATAAAATTTGTACAGATAGTATACACACACACACACACACACACACACACACACATATATATATATATATATATATAGAGAGAGAGAGAGAGAAGGAGAAAGAAATAGATGGATACATTAGTATGCATCGTTGGGAATTTAACACGTGCGCAACGACGGTCATATTTCCGGCGGTGAGAAAGAAACGACAAATTATATAGTCTGCACTGTCCGAAAAGTCACCGGATGTTAACCAATTTTTGGCATAACAAAGACACTGCCAAACACTTTTCTTGACTGTTAGGTTTCTTCCTACTTTCTATTATTCATTACGGCAGCACTCTCTCTCTCTCTCTCTCTCTCTCTCTCTTGTTCATACTCGTATAACCAATATTTTATTGGAGGTAAGGACAATATAATGGATCTTCAGTTTGCAGTTTTGGCAGCTGTTAAAAGAACAATTTCCAAACGAACGTTGGTTTGAATCAAAATTAAAAACCAGCTTGATGAAAAATCATTTGTTTCCCCGTCTTACACACACACACACACACACACACACACACACACACACACACACACACACACACACACACATGTATGTATGTATGTATACACTGAATATTTCTTTATTTTAAACAAATATATGTACATATGAATGCATCTTTTAGTTTATGTATCAAAATATATAGAGAGAGATGAAAAAAAAATAGGTCTTCTAAGGATGATTCTATTTGTAGAAATATTTGCAATCGTTAAATGCTTCGGTTTTAAACACACACATTCACAAACACACACACACACACGCACACACACACACACTTATATATATATATATATGGAGAAATAGTTGATTCGGTAAATCCAAAAAGATGTGAATAATCAAATGAAAAACACAAAAATTGTCAGTGTTTCGTTTAACCACTTTACCACTTAGTTTTACACACACACACACACACACACACATATATATATATGTATAAGTACAGACACACACATATATATACACACACATATGCACACACATGTATATGCACACACACACACACACATACACACACACGCACACACATGTATATGCACACACACACACACACACACACTCATTCATATATATATATACACACAGACATATATATATATATATATATACACACACACACACACACATATATATATACATACATATATAAATACAGACACATACATATATATACACACACATACGCACACACATATATATGCACACAGACACACACTCACTCATACATATACACACACACACAGACGCATATATATATATATATATATATATATATATATATGTATACACACACACACACACATGAATGGGTTGTTTTTTTGTTTTTTTTGTTTTTTGTGGAATTTTTTTCCCAGATATCAGTTTCGATAATATTTTTTCTTTGCACGTTCTATCATTTGAGGTTTTTTTTCACAACGTTAGAATCATAGAATAGGTATAACAACTAAATTATATATATATATATATATATATATATATATATATATATATATATATGTATCAGTAAAGTTGGTGACTGTCATTAAGTGCAACCCAAAGGCTGTCTTTTCAATAGCTACAGCACCAAGGTGTAGAGGAGGACGCTAATCATTTCCCTGCATTGCTTCACTTTACCCTTGATACCTACCTTATAGTGCTGAGTGTTAAGCAAAGAGGTATCAAATTCAATTTTTTAAGTTTTTGGTATGACTCGACAAGAGATTGAACCCTGGTCTCCCAGGCCATTGGCTAACACTCCGTCTTGATATATATATATATATATATATATATATATAACTGTTATATATATATATATATATATATATATATATAACTGTCAAAATCCGTCTTGATATATATATATATATATATATATATATATATATATATATATCAAGACGGATTTTGACAGTTAAGGCAGCAGGTCTCAATCCAGGTTGTCTCGCAGGCGGCGCAGGAGGTCGGTGTCCCTCAACTATCGTGTTACACATCTTTTGGGTTACTAAATATTAGTATTACATTTTCAAATGCACACATTTAGTTTAATACTGTCATCTGTTTCCAAGAATGTCTTTGATGTTTCATAAATCTCTCAACAATCTACAGGTACGTTTAAGATTTATTGTTATAAAAAATTGTTTTAACAAATGAAAAATTTAAAATTTAATTCGTGAGTAGAGAGTTCACAACTGGTCCGGGAAACGGGTATGAAGCCATGTCGAGTCATACCGAAGCCTCAAAGAATGGTACTTGACTGCGGTGGCCAACTTTTACTCGTAATTTTAGATACATACGTTGACTACTAAAATATTGGTAAATTGTAATTAAATCATCAACTGTTTATCGGTTTGTCATTATTGTAAAGTTATTTTTATTACATATAATCAGAGACTATAATACAAGAATATTTACCCAAGCTAGTGTTCTTGTGTTAACACATGAAAATTGAAATGCAATATGGGAGATAAAACTAATAAAAAGAGATAAAATTTACTATTACAGGGTGAGATTACAGAAATTAGGATTATTGAGGGTTGAGTGTTAGCCAATGGCCTGGGAGACCAGGGTTCAATCTCTTGTCGAGTAAATATATATATATATATATATATATATATATATATATATATATATATATATATATATATAATGTAATGCTATCACTTACATTTAGAGCATAATAACTAAAAAAATAAGCCATAAGTCTCACAATATTAGAATTAACCTTGAATTCATATACGCCTTTATGTACCGTATATGCACAAAATGCACACTATGCATATCTAAAAAAACTAGAGGTGATGAGTAAAAACGGATTTCAAATTTGAATTCAGCACCCTCAAATTAGGTAAATACGGGTATTTTTGTGCTTGCCTCAATTTCTTTGTAAACCAGTGAAATCAGTCAGAGCTATTTTTCGACAGAAACAAAATCACCCAGTCACCTGGGGCTGTAGAATACACCGACTGCTTCTCTGCAAATGGGGTAAGACCCCTTTAACGAGTATCCTGGATATGACACTAAACAATCTGATGGAGATGTTCCAGTAACGCTATATCTTTAGGGAATGCGGAGTACCCGATCATTGCCATCGATCCCAGGTCCACTCAAACCCGGAGTGGTAGCACTTGATAGGGTTCTATGTATGAGTCAAAAAGCACTAAAATGCATATTTTTGCTAAACTGAATTACTTAAAATAGAACTGTTTTGACATTTAACTCTGTGTGGACAAAAACTATACTTATACTAAACTGAATTATTTAAATTAAAACTGTTTGACTAAACTGAATTGTTTGAAATAGAAATGTTTTTTGACAATTACACTGTGTACTTACATTTAAACTGCGTACTGAATTGTTTAAAATTATTTGTATAGAAATGTATTTGGCATTAAATAATCTGCAAAAGCTGATATGCCATAAAACTCAACTAACCAACTAACATAAATATTTGAAGATATGAAGAGCTTGAAACATGCAAACTTATCAAAATGACTTAATTCCGCTTTAAATAACCCGAAAAGAGTTGAGATGCCGTAAAACCAAATCAAACCAAAACCAGAAACAAAAATTTAAACATATATTTATAGAGCAACTAAAAAAATATTTTTAAGACAGGATTTACCCAAATTACGCGTGAATATTTTAAAAACTGTAAACCCAAATCAAAATTGCGGCATATAATACTTCTAGTACGTCTGTATGTAATTACCTAACTCTTCTGTCCCGAAGAGGAGGTGAAACAAGGCAAATGTTTAAGAAAATTAGGGTTGGTTGGTTAGTTGTTTGGGTTTTATGGCACATGAACCTTTGTAGGTTATTTAACGTCAAATCCATTTTTATACAAATATTCAGTTCTATTTCTATAAGTACACAGTTTAATTGTCAAAAACATTTCTATTTAAAGCCATTCAGTTTATTCAAACTGTTCTAAATCAGCTAACTCAGTTCAGTATTAGTACAGCTTTTGTTTACTCACAGTTAAATGTCAACGCAGTTCTATATTAAACAATTCAGTTTAGGGTAAGTACCGTTTCAATGTCAAAAACCAGTTCTATTTCAATTAATTCAGTTTATCATAACCATACAGTTTAAATGTAAGTACGGTTTAATTGTCAAAAACATTTCTATTTCAAGTTATACAGCTTAGTCAAACAATTCAGTTTAGCATAAGTATGCCGTTAGTTCTATTTAACCCATAGATAGGGCCCTATCAGGTGCTACCAAGCCGGGTCAGAGTGGACTTGGGAGCAATGGCAATGAAGGGGTACTCCGCATCCCCCAAAGCCCCAGCATCACTGGAAGCTCACTATCAGATTGTTTAGTGTCATATCCAGGACACTCATTGGGGTGGGTCTTACCCCTCTGCAGTGGTGCAGTCGGTGTATTCTACATCCCCAGCCGACTAGACAAAGATGAGGGTTGGTTTCTTTTTATGGCATATCAACCATCGTGGGTTATTTAATGATCAAACAGATCTATTTCTAGCAACTCAATATTATATGAGTCATCAAATTTAAATGGTTTCAAGTATTGCTTAGAATCACTAACAGTCAATCAGGCATTTGTTTACACGCAGTTAGATGATCAAACAGTTCTATTTTTAAGAATTTAATTTTCCATTAGTCTTTTGTTTGCACTCAGTTTAAACGTCAGACATTTCTATTTGACCCATAGAAGGGATCCTTTCAGGTGCGACCACTCTGGGCCAGAAATGACCTGGGAGCGATGGCAATGAAGGGGGTACTCCGCATTCCCAAAAGCACCAGCATTAGTGGAGACTCCTTAGATTTTTTAGTGTCATATCCAGCACACTCATTGGGAGGGGTCTTACCCATCTACAGAGATGCAGTTGGCGTATTCTTCTGTAACCCTGGCTGAATGGGTTTGTTTAAGCTGAGTATAAGAGTTTTGAATTCAGATTTTTTTTTCTAAACTGGTTGTCGTAAAAAATTTCAAGATCACTGTTTGTCTTATAATTAGTCAATAATTAGGAGAGAAGGTTTTTCGGTTTTTTTTTTTTCTTTTTTGTACAGTTTAATTTTATGAAATTTTTTCTTTTTCTTTTTCTCTTTCCATTTTCATTTTTTTATTCATTTATCCTTTTATTTTCTCTTTTTTAAATTCTTTTTTCTTTTTCCATCCATCCCCCCGTTTCCATACTTCTAATTTTCTTTTCTTTATTATTCTTTTTACCTTTTCATATATTTTCATTTCCTAACATTTTGTTTTTAATTTTTTTCCGTCAACATTATTTTTCATTCTTTTTTCTTTATCACGTTTTATTTCTCATTCCTTTTTCTTTTGAATTCTTCCTTTTTTTTTCTTCTTTTTTGTCTTTTGCATGCCAGCAAAATCACGATTCAAGTTGATTGACTTGTACAAAAAAAAAAAAAAAAAACATGTTCGGTTGGCTGAGGTCGGACTGGAGCGTTAGTAGTACGTACAGCGTCACATCTACTTGGCAATTGGACCGTGCACATCTTCAGATATTTGTCGTACGCCCCACCAAACGAGCAAGTATGGCACAAGGGCGAGATTTTGCTTGGTCCAGGCGTACTGCCGTAGCCCAGATACGCCTGACGATCACAAAAATGCTTCGGGCGCCATTGACATTCCTTTAAAAAAAGGCGCCTCATGCACCAGGCGATAATCCTAACCCCTCCCAGGAGGGTTAAAGCCTGGTGAAACGGCTCCCTGAAACTCGAGTAGTGGGTTAGTCTCACCCTCGAGATGCGGCTGCTTGGGTTACCAGGCTGTCACGTCAAGAACGACCATGACCCCCATCACAACAACCGATCCCAAACCAGCCCCTTACCCCCTCCCATGCTGTTGGTCAGAAAAGGTTATGAGTAGGGGGGTATAACAAAGGAAACTGACCTGTACTACGGTATTTATCATACGCCCCACCAGCGTACAAATCTGGCACAAGGCCGTTTTTAAGGTGGGTCCGGTCGCAGGGTCCGGCATGGCCAAAAATACCTTCGACCCCGTCGACTTTCCCCTTAAATCTACCTGAACTACGGTATTCGTTGCACGCCCCACCTAACGGGCAAGTGTGGCATGAGGCCTTTTTTTGGTGGGTCTGGTCGCAGGGCCGTAGCCACATGCGCCTGGCATTTTCAAAAATGCTTACGGCCCCGTCGGCATTCCCCTTACATCTACCTGTACTACGGTATTAGTCGCACGCCCCACCTAACGGGCAAGTGTGGCACAAGGCCTTTTAGGTGGGTCCGGGTGCAGGGCCGTAGCCCACACGCGTCCAGCATGGCCAAAAATCCCTTCGGCCCCGTCGGCATTCCCCTTACATCTACCTGTACTGCTGCCGTACAGTTAGTGACGCCGCTTATATATATGCGTGCTGTATGGCTATATTTGCATAACACGTGTGTATGAGCGTACAAATGTGCATATTCATTAGCCGGCGGTGTTAGTTCATCGAAGCGTCCCCGAATAAATTTTTTCCACGGCCAACCCTTATTTATCAAATAAAGTGTAACCAAATAAGTTATGTCAGATTTGATGGGAAAGAAATGGAGTTAGATTTCAAGAATTTTTTCCGCATAAAGAACGTTTTATTCATGCTGTATTTATAGTAATTCTTAAAAACTGAAAATAAAATAAAAGATGAAACTAAAAAATAAAACAAAAAAAAAAGGTATTAATTTCTACTTCAATATTTAGAGGTACTTAAATTATGCTAACATTATCCCCTAACATTATCCCCTGCAGAGAAGTAATATTATCCCCTCAAAAGTGTTTCCTGCGAACAATACTAAGCTGCATGGATATTGAGGTTCCACTTCTGAGGATCTGAGCTGTTTTGAGCATCCATTATGGTATAACATGATGAAGAAATAACAATCACACTAGGTAATAATAATATAAGTCTCTTTATTCTTTGTTAGGGTGGAAATTCTGTGAGAGAGAGAGAGAGGGAGGGAGACAGAGAAACAGAGAGATAAATACATACGGAGGATATGGAGGACTGCTATATTGAACTTTTCTTAACCACGTCGTACTTCCACATTCAGACTCAAACTTAGCACTTCTTCCGCTTTTAAGGCGGGGTGGGAGAATGCTCTGCGCCGCCTTTGGGTACTGGCTGACCACTCTCCGTGACTGACCGTCTCTGTGTGACTGTGTGACTCCAAGACTAACTGTGTCTGCCATGTTTTTCAGTGTATATCTAATTTCATATCGCCTATACCTTATTCCGGTTGTCAACCCACGTGATCGGCTTACACCCACGTAGTGCTTGTTTTTCAGTAATCAGTTTGTTTACACAGGTGGAACATCGCGCCTCAGGATCTCCTGATTTTCAGCTCTGTCAAGGATCAATATGTAGCACCATTCATTGCCATTACTTCCAGGTCCACTCAAACCCGATGTAGTTGCACCAATTAGAATCTCATATTTGTGTCAAATAGAGCTTTTTGAAAATAATTCTTACTCGATTGCGGCAAGTGCAAATAAAAAAAAATTCAAAAAACAACTACACAAAAAATTTTAATGTGAACGTAGAATAAATGCGATTCCTTAACCTCTTGGCATGAAATAACCCTAGACGGGTTGACATGCGATTAAAACCAGTCTATTAAACAAGCAATGAATTCCAGAGCTGCTGAAATATTTCATCTAAAGTTAAAGATCCTAGTAAAGTGAGTGGGGAGGGGTTGACTGGGGCAAGTGTCTAAGCGAATTTGTTGCGGATGCGTAAAGAATCATCTCTTGGCCATGTTCTCCTTTTGGAGCGGTCAAATAAGGCATACACGCCGTCTATACGTCTATGAATCTATCTATCTATTTATATATCTATCTCCGCCGGTTAATTTTATCGTGACACGTACCGGATTCTAAAGTTAGGTAGGTCGTTACAACGTTACTAACATGCAGAGTTTTTTTGTTATTATCCTTTATTGCAGTTTCACTCTCTCTCTCTCTCTCTCTCTCTCTCTCTCTCTCTCTTTCCACGGGCAAATTATATTCCACAAGTCTGTGCATAATAATGGGAATGATAGAGAAGTTATTTGTAAAGAAAAAAGAAATGAAATAAAAGCCGGAATTTTCATTATGTCTGCTGAGGGCGGATTACTATCACCTTTTAGGGCGTATTTAATACACGATAGAATTGCAAATGATATTAATCCTGATTTTATACGTTTAATTCAATGAATAACCATATTTGACAATTATATTATTCACGGTGCTAATTAGATGAATTAAACCAACATTTGAGAAATAGTTTAAGAGTCTCAGATTATGAATAAGACTTACTTAAAACTAATAAAATGTGAAAGATCTTTTCTTTTTGAGTGCAAAAATAAATGAATAAAAAAAAAGAGAGGGCAAAGAATGTATAATCATTTATGGGGAAAATAATTTAAAGAATTGAGCTATATTTATTTTTCTATTTTATTTTATTTATCTATCTGTTTATTTATTTATTTATTTTTGTCAAGGTGGAAAAAAAAAAAACAATTTTTGTCTAGAATGAACGACCTAATTTTCTTTCTAAGAAAAAATATTATATCTCCTTTTTATTTTTTTTTTTAATTTGATAAACAAAATACCGGTTAATTTTACAGCAGTCGCAATTTAAATGCAATTTCATCCTATTTCTAAAATATTTTAGCTCGATTTTTGTCTCTGCTTAGAAGATGAAATGTTTAAGATGAACATACACACGCACATGCATCTGGTTAGATGTAGACTTAAAAAATAGGTAGACTGATAGAAATGAAGATTTTTTCTTTGTTTTTGGTTGTTTCTAAAACACTAACCGGATATTGACCTGATGGTTAGAGTGTTCGCCAATAGACCGGAAGACCAGGGTTCAATCCCGTGTCGAGTCATACCAAAAACTCAAAAAATGGTACTTAATACCTCCTTGTTTAACACTCAGCCTTATAAGGTATGGATCAAGGGTAAAGTGAAGCAATCCAGGGAAAGGAGTAGCACACTTCCCTTCACCTTGGTGTAGTAGCTATTGAAAAGGAAACCTTTGGGTCCCTTCGGCTAAGGTCACCAACTTTACTTACATATTTCTTATGTCAAAATCTAAAAACAGCTAATTCTTTTGCTAAAAAAAAAATTGCTCATTCGGTTGCAGTTGTAGAATGCACTAACTGCTTCTCTGCAGAAGGGTAAGACCCCGCCTCAACGAGTGTTCTTGATATGACACTAAATAATCTGATGGTAAGGCTCCAGTAAAAAAGAAAACAAGAGTTGATGATATCAGACAGGAACACGATTGGTTTGGTTTGATTTGGTTTTATGGCATATCAACTTTTGAAGGTCATTTAATGCCGAATCCATTTTTATACATTTCAACAGTTTTATTTCAAACAATTCAGTCGGTGTATACTCCAGCCCCAGCCTACTGGACTAGGAAAAGAACAAGCAATAGTCTGAAGGAGCAAGATCTGGACTATAAGTGTTGTATAATTGCGGAAGGATTTTTTATATTATCATTTTTCGTTTTATATGTCTTATCTTTCGGTTTAGTTAGGCTAAGAACCTTTCGGTTTAGTGCATGGGTTGGTGCAGACATTAACGCAGGTGTTCATGCGTGCACGGGGAGGATGTGACAATCACAAATGTCACGATAAAAACCTCAGATAAGGAAATGGCACTGGGGATGTGAATGGCGTCATACCCGGAAGCGATGGGGTGGGATTCTTTGTGATTTTGAATAAAAGCAGAGAGTTGGGACTTAGAAGAAGCAAGTTGATTTTCGGACCTGGGCGAGGCCAGTCCAGCTTGTGGACTGCGGGGTGCGTGCGCCCGCGTTAGTTAGGTCAGTGAGTTGAGAGCTGACGATGGACGAACAGTCAGCATAGAAAAATTGTGTCTCTCTCGTGTCGAAAACCTAAACTTAAAGAAGGTAATAAAAGTTTCGTACCTGAACCAAGAGAGTCGTCAGTGTTTCTTGGTTTTCGGATTCCTATGCGTATGAACATTCTATGAACATTAGGAACATTCTATGAACATAAGTACATTTCACATATCCGTATCATGGCTATGTTACCTAAGCTGTGTATGGCATCAGTTCAATTCCTTTGAGTTCCTGAAATCAGATGAGGACCAAAGTACATATGTAAATACTGTAAAACTTTTGACACTACCTAGTACAGTGTAACCCGAATATAAGAGAGATTTTTCTCTGGTCCCAAATTAGAGCCTGCGTTACCTAAACAGAATAGACCCAAACCCAGATATAAGAGATATATTATCAGGTCCCGACAACTCTCTTATATCCGGGTTACACTGTAATTACGTACTCTGACTCGTAGGGTCCCTCTCTTTTCGTAAGATTACTGAATCTAATTGTTACACGAACTTCCCATCTTTGAAACAGCAAATGTTTTGATATTGGTATGTAACGGAGGTGACTGTGGTGTAATGGTCATCGTCGTAGGAAATGGACACGGCGACACGAGTTCAAATCCTGGAGAGAGACTGATTGCATTTCACATCGCACTAATACCCTTGGGAAAGGTATGATTCCATTTATTCTCCCTCCAGCTATGGGTAAATAATAGGGCACGTTGGTTTCTTTAGCCTAAGTGAAGCAACTAATCTAGGAGAAGGAAAACTCTGAATTCAAACCTGTTAAACTCCGCTTAAGAATTGACCTTGTGTCATATCCTGCCCGAGCGGAGGGGTTGGTAAATATGTTTGTAAAATTTTCCCAAGTCTCATGTTTTCTAGCCCAATCGGCTTGGGCTATAAAATAATACATTCACTGCATCTCTGCTGAGAGGTTAGTCTCCCCAATCAAGTGTCATGGATATGACACTAAAAAATCTGATGCTGGGGTTCCAGTAATGCTGGAGCTTTGGGAAATGCGGAGTGCCCATTCATTGGCATCGCTTCTAGGTTCACTCTGGCTCGGAGTGGTAACACCTGATAGGGTCCAATCTATGGGTCAAATAAAACTAAACGGTGTACTCATGCCAAACTGAATTGTTTGAAATAGAATTGTTCTTGAAATTGAACTATATACTTATGCTAAAATGAATTGTTTTAAATAGAATTGTTTTTGTATGCTAAAGTGAATTGTTTGAAATAGAAGTGTTTTGACATCTAACTGTGTATAAACAAAAACTATACTTATACTGAACAGAACTGTTTGAAATAGAACTGTTTTTATGCATTAAAATGAATTTGTCATTAAATAACCTATATTGGTTGATGTGCCATAAAACCAAACCAAAGCAAATCAAACTAATGTTTTTTGCTATATTGAAGTACAAACAACTGTTGTATATTGACCTTCGACCCGGCCAAACATGCCATTCCAAAGACGGCGGAAGTGATACATTCTGATGGCAGTTATGGGAAGAAATCGCGTAGGTGGGCTTGGCTGACAATATGCGACAAGGTAAAATCCCATGTTCCAGTCATAGACTGATGCACCAGAAGAGAGTGACCTGTGAACTGCATGACAGTTATTTCCGCTCGATGACAATCAAACATGCCATTCCAAGGACAGCGGAAGTGACACATCTCGATGGCCAGTCCGGGGAAGATATTGAGTGGGCGATTGAACTATTATATAACTCAGTGGAGACAGGAAGTCAGTTTGTTAAGAGACTAGTTGGAGATCAGATGAGTTAGAGACAAGATGCGGTAGAGGAAGCCTGCATCCAACAGAGTGGGCCCCCGGGCCTTCGGTTGTGCAGCCCTGGAGAACAAGAAAGACACAACACTGATGGCCATAAGAGTGTGGGTCAATATATTGCAGTTCTGTTCGGTCTACAACCCCCTCTCACGCACAAACCTTTCAAAAAAAGTGAGAGGTATATTTTTTTAAAGAAGTCTTCGCTCGTCTTTATTCATTGCGTCAATATGTATTCTGCATGTATATGTGTATAGATGCATATTTATTATAGAATTATACAACATAACCTCGTCAAGAAACTGAATGTAGATGCCAATGACAATTTCCTACGATAGTCAAGTCGGCTTAGGCTACAGAATGCACCGACTGCATATCTGCAAAGGTGTAAGTCTCCTCCCAATTAATGTCCAGCATATGACACTAAGCAAACTAATAGCATCAGATAGAGTCTTATTTAAAAATAGAACTAAACTGCGTACTAATGCTAAACTGACTTATAAACTGTTTTTACATTTAATAGTATGAAATCAAAAATCTGTGGACTTATGATAAATTGTTTGAAATAGAACTCTTTGGTTACTTAACTTAGTGAAAACAAATGACTACAGTTTAATTAAATTCTTAGAGATATATTGCAATACTTGGAACCTTTTAGCTTTGTTGACGTGCTAAAGAGAATTGTTTGAAATAGAACTGTTGGTACATATAACTGTATTTAAACCAATAGCTGTAAACAAAAGACTATACTTATGCTAAACTGGACAGTTTGAACTTAAGTGAAACCATTTAACTGTGTGCAAACAAAAACGTGCTTTGGTTTGTTTAAAAATGTTATCTTCAGAATGTGTTTGGAAATCATTCATTTTAATGCATAAAAAAGATTTAGTATTAAATGACCAATAATCTTCAATAAACCATGATGCCAAACTAAACCAAACCAAATTTCCGACGACAATAACCATTATATTAATTTTATTGACATACAAACAGGCACGCAGTAAACAGCACATCCACTCAAGCGCACATGCACACACATACATTCTCTCTCTCTCTTTCTCTCTCTCTCTCTCTCTCTCTCACACACACACACGCACAAACACACACACACATATATATATATATATAATATATATAAATAAACATATATATTAATAATACATATAAATAAACACCCCCTTATATATATATATATATATATATATATATATTGAATTGAAAGTACGAGGAAGTTTTATAAGTAATTTCACTAAACTTTTCTTTTTACCTTAAAAGAGAACGCACTCACACATACACACACACAAATATATATATATATATATATATATATATATATATAAATTCAGGAAGTTTATTAAAACTTCATAGTCTTTTTCTTTGGGGGCTAAGCGCTTTCGACAGTTCTCCAACCATGATGAATAACAGTAATGATACATGAGTAGTGAGTGTTCAATATATATATATATATATATATGTATATATATATTGCACGGATGCTTTCATGACACCACTGCTTTCGTGCCGTCTTTACATGATAATTGCCATGTAAAAACGTCATGGGACCCTGGGTCGCAGATACGCATTCATGCTATTAAATATATATAAAAAAAAACTAATATATATTTATTTATAAATAAATTATGCGATACGTCTATCACAGATATGAACCACTTTCCAAATCATACCGCATTTGGTCTGCCACTAACCCACCAAGTGAGATAGTGACAACCATCTACTGTTGTAATATATATATATATATATATATATATATATATATAAGAGGTTTATGGTTCTTACTCGCTCACTTGGTGAATTATCATATATATATATATATATATTGCATGATGAGATGAGGATTATATATATATATATATATATATTCTTTGTGTGTATATATGTGTTTATATGTTCATGTGAATACGTTTGTGCGCGTGTGTAAATGGGTGTTCTAGATATGTTCTTGTTTGACATTTGGTCCTCTTATTAATTCACCAAGTGAGCTAGTAAGAACCATAAACCCCTTATATATATATATATATATATATATATATATATATATATATATATATATATATATATAAAGTTATATATATATATATATATATATATATATAACTTTACATTGCGTTAATACCTTTAGTTAAGTTTTTCGAGATGATCTTGAACTAGTTTTTATTAAGAGTTTTCCTTCTTCTAGACTGGTTGCCATACAATATAACCATAGCTAGAAAAGAGAAGAGAATAAATTAATTCATACTTTTCCCTGAGTCATTAGCTTTAAGGCGAACGCAAAGAAGTCGTCAGGGTTTGAACTCGAGTCACCGAATACCTTTCCAATGATGAAATAAGGTATGCCATGATCATTTCTTTAGTTTGTTTGTCTTGGTGTGTGTGTGTGTGTGTGTGTGTGTGTGTGTGTGTGTGAGAGAGAGAGAGAGAGAGAGAGAGAGAGAGAGAGAGAGAGAGAGAGAGAGAGAGATAAAGCGAGTATGCGAGATTTTCATTTTCAAAGCAGCCCTTCCACATATGGTGCAGTGGAGCAACTGAGATATTTTTCTTTTTTTTACTTTCATATTTTGACCTTCCGTCAGACAGAGATGAGGATTATATATATATATATATATATATATATATATATATATTCTTTGTGTGTATATATGTGTTTATATGTTCATGTGAATACGTTTGTGCGCGTGTGTAAATGGGTGTTCTAGATATGTTCTTGTTTGTATGTGTCTGTCTTCATCACTGCAGGATTCGCCTGGTTCTGTCAAATATTGCATTGTAAGTAATTGAAAGTATAATGGATATTGCAAGGTCTCGATGTCTTGTGGCACGAAAACATGCCATAAACGTGACTTCCGCTACAGCAGGAAGACAGGAAATTACTCAACTGAAGCGAATATTTTTCTGTTCACTGTCCTTTGATGGGCATGCGCAGAAAGACAGACACTGAGAAAAAGATTTGCACTCTAAGAGATAGATTTAAATGCTGACATATGCGTAGAAATCACACTCACATTATTGATCAAACTCTTATCGCTATATAACCTTAAAAATATATAGATATGGCCCTAAAGAAATAAATAAGAATCAACCAATATATATATGGGGGAGCATATATATATATATATATATATATGGGATGGTTTCGATCCCAGCTTCAAGCTTCCTACGTGTCTAGCCACACTGAAGAGTTGTGATACAACGAAATAGTCTGTCTGTGGATGACAATATATACGCTCCCCAACGGGGCTTGAGCACTGTGGCGAAAGAATTAACGGCTGTCACTCGCGTATTTCAAAGCTCTTTGAGTGAATTGAGCACTCTGGTATCCGGTAAGGCAATAATGTAAACAAACGAAAGCGACTACATAATGCCTTATAATTCCCGAACTGACAGGGTTCGCTTGTTGTTACAGTTGAATGAAACTAAGTCTAACGTAAAGTTGGGCGGGTTTCGATTCCATCTCCAACGAGTTTAGCCACACGGAAGAGTTGTGGTACAACGAAACAGTCTGTCTGTGGATGACAGTATATATATATATATATATATATAGTCCTAATGTGACCGGTTTTTGTTTTTCTTAAAGAAATTATTGCTCTGTGATGTCAGTTACATTGAGCTCTTTACCAGGAAAATTTAAATGTTCATAGTTGAATGTTTTTTTGTTCTGACGGAATTATTCCCGACTCCGGTTTAACTGGACCGAATAATACACACACACACACACACACATATATATATATATATATATATACTTGCAGGTGTATCCAGTCTACGATCGGACTATTTTAGGATTTTAGGAACAACAGTGAGTGATATAGAAAGGGGAAGAGAGAAGTAAGTTAAGTATTTACAAATGAGTCCTTATTTGTAGTTGAAGGATTTTACCAATTATTTCAAATGAAGAGTAATTTTTCCAATAAATTTTTTTCCTTTTTTTATTCATTTTTAATTTACATAAAAAAAAACTTTCTGTATACTTTGCATGTATTAACTATTTATAAATGTTTAAATGAGCTTATCTTGTCTCTCCATCTGTTATATAATCAAGGAATGATTTTTTATTTTAATCATTTTTCATTAATTATATTTTATAATTCAGTTTGGTTGGGCTTTGAACTATTCGGCTCTTAGTTCAGGTGCACAGATATTGGTAACAGTTTTACGCTCGAGCGCGCAGGATATAACAATCACATTTGTCACAATAAACCCC
>OY757932.1:55290310-55310310 GCA_963585895.1 Sepioteuthis lessoniana | reverse complement strand
AGGGGAGGGCGCTACTCCTTTCCCTGGATTGCTCCACTTTACCCTTGATCCTTACCTTATATTCATGCGTATATATATATACATATATGAGTCTATATATATATATATATATATATATACGCACACACAGATGCAGAGGGGAAGATAAGCAGTTTGAGTCTAATTTACCACAAAGGAAAAGATAGATGAGAAAGAAAGAAACACTTAATGACACTGGTTCAAGAGTTGTAAACAAATTCCAATTGTCTCTAATTGACTCCTGATAATTAAATTTCAAATCCGATTCCAGAAAACAATGGTTTTAATCAATTAACGCTGACGGAATTGGTAAAAAAAATAGAACTTGTCTTCGATTTGCTGCTGCAATTACTTCAATCATTCCCCTCTTCACTTCAACCAAAATAAAATTCCAATTGACCCCAGATATCCAAGCATAAACCGTAATATACAATAGGTGCAATAAAGGAATCTGAAAAGACAAACATTGGGGAAGAAACGAATGATTGATTGGTGCAGAGAGAATGAGATAGATAGATAAGATATAAATAAAGTGATGATAGATAATGAGCTATGCGAAAAGGAAAATATGAACAGAATAAGATAGATAGATAGATTGATAGATAAATAGATGTAAATAGAGTGATGAAGATAAATAATAAGCTATGCGAAAAAAAAAATGAATAGAATAAGATAGATAGATAGATAGAGAGAGAGAGAGAGAGAGAAAGAGATGAACTGTCAGATGAATAGATAGATAGATAGATAGATATGAACTGTCAGATAGATAGATAGATAGATATAAATAGAGTGATGAAGATAAATAATGAGCTATGCGAAAAAAAAATGAATAGAATAAGATAGATAGATAGATAGATAGATAGAGAGAGAGAGAGAGAGAGAGAGAGATGAACTCTCTGATAGATAGATAAATAGATATGAACTGTCTGGGAGATAGATAGATAGAGAGAGAGAGAGAGAAAGAGAGAGAGAGATGAACTGTCAGATAGATAGATAGATATGAACTGTCTGATAGATAGATAGATAGATAGATAGATAGATAGATAGATAGATAGATATAAATAGAGTGGTGAAGATAAATAATGAGCTATGCGAAAAAAAAATGATAGATAGAGAGAGAGAGAGAGAGAGAGAGAGAGAGAGAGAGAGAGAGAGAGATATGAACTGTCTGATATATAGATAAATAGATATGAACTGTCTGGGAGATAGATAGATAGATAGAGAGATAGAGAGAGAGAGAGAGAGAGAGAGAGAGAGAGAGAGAGATGAACTGTCAGATAGATAGATAGATGTAAATAGAGTGATGACGATAAATAATGAGCTATGCGAAAAAAAAAATTAACAGAATAAGATAGATAGATAAATAGAGAGAGAGAGAGAGAGAGAGAGAGAGATATGAACTATCAGATAGATAGATAGATAGATAGATAGATAGATAGATAGATATGAATTGTAACATAGATTGATAGAAAGTTAGATTAAGTGCATCAGAGCGATAGATTTATAGATAGACAGATAGCTGGAGAGAGAGAGAGAGAGAGAGAGAAAGAAGAAAAAAGTATTTAGATGTTGTTCCATAAGAAAATAAGTGGAAAAGGAGAAAAGTGTTAAGATGGAGTTTTGAAAAGAAATAGGAGGAGAAGCTGAAGGCAACTGAGGGGAAAAGTAACAAGAAATAAGAGGGTGCGTCGCACAAAAGAAAATGAACATGCAAATGAGGATTGAAAAATGTTGAACGGTAATAGAAATTAACAATTAAAAAGAGAAAATAGGCACAGAAGAAGAAGAAGAAGAAGAAGAAGAAGAAGAAGAAGAAGAAGAAGAAGAAGAAGAAGAAACGTTGTAAAATATGAAGGTCACATATGAAAAACAACACAAGTAAAAAGAGAACGAATTGAAGAAGAAGAAGAAGAAGAAGAAGAAGAAGAAGAAGAAGAAGAAGAAGAAGAAGAAGAATATAGTAAAAGTACAAAGAGAAACGAGCGAGGAGGATAAGCAGAGAGGTGAAACGGGTAGATAAGAATTAAAGGAAAGGGAAATATGGGTAGAATACATGGTAAAAAAAAGTGGTTAGAGAAGGACAAAAAATGATCAAACCGGTGGATGAGGATAAAGAAGTAAGAAGTAACGGGTGAAGAAGGGCAAGCAAATGAATGAAACGGGTAGATAAGAATCAAAGGAAACGAAAATACGGTAGAGTACATGCTAAAAAGAGAAACGGGTAGATAAGAATCAAAGGAAATGGAAAAACGGTTGAGTACATGCTAAAAAGAGAAACGGGTAGATAAGAATTAAAGGAAAGGAGAAAATGGTAGAGTACATGCTAAAAAGAGAAACGGGTAGATAAGAATAAAAGGAAAGGAAAAAACGGCAGAGTACATGCTAAAAAGAGAAACGGGTAGAGAAGGACAAAGAATGATCAATAGGGTGATGAGAATAAGGGGGTAACACGTAACTGTTGAAGAAGGGCTAGCAAAAGAATACAACGGGTAGATAAGAATTAAAGGAAAGGGAAACGGGTAGAGTCCAGGTAAAGGAAAAAGAGAAACGGCTGGAGAGGGAAGAACAAAAATGTCAAACGGGTAGATAGCAACAAAATAAAAAGCCGAAATTGGAAAAGGGTAAAGAAGGGTAAGCAAATAGATTAAGCGTGTTGATAAGAATAAAAGGAAAGACGAGAATGGGTCGAGTACATAGACATTAAAAAAAGAATCGGGTAGAGAGAAACAAATTTTTAAGAAAACATCCAGAAAGGAAAAAGACTTCTTTAGAAAGAAGAAAAAATAGACTTGATAACGAAGAAAGAAAGGAAGAGATACAGTACTGAAGAAGAAGAAGAAGAAGAAGAAGAAGAAGAAGAAGAAGAAGAAGAAGAAGAAGAAGTTAGGCATTGAATAAAAAACAAAACGAATTAAAATCATAAAATAGGGGTTGTCCCCATGTCAAAGTGGCTAACGTTTCGGACTGCGAAATCGTAGTAAGTGAGTTCAGACTCCACTCACATTCTTAAACTCACTTTTAGACTAATGCCCTTGGGAATGGTAAGAACTTCCTTTGCTCCAGTTATTATTCAAATAGTACCAGTATTACTTTTCTACAATGATGGCTTTGGCTTTAGATCACCCACGAAGGTTGCTATGCTATTAAACACCGAAGCCAAACGAAACTAAATAATAAATCAGTGACAGAGAAGAAAATGTCAAGAAAAATCATAAAATTCAACATAATTAAATCAGTTGAATAGTTGGTTGATTGATTTTCATGGCATGTCATTTCCTGTTGGTTATTTAATGCTAAATCCCTTTTCAAACACACACACACACACACACACAAGAGTTGATATGCCATTAAACAAAGACACCAAACCAAACAAATATATATATATATATATATATATATAGTTGGTGACCGTAGTTGAGAGCAACTCGAAGGTTCCCTTTTCAGTAGCTACTACACCGAGGTGTACGGGAGGGCACTACTCCTTTCCGTAGATTGCTTCACTTTACCCTCGAGACGTACCTTATATTGCTGGGTGTTAAGCTAGGAGGTATCAAGTACGATTTTTAAAGTCTTTGGTATGATGCAACCTAGGATTGAACCCAGGTCTCCCGGATCATTGGCGAACACTCTACCCACTTGGCCCATGGGCCGGTTATATATATATATATATATATATATATATATACCTGATTTATTAACAAATTTGCCTTGATGAAAATATTTCAAACAATTTGCTTGAAAATCAGGTGTGTGTGTGTATATATATATATATATATATATAATAAAATTATTCGTGTTAGAGAGCAGTACTTCAAGCCATTTAACTGTGCGTAAACAATATATATACGTGATTTGCTAACAAATAGTTTGAAATATTTTAATCAAGGCAGAGTTCATTTGTTTGCGCACAGTTAAATGCCTTCAAGTATTGCTATCGAACACGAATAATGCTATTTAATATTAATCCTTTCCTTACACACATTTAAATGATTGCCCAGTCGACTGGGACTGTAGATTAAACCGACTGCTTTTCTGCAGAGGGTTAAGACCCCACTCCAACGAGAGTTCTGGATATGATACTAAACTATCACATGAAGAGGTTCTAGTAATCCTTGAGCTTTGGGAAATGCGGAGTACCCATTCATTGCCATTGCTCTCAGGTCCACTCTGAATCGTTTAAAATAGAACTGTTTGTCTAAACTGAATAGCTTGAAATAGAAATGTATTTGACAATTATACTGTGTATTTTTGCCAAGCTGAATTGTTTGAAATTGAAATGTTTATTTGTATAAAAATGGATTCGGCATTAAATACCCTTCAAAGGTTGATATGCCATAAAACCCAAACAAACAGTTAAATGGCTTCAAATATTGCTATCTAACACGAATAATTCTATTTATTTATCATATTTACCAACCCCCCGGCCCGGGCAGGATATGACGCAAGGTTAATTTTTAAGCGGAGTTTAACAGGTTTGAATTCAGAGTTTTCCTTCTCCAAGACTCGTTGCTTCATCAAGGCTAAAGAACCTAGTCTGCCCTACTATTTTACACATAGCTGGAGGGAGAATAATTGGATTCATACCTTTCTCAGGGGTATTAGTGCTATGTAAAATGCAATCAGTCTTGTCCAGGATTTGAACTCGTGTCGCCGTGTCCATTTCCTACGACGATAACCATTACACCACGGGCACCTCCAGTTCTATTTATAAATAAATAGAACTGGATGTGCCTGTGGTGTAATATTAGTATTGTTAGTATTAAATAGTCTTACTTGAAACTATGTAACTGTGTGCAAGCAAAGGATTAATAAATTAATCCTTTGCTTGCACATAGTTACGTAGTTTCAAGTAAGGCTATTTAATACTAACAATTCAGTTTAATATGTTATTTGTTTGGTCATAGTTAAATAGTTAAAAACTTCTATTTGACACATAGATGAGACCCGAACATGTACAACCACTCCTGGTCAGAGTGTACCTGAGAGTAATGGCAATAAAATCGTACTCCACATTCCTCACTGCTACAGGGTTGAATTTTCACCATCAGATTGTTCAGTTCATATTCAGGACACTCGTTGGTGGGGGGTCTAATCTCTCTGCAGAGATGCAGTCGGTGTATAACCTGAGCCGCGTAACTAAATAGCCAATAATGACAATAATCCTAATAAAGTTGAGGATGACGATGTAAGTAATTGCAATACGTGCGCTTGAAAGGGTCTCCAAAGCCATGGAATGAAAACTGGAAGAGTTTTAAATCGGAGGAAGAATTGAGACCATTCAAGGTGGACCATTTTTTATATCACCCAAAATACTGAGAAAAGTCCTGTAGATAGAGGAGACTTGCTGTTACTCAGACTGCAGTGAAAGACTGCCAGCTAACACTGGTGTAAAAAACTGGCAAAGGGTTATAATAATAATAATAATAATAATAATAATAATACAATACCCAGATTCTGTCCTAGAAAATGACATATATAAACTCCTATGGGATTTTGAAATACAAACCGATCACCTAATCACGCCCAGAAGACCACACCTTATAAAATCACCCCCCAAAAAAAAGAATTCGCGAAATTGTGGACTTTGCTGTCCCGGCTGACCAGGAAATACATCTGAAAGAAAGTGAAAATAAGGATTAGTACCTCGACCTTGCTAGGGAATTGAAAAAACTATGGAACATGAAGGTGACAATTATGCCAATCGTGGTTGGTGCTTTTAGTACAGTCACCAGAAGATTTTTAAAGGGACTGGAGGACTTGGAGGTAGGAGCATCCAAACTAAAGCATTATTGAGAACGGCCAGAATACTGAGAAGAGTCCTGGAGGCTTAAGGAGACTTGATGTCATCCAAATTTCGGTGAAAGACCATCAGCTAATGCAGATGTGAAAAACTCTCAAGGAGTAAGTAAATAATAATATCAATAACAATAACAACAATAATAATAATAATACCTAACAAGATAACGGAGAAATGGCCGGGACCTGATAATAAAAGAATGCAAAAAAAAAAAAAAAAAGAAATATTTAACCACATAACCACTCCAACCCTTTCTTGAAACAGAATCAAAACAAAGAGACAAAACAAAAAAGAAACAAAAAAAAAAAAAAGAAAACGAACAAGCAAATGGAGAAATAAAGGAAATGGGAGGAATTTGCATGTCAGTAGATATTTTCTCTTTATGAAAACAAAAGAAAAAAAAACAATGGTGTCACCTGCTGAATAATGATGAGAAAGAACAGTGATTTTTCCCAGTGCCATGTTTACGAGAAGCGAATTTTGAGAGGACGCTCCCACAGCCCAACTTGGCCGTCTCTCACCCTTCTCTGTTCTGGTCGCCTCTTTGGGGGTGCCGTACACCACCCCGCCACGGTACCTCATCGGCGCCCACCTCCTTCACTCGTCACATTGTACTTTATAAAAATACTTATCTGTGTCAACAGATTCCGTTTTTGTGGCAGAAAGGAAGGAGAAAAATCTTTAAAAAAATAAAATAAATAAAAGCAAAGAGGGTAAGGAAAAAGAGAAAAAAAAACACAAAGAAAGAATAAGAAGCCATTAAAAAGAAACGGGTGGAAAAATTACTGGGATGGATGAGGAGGGTTTATGCTACAAAAAAAAAAAGAAAGAAACAGTTGTCATGTAAAAATGTTATTAAGACAATTAAAAAGGTTTTGGTAAAGCATTTAATTTCAATTCATCGCTGATTTGTGACATCACAGCGCGCAGCCGTTTGGCTACTCCAACAATTTTTGTATCTCCTGATACAGTAGTTTTTTTTTTTCTCTTTGCGAACATGACCGTCTTTGTGAAAGGTACTATTTACCAACCCCTCCGCTCGGGCAGGATATGACACAAGGTCAATTTTTAAGCGGAGTTTAACAGGTGTGAATGCAGAGTTTTCCTTCTCCTAGACTAGTTGCCTAACCAAGGCTGAAGAACCTAGTCTGTCCTACTATTTACCCATAGGAGGGAGAATAATTGGATTCATACCTTTCCCAAGGGTATTAGTGCAATGTGAAATGCAGTCAGTCTCGTCCAGGATTTGAACTCGTATCGCCGTGTTCATTTCCTACGGCGATAACGACTACACCACGGGCACCTCCATGTGAAAGGTAATCTCCATGGTGTCGTGGCTAACGTGCTGGACAGCAACATCGTCGTGTGTTCGAATTTCAGTTGTGTTGTGCCCCCGGCTTTTTAGCTGGGCCGTCTGGCATTCGTGCCGGATGGGTGCTCGAAACCAAGAGCAGACTCGGGGCCGAATAGGCCCCCAGCTTCGGCTGGGCAACCTTCGGGTGGGCGAGCTGCACTTTTGTCCCCTTTGTACGGCACTAGACCAAGCGTCTAGTTTAAGCCGTAAACTGGCATACGTGCCCGGACCCACATTTGGGTTCGTGAAACTGCTTGCCTCATCAGGCTCACATTGCACTAAGTGAGCCGGTGAGCAGCACAGACAAGCAGGGTTCGAGTCTCGGCTCCTTCCCGACCTTCCCCTCCCCTTTATCCCCACTTTAATTGGCCTTCGGGCTTTTGACCTTGTGTCAAGTCGTGTCTGGTGGGAGGCAGCGACAAATATCCGGCACCCCGGGTACGTCTCCCTTTCCGTAACTGTCCTTCATGCATGGCTCTCGTATTGAATAACCCTGAAACGTTGATATGCCATTAAACAAAGAAACTACACTTTCCTTTTGAAGAAAACTTCCTCTTTTCTCATGATTCCTTTTTAAGAAAATGATGAATCATCATCATCTTCTTGTGCCATCAGCACGGATATCCCTGACCCTCTCTCGCCCCCTCCCTATCGTTCATCGCTTTCGGTCGCTCCTCAGAGCTACACCCCGTGTCCTCACAGAGCAGCTCTATGTAGGCTCGGCCATGTGTAGGGGTCCATAGGAGTACATCACTAATGAGCTCATCCCTACTTCTCCAGCAGTGTCCTGCATGTCTGGTTCGTCTAACTTGAATAGTTTTCATGATGGGTGGTAGGTGGCAGTACAACTGCTGCTTTGTGGGTTGCTACCTACAGGACCTGTTAAATATTGCTCGCAGCATTCTTGTGTAGTTGTCATCAAGCCTTTTCTCCAGACATTTAGTTAGCGTCCATGTAGTGCATCCATATAGCAGTATCGATACGATCGCTGCTTGGAAGAAACTGCGTTTTATTTTATTGGTCCGGTCTGACTTCCCTATGACCAATAGCTGCTTTGTGGGGTGCTGCCTCCAGGACCTGTTCAATATTGCTCGCAGCATTCTTGTGTAGTTGCCGTCGAGCCTTTTCTCAATGGTGATTAATTTTTCTTCACAATATCATGCAACAATGTCGTGTGTTCGGACTTAAGTCACGTTGTTCATTTTCAGAAAAAATATTAACTCCCGGCTCCCGGGTCCTTCTCCCTCTCTGCTACTGTCCTTCATGCATGGCTTTCGTATTGAATAAACCAGGAACGTTGATATGCCATTAAACAAAGAAACTACTCTTTCCTTTTGATGAAAACTTCCTGTTTTTTTATGATTTTTTTAGGAAAACATTTTTTGATGAATGATAGTGATTAATTTTTCTTCACACTATCATCGAGTGCCGAAACTAATGATTGTTTGCCTTAATTGCACCTTTATTTTAAAACTCGGACAACTGCCAACAAGCCATTAAAAAAGAATAATCAAAAATCAGGATACTAAGCTAAGGAAAAGAAAATTATAAGAAATGTCTTTATGTTTTTCAATTTGTTTTTTATTGTTTCGGTATATCTGAGAATTTGCTTTTTAGAACGAAGAAGCAGCTTTGACAATTATAATGCAGGAAAATAAGCACTATTGGCACGATTGTTGGAGTATCCGCCAATCATCTGTGAGACCAGCGTTCAATCCCAGGTCGAGTCATACCAAACCGGACATTGGCCTAGCGGTTAGAGTGTTCGCCAATGGCCTGGGAGACCTGGTTCAATCCCAGGTCGAGTCATACCAAAGACTCAAAAAATGGTACTTGATGCCTCCTTGCTTAACACTCAACATTATAAGGTACGGATCAAGGGTAAAGTGGAGCAATCCAGGGTAAGGAGTGGCGCTCTTCCCTACACCTTGGTGTAGTAAGCTGTCGAAGGGGGAACCTTCGGGTAACCCTCGACTATGGTCGCCAATTTTACTTATTAAGGTTAAAGTATTGTAATCCAGCGAAAGGAGCCGTGCCCATCGCTACATCTCTGTGTAGTAGCTATTGAAAAGGGAGCCTCGGGTTGCCCTCAACTACAGTTGTCAACTTTACTTACTTTATGTGTGCGTAAATCATTTCAGTTTCATTAAAATGTGTGGACATGAAAAAAAATAGTTCAACGTCTTTTCATTTATTTATTGTCCAATACTATGTTGGAAAAGAAGAAGTGTTCCCCTGTCGGGAGAATGCATTTAAAAAAGATCTTTTCAACGTTTACAAAAAGTGATTGTCTCTGTGGAATAGTGGTGAATGTGATCGCTTTTGACATCCTAGAAAGCTATTTCGAACCTCAATGGTATTAGTAAGTTCATTTTTGGACAAATACCCTTGGGATAGGTAAAAAGTATAGGAAAGTAGGCAACCGTAGTCGAGGGTGACCTAAAGACTCTCTTTTTAATAGCTACTACACCGAAGTGTAGAAGAGGTCGCTACTCCTTTCCATGGGACAGTAAAATAAGCGACCGTAGTCGAGGGTGACCTAAAGACTCTCTTTTTAATAGCTACTACACCGAGGCGTAGAAGAGGTCGCTACTCCTTTCCATGGGACAGTAAAGTTGGAGACCATTTTCGAGGGCGACCCGAAGGCTCCTTTTTCATCTGCAATAAAACCGGTGTAGATGAGGGCGATAATCTTTTCCTCGGTATGCTCCACTTTACCCTTGATCCGTAGCATATGATGTAGAGTGTTAAGCAAGGTGGCATCTGTTGTATATTTTCTTTTTTGAACTCTAGCACTGTTCAGTAGCTCAGTGGTATAATTTCGGCTCTGGGGTTGCTGGTTCGATCTCCAGTGGTGGAGATCACGGTATACACTGCTGAGGAGACCTAATAAGGTCGGAACAGCAGACCAGTGGTTTCGCATATTACGCGCAAGATTTGCTGGATTTGCCGGATTTTCTGGTCATGGTAGTGGCATCAAGTACCATTTTTGAGTCTTTGGTATGACTCGAACTGGGATTAAATGCCGGTATCACGGGCTATTGGCAAACACTCTACCCACAAGGACAATGGGCCGGAGTGAGCCTCGTATCCCATCAGCGATGAGCTAAATGGTACTCCAACTGTTCTTTTTTGGTGTCAAATATCTCACGAAGGTTGATATGCCATTAAACAAAAAAGAAAACAAAGCTGAAGACCACAAATGAAACGTTAAATACGAATTGTTCGATCAATTTAGATACATTTCTCTCGTATAAGATCTTCAAAAATCATTGTGGCTGTCATTGTTTTTATCAATGTATTCTTTGCGAGTTTCTCGTACCTCTGTGTCCTTCTCTGAATCCGAGGAAGAGAAAGTCTCCTCGGCTTCCCAGGATTTTCTAAGTATTATAGACCAGTGGTTTTCAAACATCTTGGAACCGTGTCCCTTTTTTATTTTAGGATTTATCTCGTGGAGCTCCATATAAATGAAAATGAAATTTATCAAAAAATATCTAATGAAAATCACATCCCATACTTGTACTGATAAATGACATTTATTAAGAGCTATGTGCTCGCCTTGCTTGGCACAAATGGTCAATGACATTTATTACAAAGGTATATGCTATTCATTCCGCTCAAAATGATGATTTGGCTATTAGTTTGGAAAGGGCTTAAAATGCTGTAAATATTTTGGAGCAAAAGTTATCAACATTTTGATTGGTTTGATTTGGCTTGATTAGGTTCTATCGGCATATCAACCATCGTAGGTTATTTAATACCAAATCCATTTTTATATATACAAAAAGTTCTATTTCAAGCAACTCACTTTAGCATAAGAACACAGTTTAAATGCCAAAATAGTTCTATTTCAAGCAATTCACTTTAGCATAAGAACGCAGTTTAAATGTTAAAACAGTTCTATTGCAAACAATTCACTTTAGCATAAGTACATTGTTTGATTCTAGTTAACCTATAGATAGGACCCTATCAGGTGATACCACTTCGGGCCAGAGTGGACCTGGGAGTGATTGCAGTGAAGGAGTAATCCGCATTCCCCAAACCTCTCGTATTACGAGAACCTCACCATCAAATTGTTTAGTGTCATAAACAGGACACTCATTGGTGGGGTTACCCCTCTGCAGAGATGCAGTTGGTATATTTTACACCCTACGCCGTCTTGGCTCGACTGCCTTTTGAGATTACAAAGGAGGTTCATAATCCACTATAAGCCAAAATTATGGGAGTGGTTTCTGTTTGTAGGGCTTTCTTAACAGTATTATAGGTCCCTGGGTAAAACAGTGCATTGGGGCCTCTACTAAAACAAACCCTCAAAAAATAAAAATGTAAATAGTTGATAATATTCGCATGCCCCTGGGTAACTGTCCCGCGTGCCAAATCATTATGATGACCATGGTTATTTAAAGCGAACTTTCAAAGGCGTGGACTAGTAAAAGAAATACGTATTTGCAATTCAATCGCTAATTGGATAATATAAATTTTAATGTCTGTTGTGAACCATCTGCGGTCTTTAGACTTGGGTTTAATAATCTCTGTTCTAGTCGATCTCACCAGTTATGCGAGCTGGGCAATCTCAGTTCGTCCTCGGATATTTAGATTACGTCGTAGGATTATTGTGGATTGTCCAAAGTGCTGCCGTTTTTTTCAAAACTTTTCACTGTACATTTTTTATTTACTAACTGGGACAATACCACCACTTCCTTTGTCACTTTATCATAATTGTTGTCAGTTTCAAAACGCGTGAATTTATAATTTTTTACAGTGTCATTTTATGTATATATATATATATATAGAGAGAGAGAGAGAGAGAGACAGACAGACAGACCCAGCGAGAAGCAGAAAGAGAGCGAGAGAGAGAGAGAGAGAGAGAGAGCAAGAGAGATCAAAAGAGCGATAAAGAGAGAGAGAGACAGACAGACAGACGCAGCGAGAAGCAGAAAGAGAGAGAGAGCAAGAGAGATAAAAAGAGCGATAAAGAGAGACAGAGACAGACAGACAGACGCAGCGAGAAGCAGAAAGAGAGAGAGAGCAAGAGAGATAAAAAGAGCGATAAAGAGAGACAGAGACAGATAGACAGACGCAGCGAGATGCAGAAAGAGAGAGAGAGCGAGAGAGAGAGAGCAAGAGAGATAAAAAGGGCGTTAAAGAGAGAGAAAGAAAGAAAGAAAGAAAGAAAGAAAGAAAGACTGTTAATACATTATAACAAAAATTATAGATACTTGTAATATTATTTAGTTTTTATAAGTTTGTTCAGAAATTTTGTACTGAAATAAAGAAAAAAAACGAAAAAAATGTTATTATCACTTTTCTTCTTTCAGAGTTTTTTCCCACCAGCGTTAGCAGAGAGTTTCTCACTGAAGTTTGAGTGACAACAAGTCTCTTCAAGTCTCCAGGACTCTTCTCAGTATTCTGACCGATTTTAATTATGCCGTAGTTTGGATTATGTCTACTTGTCCTCTGATTTCTAAGTCTTCTCGTCCCTTTATAAAATCTTACAATTGGTATCACCGTCACTTTCATGTTCCATAGATTTTCTTGATTTTCTGGCAAGGTCCAGGTACTTATCTCTCTTTTCGCTTTCTTTTATTTTCCCTCTGTGGTCTGCCGGGACAGTAAAGACCACTATTCTGCAGGTTCTCTTTTTTTATTGATTATCGCTAAATCTAGTTGACTGACCAAGATTTGTTGATATTTTAATCTCAAAATTCCAGTTAAATTTGAGCATCTCATTCTTAAGGATGGATTCTGGGTTGTGCATACGTCACTTGGTCGCATGGTCAAATTTAAATTACTTGCACATTTTCCAGTGGATCACCTTACTCACCCTGTCGTGTCTAGTCTTATACACTTTTAATTCAAACAATTCAGTTTAGCATAAGTACACAGTTTAAATGTCAAAACAGTCCCATCTCATCAATTCAGTATCTCATAAGTCCATAATTTAATTCTTTTTAAACCATAGATAAGAACCAGTCAGGTCGATCACTCCGAACCCGAAAGAACCTGGAAACGATGGCAATAGAAGAGTACTCCGTATTCCCCAAAGCTCCAGCATTACTGGAGCCTCACCATCAGATTATTTAGAGTCATACCTAGGACATTTATTGAGGAAGTTTTACACTTCGGCAGAGATGCAGTCGGTGTATTCTACAGTCACAGCCGATTGGACAATTTATCAATGTCGGGAGGAAACTGTTAAGGATTACAATCTAGACGTTATTGATTGGTAACGCAATTTCAATGTTCAGAAGATACTTGAATATATTAATTTTTTTATTTATATATCATTGATTATATTTCTTAGTTGCCCCTTCCAGCTTTTATGACAACCTTAAATTCTTTCAGGCATGGTTTTAATTAAATCAAAGTGTAATATGTGTCATATGTAAGAGTAATTTGTGTGATATATAATATATAAGTGGACTATGTGTCATATGTAATGTGTATCAGTAATATGTGTAATATATAAGTATAATATGTAATATGTGCGTGTAATGTGTATATAAGGGTAATATATGTAATATGTAAGTGCAATATTTTATATGTAAGTGTAATATATGTAATATGTAAGTGTAATATGTATAATATGTAATGGTAAATTCAATCCAGTTTCAAAATATTATTCATCAAATACGTTCCAACTTTCCTAAATGGCTGTTTAAATACCTTTGATCAATCTAGCCTTCTCATAAACAATGTAAAAAGAAATAACACCATAAGTTTTTCATAAGACTTAAATCTGGATTTTTCATTGGCTAAATTATCAATTTTATATGCTTTTACTGAAGGAATAGTTTAATCCCACTTGTTTTAGGAAAAAATACATTACCGCCCTGAAAAATAATTTCATTATCACTAAACTAGATTTCTGTCAATGGTTTGGTTTGGTTTGGTTTTATGCCACATGAACCTTTCTAAGTTATAAATATCAAATCCATTTTATACATATAAACAGTTCTATTTCAAGCAATTCAGTTGAGCATAAGTACGCAGTTTAAATGTCAAAACATTCCTATCTCTAACTATTCAGTCTAACTCAAGTAGACAGTTTAGTTCTATTTAATCCATTGGTGAGACCCGATCAGGGGCACCAAGATCTTAGTCGATCTTAAAAATGCCGTTGTCTGGATGGTCTCCACTCGTCAGCATTACCCACAGCTCCAGCATTACGGGAACCTCACCATTAGATTATTTAGTGTCATGTCCAGAACACACTTAGAGTTAAATGTAAAAACAAGTTTCATTTCGAACAATTCGGTTCAGCAGAAGTACACAGTTTAAATGTCAAAACAGTTCTATTTCAAACAATTCCGTTTAGTACAGATGCATAGTTTTGTTCTATTTAATCCATAGATAGGACTTCGTCAGGTGCTACCACTCAAAATCAGAGTGAACCTGGGAGCAATGGCAATGACGAGATACTCCGCATTCCCTAAAGCTCCAGCATTACTGGAGCCTCACCATCAGAATATTTAGTGTCATATCCAGGACACTTATTGGGGAAGTCTTACCCCTCTGCTGAGATGCAGTGTTTGTATTCTACAGTCACAGCTGATTGGACAATTTATCAATGGATGGAGGAAGTTATTAAGGATTACAATCTAGACATGTGTATTGATTGGTAACGTAATTTCAATGTTTAGAAGATTCTTCAGTCGAGGTTTAAAGGCTTCCAGCAAATTTCTAACGTGGTTTATGTAAATAAAGAAGCCGTTAATCCTAAATTCGAATATATTACTATTATTATTAATTTACTCCTTTGAGAGTTGTTAACATTAGCGTTAGCTGATGTCCTTCCACTGGAGTGTGAGTGAGAGCAAGTCTCCTTAAATCTCCAGGACTCTTCTCAGGATTCTGGTCGATCTTAATGATGCTGTGGTCAGGATGGTCTTTACTCGTCATTTGAGGATTGTTCTGAGCGTACCACCTACAATTGCTTTCACTGTTACCTTCATGTTCCATATTTTTTTCAATTCTCTAGCAAGGTCTAGGTACATTTTCCTTTTAGCTTACTTTCAGTTTTGCCCTGTGATCAGCCGGAACGGCGAAGTCCACTATTTGGCAGGACCTAGTTTTTTTTTTTTGAGGGTTTTTTTTTATTTATTATCTCTAGGTCTGGTCGTCTGGCCAAGATTAAGTGATCCGTCTCTATCTTAAAACCCCAGAGAAATTTCAGCGTGTCATTATCCATGACGGATTCCGGGTTGTGAATACTCTGTTTGTTCGTTTGGACAAATTCAAACTTTTTGTATAGTTCCCAGTGAATCACCTTCCCTACCCAATCGTGTCTAGTCTTGTACTCTTTTTGTGTTAATTTGCTGCATTTGTTTATTATGTGATTGATCACCACTAAATTTGCTATTTTGTTTCGTCTTATCTATTCTTTCTTTAATATAATTGTTTCCAATGGCGTTGTTTTGTTCGGCTACTAATAGAGATTATAATTATTAACTGAATTCTTAACACCAACGCAGCATAGTCCACTGGGGCTGTAGAATACTTCGACTGCATCTCTGCAGAGAGGTAAGACTCCAATTCCAACGAGTGTCCTGTATATGACACTAGACAATCTGATAGTGAGGCTCCAGTAATGCTCGAGCTTTGGGAAATGTGTGTAATATTACGGACGGGCGTTGTCGTCAATCAGTGAAGGTGTCACGAGACTAGCGCGTGTGGGCAGAACGACCTGCAAAGTTTGACGTGATCTTAAAATAATCACAGATGTATTATCACATATTTCATGACAGTTTCACTCGTGACATCGAACATTCGGGGATCTTCGATTTGTTCCCCAAAATCTCTACATAAGAAAACAAGTCAGGAGATTTTGACAGAGTTGAAGGCAGTTGTCAAAACGGGTGCATTAAAGGTTCCAAGGCCCCGACCCGTCCTACCCTAGTCTGCTACGACCTATCTGTCAGGTACTATTTACCAACCCCTCCGCTCGGGCAGGATATGACACATGGTCAATTTTTAAGCGGAGTTTAACAGGTTTGAATTCAGAGTTTTCCTTCTCCTAGACTAGTTGCCTCACCAAGGCTCAAGAACCTAGTCCGTCCTACTATTTACCCATAGCTGGAGGGAGAATAAGGGGGTTCATACCTTTCCCAAGGGTATTTGCCCGAAAGTGAACGTAATAGTGCGACTGGAGTACGAACTTGCGTACTACGATTCCGCAGTTCATCGCTTTTAACCATTACACCACGAGGACACCCCTATCTGTCAGGTGTATGTCAACAGTCAGCTCTCACCCACACCGCCGACACCACCAAGAGGAAGGGAGAAGAAGAACGTAACTAAAATGAACTTTTCGAGTTGCAACGATCATAGCTAACTGAATAATAAACGACTGTTATATTTTCTTCCATTACATTCGAGTTTGATTTTTTTCTGCGGAATTCTTTCTTTACAGCACAACACGTTGGTCCTATGGTACATGTGGAGTACCACTTCATTGTCATCGTTCACAGGTCCACTCGGATTCGGACTGGTTGCACTTGGCAGGGTCTTACCTATGGGTCAATAGAACCATTTGAAATTTAAACAGTGTGCAAACGAATGACATGCTTTATTGAAATCTTTGGAATAGAACTGTTTGATTATTTTGCTGTGAAAACTAATGACTGATATTCAATCGAATTTTTCGGGATACAAAGCAATACTTGGAACCATTAAACTATGTTGACTTATGTTTACAAGTGTTTGATATTTCAACTGAGATGACTCATGCTAAATTGAATTGTTTGAGATTGAAAAGGATTAACGGCTTCTTTATTTACATAAACCACGTTAGAAATTTGCTGGAAGCCTTTAAACCTCGACTGAAGAATCTTCTAAACATTGAAATTAAGTTACCAATGAATACACATGTCTAGATTGTAATCCTTAATTTAAATATTTGTACACAAATGACTGATGTTTAATCAAATTGTTAATGATACATAGGAATACTAGAAACCAGTTAAATGAGTGTAAACGAATGAATAATATTAACTAGAATAATTAGTGTTAAATAGCAATACTTGAAACCATTTAAGTGCAATTAAAAATGATTTCAATCTTGTTTTAAAATGTTATCAACAAAATGTGTATACTAATTGTATAGATTTAGTATATACGAATAAAGAGAGTTTTGCTTTAAATAACCTGTAAGGGTTGTTGGCCCCAAAACATACCCAACCAAAAGAACCAGTAAAAAACGAAAATGCACAAGATACAAATAAGCCCTACCTTCCTTAAACCTAAGATCGGGAGGAGGATTTTAGGAAACTAAAGATAGAATTCCAATCCCTGCAGCGGCTCGTTCCAAACTATGCAGTAATGTTTCGGCTTGGTTGGGTGTATTGTCATCGGCGTAGTCGGCGTCGGAACGAGCTGCTGCAGGCATTGGACCCCATGTTAATGCACACAAAACTGAATTTATGTGCTTTAATCAGAAAGGTGACTAGACGGAACCTCTCTGAAACTGGTTGACAAATTCACCAACCTAGGAAGCAGCGTCTCATCAACCGAAAAGGACATCGACACACGGCTAACGAAGGCATGGACAGCTATCGATACGCTTTTGATCATATGGAAATCAAACCTTTGCGATAAAAATGAAACAGTTTCTTCCAGGCTATGGTCGTGTCGATACTGCTATATGGATGCACTACTTGGACGCTGACTAAACGGCTGGAGAAACTAGACGGCGATTATACAAGAATGTTGCGAGCAATATTGAACAAGTCCTGGCAACAACACCCCACAAGGCACCAACTATACGGTCACCTACCACCTATCACGAAAACTATCCAAGCTAGACGAACCAAACATGCCGGACACTGCTGGAGAAGCAAGGACGAGCTCGTAAGTGATGTACTCCTGTGGACCCCCGCATATGGCCTATCAAAAGCAGGGCGACCAGCATGAACATACATACAGCAGCTATGTGATGATACGGGATGTAACCCTGAAGACCTACCAGAAGCAATGAATGATAGGGAGACGTGGAGAGAGAGGGTCAGGGATATCCATGCTGGCCGCACGACATGATGATGATGATGATGATGATGATGAAAGATAGAATTGTATCGACTTTGCTGTCCCGGCGGACAATAGAATAAATCTACAGAGGGGTACGACTCCCCCGATAAGTGTCCTGGATATGACACTAAATAATCTGATGATGAGGCTCCCGTAATGCTGGAGCTGTGGGGAATGCTGTGTGCCCCTTTATTACCATCGCTCCCAGGTACACTCTGGGTCGGAGTGGTAGCACCTAACGGGGTTCTATCAATGGAATCGATAGAACTAAACTGTGTTCTTGTGCTAAACTGAATTGTTAGAGTTGGGAATGTTTTGACATTTAAACTGCGTATTTAGCTAAACTGAATTGTTTGAAATAGAACTGTTTTGTCATTTAAACTGCGTTCTTATGCTAAACTGAATTGTTTGAAATAGAACTTTTTTTTCATTTAAACTGCGTACTTATACAAGACGGAATTGTTTGAAATAGAATTTTTTGTCATTTAAAGCGCGTCCTTACGCTAAACTGAATTGTTTGAGTTAGAACTGTTTTTGACATTGAAGCTGTGTAATTATGCTCTACTAAATGTCTTGAAATCGAACTGTTTATATGTATAAAATGGATTTGGTATTATTAACCTACAATTAAATCATTTTTCAGGGCGGGGATGTATCTTTTCCCAAAACAAAAGGGATTCAAAAGTTCCTTCTGAAGAGGCTTATAAAATTAATAGTCTGGCCAATGAAAAATTCGAATCTAAGTCTTATGGAAAACTTATGGTGTAATTTCTTTTTAAATTGTTTTTGAGAAGGTTAGATTGACCAAAGATAATTAAACAGCCATTTGGGAAAGTCGGAACGTCTTTGATTGATAATGTTTTGAAACTGGATCAATTTTACCAACACATATAACACATATTACACTTACATATTACATATTACACATATTACACTTACATAATACATATATTACACTTACATATAACACATATTACATACATAATACATATGACACTTTGTTTTCAGTAAATCCATGCCTAGAAGAATTTAAGGCGACCATGAAATCTTGAAGGGTAAACTAAGTAATATAATAAATAATAATATATTAATAACGAATTAATATTAATAAATTATTATATTAGTAATAAATATAAGTTCTAATTTTTGGTCATAGAATTTCTTTTTCTCAATATTAACTAACTGTATGTTTTTCTCTGGTAGCTTTGAAAAAATTAATTTGAATATTTTAATCTAGTTTGATGCTGAAAGTGTAAATAGAAATACATTTCTTAAAGAAGAATTTATTAAAATCACTTTAGATTTTTAAGTAAATTCTGTATGCACGTTTAAAGTAATTGGATATTTCGGAATGAACGAAAATAAAAACTGTAGCAAAATATACCACTCTTTGTTCACCGTGGAGAGAATATTACAAACTTATCAGAGTTTGTTTATAGTGGTATATGATTTGGTTTAGTTAAGTTAGGTTTCATGGCATATTTGGAAAGGTATGGATCCAATTATTCTTCCTCCAGCTATGGGTAAATAATCGGGCAGATTGGGTTCTTCAGCTTTGGTGATTGCACAGTCAGCTGTAGAATACACTGACTGCACCTCTTCAAACTATTCAAGTAGTTATATGTAACAATTCAGTTAAGTGTAAATACAGTTTTAAAGTCGAAAAACAGTTCTATTTCAAATAATTCAGCTAAGCATAAGCAAACAGTTTAAATGTAAGGACGGTTTAATTGTCAAAAACATTTCTATTTCAAGTTATTCAGTTTACTCAAACAATTCAGTTTAGCATATGTATGCTGTTAGTTC
>OY757932.1:55221670-55285110 GCA_963585895.1 Sepioteuthis lessoniana | reverse complement strand
TCGCGAGATTTATCGTCAGCCGTGTGAAAACCAAATAATATCCCTACTGAATTATCCGCTCTATCTGTCTTAAGCGTTTTAGCGAGATGGGGAATGAGAACTGAGGACGGATCGATCAAGAAAATCTGTTGACATGTGACATACTTTGGTCAAACATGAGGAAAATATACTTTGACATCCTAGTAATAAAAAAAATGGAGTCACAGACGTTTAGTGCAAACAAATTTATAAAAGATTTTAAATGCTTATCGATTGATATGACGATCGATTTCATGATCGTGTTTGCTGAACATTATTGCCAAGGTTAGCTTAAAGTTCGGAGTGACGTGATGAGGCAAAAAGAAATATAATAAAGACGGTCTTTGTCGATAAATCTTTTCCTTTTGTTTATCTCCCCCACCTCCATACCTCATATAGAGTCGTATTTGAGAAATAGCGCTGATCAATCAAAGATAACACACACTTACGCCAATTTAAACATATATATTAAACACACACACACACACACACACACAAATATATATATATATATATATATATATATATATATATATATATATATATATATATATATATATATATATATGCGCAGTTAATATCAGATGTTAAATTCACGTATTAGATTCACAGTTATTCAGTTAAATGGTTATCAATGAATGAATATGGTCATTATATTTGGACATTTTATAATGAAATATAATATATGAGAATATTGACAGTCAACAAAGTTCTCATGTGTAAAATTTAGATAGATAGATAGATAGATAGAAACTGCCCCACTTCTATTTTCTGTCTGTCTTTCTTTCTTTCTAGATAGATAGATAGATAGATAGATACTGCCTCTCTTCTGTTTTCTTTTTTCTTTCTTTCTTTATAGATAGATAAACAGGTTGATATATAGATAGATAGATAGATAGATAGATAGATAGATAGAATTTTCCCTAATATTGCCTTCAATCTCAATATCACCCAAAATCTCTCTCGCTCTCTCCCTCTCTCTCTGTCTTTCTCTCTCTGTTATGACAGAAACTTTATTCCTCATATATTTTCTCTCCGTCTGATTGCCCCTCTCTATCTTTATATATATATATATAAATATATATAATGAAAATAATTCCTACATGGCCACGAGCATGTTTCCCCAAACAGCTCTTCAGAATTGCTCCGGTGAATTGGGTTAAATATATATATATATATATATATATATTGAGATAGATAGATAAGATCGATAGATAGAAACTGAAGGTCCCATAACCTTTCTTTCTTTCTTTCTGTTTGTCTGTTTCACTGTTTCACATTCACACACACACACACACACACACATTCCCCCCCTCTCTCTCTCTTTTGAGAAGAGTATCATCGAAGCAGGCTCTCCCACAGAGAAAACTCTTCCCAAGAGACGCTCTTTTTACATGAAAAAATTCAATTCCCTTACACGATAAAATATTTTTCACTGATATATATATATATTTATCTTGACTTGAATGAACTTCCTCGACCAATATTCTTTTTATTAGAACAACTTCCCAATGTTTTGAACTCTTGGCTCAATCTCTTCTGACGCATAAATCAAAATCTTGATGGCACTGAATCATTTCATCAGCTGAAACTCTCACAAACGATCAATTATTCAAGTACATCATCAATTTCACCCCGTCGCATTGTAGGTAGAGTTTTCGCCACTGGTCCGGGAGACCTAGGTTCAATCTCAGGTTGTGTCATACCAAAGACTTTTAAAATGGTACTTGACACCTCCTTGCTTAACACTCAGCAGTATAAAGCACGTATCAAGGGTAAAGAGGAACAGTCCAGGAAAAGGAGTAGCGCCCTCCTTTACACTACGGTGTAGTAGCTATTGAAATGGGAGCCTTTCTGGTCGCCCTCAACTGCGATCGCTATCTTTGCTTTTACTTAGATTACCTTTAGATTATCAGTTATCTCGCAGAATATATATATATATATATATATATATATATATATATTGATAGATTATGTAAAAGTAAAGTTGGCGACCTTAGTCGAAGGTCACCCGAAGGCTACTTTTCAATAGCTACTACACCGAGGTGTAGGGGAGGGCGCTACTCCTCTCACTAGATTGCTCCACTTTACCCTTGATCCCTATCTTATAATGCCGAGTGTTAGGCAAGGTTGTATCAAGTACTATTTTTTGAGTTTTTGGTATGTCTAGACCTGGGATTGAACCCCGGTCTACCACACCGTTGGTGAATACTCCACTCATTAGGCCAGTGGCCCGGTTATAGACTATGTAGTATAAATAAAAAATTTAGATCAATATGTTTGAAGGTTTTACAATTAATTATATACAGTATGTATGTTTTTAAAAGAACTGGAGCTAAGATGTTTTAAGGGTGTCATCTCGAACAACCAGTGTTAGAAATCTTGTCGGCATTTTAATCTTTTCTTCAAAGAATCTAGTGTTTGTAATCCAAAAGATATGGCTTTCTAGTAAAAACGTCAACTAGCAATTGAATATCTTAATATTTTGTTGCATGATCGAGCCATCACACAGAGATTTCCTTGAACACCTCAAACCTGGGTAAATAAGCGAAAGCAGTCACGTGGTTTATCGGAAGTCGCGGGCGTTATAAAATAATATATATAGATGGTGGGTGAGGGACCGAGTCATTTGGAGGCAGTATTGATTCGGTGCCAGCTTGCAGTCACTGAGAGCGGCCAACAGGGGAAGTCTGCACACAGCAGTCTCTCTTTGAGTACCCTCCAGGCGGTAAGCAGAAGAAGTGCTAAGTGGGGTCTTGAAAATAACACAGCGTGCTATGTTCAAGAGAAAACGTTAGGGGACAATATAGCAGTCTGTTTTTTGTCTTCCTCTCTCCGTCTATCTCTCACACACCACAGTAGCTTCAACCTCTTTTGAGAATAAGACGTGAGAGATATATTCTTATAAAGAAGCGTTGTTATCATTCTCCCTTCATGTATATACACTCATCATGAGTTATAGGATAGCTGCAAATGATTTTAATTGCCTTGAGTCATCGTCTCTGATTGGCCAATATTTACCGTAAGTGCCTGCTGTTGGCGGAAAAAAGTTCATTTATAGGAATGACAATCCTCTGGACAGCTTTTAAGTGAAGTTGGCCATCCGTAGTCGAGACGACCCGAAGGCTCCCTTTTCAATAGCTACTACACCAAGGTGTAGGGGAGGGCGCTACTCGTTTCCATGGATTGCTCCACTTTACCCTTGATCTGTACCTTCTAAAGCTGAGTGTTAAACAAGAACACATCAAATACCATATTTTGAGTCTTTGGTATGACTCGACCTGGGATTGAACCCAGGTCTCCTGGACCACTGGCGAACACTCTACCCACTAGGGCAATATTTTGTATAAATCCATATAATGGCACTCTTAAATCCTCAAGATATGATATAACAAGTCTAGTGTATATCAGTTGAGCTTTTTAGTAGATTTTCAATGTAAATGACTAACATTCATATCACACAACAGAAAGACCTAATAGTTTTGAAATATCACAGAAATTTGTTTCAGTCAAAATATTTTCATTTTGGATCCAAAGTTTAAAAAAATTTCTTGAAATAAAATAAGAATAAAACCCAGCTTATAATTTATAACAAGGGTAGGGAACCTCTCCGGCCATTGGCGAACACTCCAACCAATTCATCCATCAAGCACACAGGACGCTCAGTATTGACATTGGAGAGAGGGTGCTCTTGACGGTAAATCGACTAACCGGGAAGAGTGTGATCTACGAAAGCTGTAAAGTTTTTGAGCCACGAAAAATCGATCTCTCTAGTCTAAAACGGAAACTTTGGAAGCTGGACTTGATCTTGGTGCTCGATACTTTTCGTCCAGAACATGTTTGTAACATATGCAGTTGAGTCAACTTGTTCTGAGTCGGACTTGCTATTCATACGAGATCTCATGGCAGCAAACTTTCCAACAGTCGCTTTACAAAAGTCTCTCAGCAGGTGAGGTGTTAGTTCTTTGACAAAGTATGAGGGTCCGTAGCAGGTTTGAAAAGACATATAAGGGTGCACGGGGACGGTGTGAAAGAAATATACAGTCAATCAATTTGTCGCACTTGCAATTATGCTGGTAAGCATATATTTGGCCTGAAGAATCACATACGCTCCCACGGTTATTCTTAACAAATCGATGAGACGGTTTCCTTCTGCAAAAAATGTGCAGCCTCTATTTATACGTGATGTGAACAAAAGAAAACGAAATTAACAAGTGTCGTCCAAAAAGTTATAAACTTCACCCAGAATTTTTGTTGTAACAATAGATTACAAGAAATACTAGAGTGATATCAAAACAAAAATGTCCACTCTGCTCTTCTTTCTGGCTTAGGCTTTGAACTTTTTTAACGAAACCTGTAAAGACGAAATTTCTTTAAATGTACCGTATTTGACGTCGCATTTTTTTTTAATTAAAAATATCTTTCAAAATTCCACTGCAGCTTTAACATTAAACATCCATCGATAATCTAAAGACACTCGATAACGTCCTTTTTAAGAACTGATGATGGTGAATTAAAACTGAAACGAACGAACGTCGACTTTCTTTCAGACTAAATTTTTCACATTGGATGACTTTGTTTTTTAATTTTTCTCCACATGGTCGGATTCTTTTTCATTATTTATTTCCATCCTATCTATCTATCTATCACTGTCAGTTCTTTTCAATCTATCTATCTATCTATCTTGTTCTCTTCATATCCATCAGTCTAACAAAGGGATGGATTTGAATAGAATAATTTGACATCTTTTACTGCTAATCTTTAAAAGGTTGATTGGTTGGTTTATTAGTTGGTGTTTTACGGTACATCAACCCTTGTGGTTATCTAATACCAAATCTTATATATATATTTTTTAAGCGGATAGTTTGTCGGTAATTTTATTTTGAAACGAGTTGTTTGAATTCATTTGATTGCATATAGTTAAACGGTTTCAAGTATTCCTATCGAACGCTTACAATTCTATCTGATATAAACCATTTGCTTGTACAAGGTTAAAATATTACTATCTAAAACTAATAATTCTACCTAGCATCAGTCATTTGTTAGTTAAATTATTTCAAGTATTAATTTTAACGTCCCTAAATCTATTCATCAAATATTTTTATGCAATACAAATAATTTGCAGACAACTGCATCGTTTCAAATAATAATAATAGTGAGAAAAGATAAATCGAAGGTAAATGGCAAATGTAGACAAAGCGGTGACAGAGGTGAAACCATCAATCACCTACTAATCGAATGCAGCAAATTAGCGCAGAACGAATATAAGACTAGACACGACTGGGTCGGCAAGGTGATTCCCTGGGAGATGTGCAAGAAATTTAAATTTGACAATACAAACAAATTGTATATGCACAACCCGATACCTGTCATAGAAAATAAAACACATAAACTCCTATGGGACTTTGACATACACACGGATCACCTAATCTCGGCCAGAAGACCAGACTTAACAAAAAGACCAAAGAATAAAACTGAAAGAATGTGAAAAGAAGGATGAGTACCTCGACCTTGCTAGGGAATTGAAAAAACTATGGAACATGAAGGTGACAATTATACCAATTGTAATTGGTGCGTTTGGAACAGTAACTAAAGGATTACTAAAGGGACTGGAGGACTTGGAAGTTGGCGGACGGGTAGAGACTATCCAAACGACAGCATTGCTGAGGACGGCCAGAATACTGAGAAGAGTCCTAGATACTTGAGGACACTTGCTGTCACTAAGACTCAAGTGAAAAACCATTAGCTAACGCTAATGGGAAAAATACAAATGGGAAAATAATAATAAACGCTTCTACCAACACAAACAAAAAAAAATATTGCCCAGTCCCCTGGGGTTGTAGAATACACCAACTGCACCTCTGCAGAGGATAAGACCCCCTTCCTTGCCAATGAGTGTCCTGGATATCACACTAAACAATCTGATGGTGAGGTTCCAGTAATGCTGGAGCTTTGGGATTGCAGAGTACCACTTTATTGCCATCGCTCCCAGGTCCACTCAGACCCGAAGTGGTAGCACCTGATAGGGGTTCTGTCTATGGGTTGAATAGAACTAACGGTATACTTATGCTAAACTGAATTGTATTACTAAACTGAATAGCTTGAAATATACATGTTTTTTACAATTAAACCGTACTTACATTTCAACTGTCTGCTTATGCTAAACTGAATTGTTTGAAATTGAACTGTATTTGACATTGAAACTGTACTTACACTAAACTGAATTGTTATATATAAAACTGTTTTGACATTTAACTGTGAGTATACCAAATCTGTTCTTGCGCTAAACTGAATTAGCTGAATTAGAAGAGTTTGAATGAAGTGAATAGTTTGAAATAGAAATGTTTTTGACAATTAAACTGTGTACTCATGCTAAACTGAATTGTTTATAAAATACCTGATTATTTACATAAAAATGGATTTGGCGTTAAATAACATGCAAACGTTGATATGCCATAAAACTCATAAAACCAACCATCAACGAACAAATAAAATAATGGCTTGTCTCACTCATCACTTTGGAATTTTGGTTTGGTTTGGTTTGGTTTTATGGCATATCAACCTTTGTAGGTTATTTAACGCCAAATCCATTTTAATGTAAATAATTAGTTCTTTTTCAAACAATTCGGTTTAGCATGAGTACACAGTTTAATTGTCAAAAACATTTCTGTTTCAAACTATTCACTTACATATAACAATTCAATTTAGTGTAAGTACAGTTTCAGTGTCAAAAATAGTTCAATTTAAAACAATTCAGTTTAGCAAAAGCACGCAGTTTAAATGTAAGTATAGTTTAATTGTAAAAAAAAACATTTTTATTTCCAGCTATTCAGTTTAGTCAAGAAATTCTACTTCAGCTGATTCAGTTTTGTAAAAGTACACATTTTGTTTACATACAGTTATATGTCAGAACAGTTCTATGTTAAACAATTTAGTTTGGTGTAAATACATTTTTAATGTCAAAAAACAGTTGCAGTTATATGTAACAATTCAGTCAAGTGTAAATACAGTTTTAATGTCTAAAAAACAGTTCTATTTCAAACAATTCAGTCAAGCACAAGCACGCAGTTCAAATGTAAGTACGGTTTAATTGTCAAAAACATTTCTATTTCAAGCTATTCAGTTTACTCAAACAATTCATTTTAGCATAAGTATACTGTTAGTTCTATTTAACCCATAGATAGGACCCTTATCAGGTGCTACCACCCCGGGCCAGAGTGGACCTGGGAGCGATGGCAATAAAGGCGTACTCCACATTCCCCAAAGCTCCAGCATTGCTGGAACCTCACCATCAGAGTGTTTCTTACCCCTCTGCAGAAAAGCAGTCAGTGTATTCTACAGCCCCAGCCGACTGGGAAACTTTGGAATTTTCAAGGCTGCCTTCTCGATTGGAGCTATCAAATCTCGATAGGGAATATGAAAAAAAAAATCTATGGAATATGAAGGTAACGGTGATACCTATGGATTCATGCTTTTCACCAAGGGCATTAGCACGAAAGGAAAAGCAAACTGCCTCGTCCCTCAGAACGTAGATTACATTTCCTTCCCACTATAACCGGACATTGGCACAATGGTTAGAGTGTTCGCCAATGGTCTGAAAGACCGGCGTTCAATCCAAGGTCGAGTCATACTTAAAGAATGTACTTGATGATGCCTCACTTAACACTCAGTATTATAAGGTAAGGATCAAGGGTAAAGTGGAGCAATCCAGGGAAAGGAGTAGCACCCTTCCCTACACCTTGGTGTAGTAGCTATGGAAAAGGGAGCCTTCGGGTCACCCTCGACTACGGTCGCTAACTTTACTTGCTTTACTATAACCTTTATTCTAATTGTTTTGTTTGTATTTTCTTTCTAACTGGAGAGAGAAAAGATGGTCTCAAGCCTTTCCTAAGTGAATTAGCACGAAATGAATCACCATAGTTTATATATGTATCTACCCAAATGAAAGGGATGTGTCACAAAGTCAATTTTTAAGAGAAGTACAGTTGGTTTGATTTCAGAGATTTTCTTTTTCTAGATTGGTTGCCTAATCAAAGCTAAATTACTCGTAGCTGATTTGTTTGGTCGAAAAGATGAATTTATGCCTTTCACAAGAGCATAAGAGCTAAGTGAAACGCAAACATCTTCAGCCTAGATTTGAACTCGGACCTAAGATTCCATTTCGTAAGACAATGACCGTGACGCCAAGAACAACTGGTTATCTTTAAAGGGAAGACATTAGCATCATTGTTGCTATAAATACAATATATATATACTCATCAGAATTACAAGTAAGAGACCAGAAGATTGTGTTGCGCCAGTCTGCTGAGTTGAAGAGGACCTACCAGCTAAGACAGAAGTGAAATAATTGTTTTCAATAACGCGATTGTTAGTGGTGATCGAGTAAAAACCCCTGAATTCGAATATTATTTGAGCAGCAAAATAATTACCAAATATTTCTTTGGCTCACTCGGCAGTTTCTGCAAATTAAACCGACTGCTTCTCTGCCGAAGGGTTAGACTACCCCAACGAGTGTCCTAGTGATGACTCTAAACAATCTAATGGTGAGGCTCCAGTCATGCTAGAGCTTTGGGGAATGCAGAGTACCTCTTTGTTGCCATCGCTCCCAGGTCCACTCTGGCCCGGAGTGGTAATAACTGATAGGGTCTATCTGTGGGTCAAACAGATCTAAACTGTGCACTTATGCTAAACTGAATTGCTTGAAATAGAACTAATTTGACATTTAAACTGCGTACTTATGCTAAACTGACTTATCTGAAATAGAACCGGCTATATACATTTATAAAATAGAACTATATACATATATAAAAATAGATTTGGCATTAAATGACCTACTATGGTGGATGTGTCATAAAACCAAACCAGACCAAACCAAATATTCAGACTTTTATCAAAATGACTTAATACTGCGTTAAATGACCCGAAAAGAGTCGATACGCCGTAAAACAAATCAACCAACAAACCAACGAACGAATCAACCGAATATTTCTTCCTGAAGGGTTTCACTGCCCGCTCATAAGGTAAATTATGAAGTGCACTTTTCCCCCGGTAGACACAAAGCCTGAATAGGGTGTCTCTTCTGGGTAAACACGAGACTCAAAATGAGGGGGGTGTCAAGTCGACTCTTGTCACGCAACTGTATGCCTATGTCTTGACAGTGGCGACACTATTTTGTCTGGCTTCTATCGACTATTTACAGCGTAATTTCTCGCTGACATTGCATGCTCATCGGAAGAAATACAAAATCTCATACCATGACAGAATCTCGTCTTTTGGCGAGAGTTCGTGTGGTTGTTTGTTTGTACATTGATGTCGAAAAGAAAAATGAGTAAGCGTATATATATATATATATATATATATATATATATATATATATATATGTGTGTGTGTGTGTGTGTGTGTGTGTGAGAGAGAGAGAGAGAGAGAGAGAGAATGAGTGAGCTAGTGCTTATGCATGCAAGCGTTTGTAAAGAGAGATTAAAGATAAAGTTAAGGGGTGGATTTTGACTGGAAAGAAAAAAGATTATTAGAAAAAGACCGAGAATAGGAAAGGAATAGAAGGTAAAATTAAAAAATAAAAAAAAAAGAAAAAGAAATATGGGGTTAAAAGAATGAGTAGTGTAGTGAAGAAAATGAAAGAAAGAAAGAAGAAAGAGAAAAAGGAATTTGAAAAAAGGTGTGGGGGAAATGTTGAAGCAAACGACGAAAATGACAAATGAATGAAAAAGAAAAAAGACAAAAGAAAGAAAGAAAGAAAGAAAGAAAGAAAATTTAAGATGAAGGAAAGGCTGAAAGAAGAAAAGTAATTGAGAAGAAAAGGATAAAAGGGGAGAGATAGAATGGGATGAAGGAAAAGAAAGAAAGAAAGAAAGAAAGAAAGAAAATAATTTTTTTTAAATGAAGGAAAACCTGAAAGAAAAAAGGAATTAAGAAGGAAATGGTATAAGGGGAGAGAGACAATGGGATGAAGGAAAAGAAAGAAAGAAAGAAAGACACGATGAGTGGAAATTCAAAAAGTAAGAAAAAGGACAAAAATCAAAAGGAAAGAACGAAGGACATACTGAAAAGAAAGAAAGAAAGAAAGAAAGAAAGAAAAAAGAAAGAAAGAAAGAAAGAAAGTGTCTATTTCAAATAGATACAGTGAAAGGGAGTCTTAAAATGATTGAAAATGAGAAGAAAGAATTAAAGGAGGGGGAAAAGAGAGCAAGAAGTGGGTGAGAGAAAGAAAGAGGAGGAGTTGAGAGAGGAGAGGAGTAAAAGGACCGAGAAAGAAAAAAACATTAATAGTGAGACGACAGACAATTCGAGCAGGAAAAACGATGAAACAACGTAAAATTCGAATTAAAGGTAAGGAAGAAGAAGAAGAAGAAGAAGAAGAAGAAGAAGAAGAAGAAGAAGAAGAAGAAGAAGAAGGGGATCATGAAATTGAAGGAAGAAAAACCAAGAATCAAGGCGTGGCGGGGGATAAACGATAAAGAGAGAGGCGAAAAGGAAAAAGAATTTAGAAGATAAAATGAGAGAAGAAGAAGAAGAAGAAGAAGAAGAAGAAGAAGAAGAATCTAAATATTGTTGGAGAAAAAGAAAAGAAGATAAAGAAGAACTTAAATATTAAAGAAGAAGAAGAAGAAGAAGAAGAAGAAGAAGAAGAAGAAGAAGAAGAAGAAGAAGAACATAAATATTAAAGAAGACGAAGAAGAAGAAATTAAACTTTAAAGAAGAAGAAGAAGAAGAAGAAGAAGAAGAAGAAGAAGAAGAAGAAGAAGAAGAAGAAGAAGAAGAAAAATCTAAATATTGTTGGAGAAGAAGAAAAGAAGATAAAGAAGAAGAACTTAAATATTAAAGAAGAAGAAGAAGAAGAAGAAGAAGTAGAAGAAAATTGCTTGAATCATAGAGGTCTTCCGCGTCTCGGCGACATTTGTCGAAGTAAACTCGGCTCTATTTTAAATTAGATTTACGCTAATTCAATTGGCCTCTTCCAATTGTTAAGTCACGAGTTCGTGTGGCTTTTACCCTTCCACTTCCCAAGATATTCTGGAGGGCTTTTAGACAGCTTCGTGGCAGGATATTGTATCGTCCGGTTTCATACGACCAGCTCTTTCCCGCGCTCGTACACCGCCGCGCTCTTGTCTGCGCATGTCTTGTTTCTCCAATCCACAGACGCAAAGTTTTCTGCCCTGCATAGTCATTTAGAAAGAGTGAAAATGAGAACTGTGATATTGTTTAAATATTTAACCCCGACGTTTCCTCGGCCGGGCACCCTTCCGAGAGAGAAAGAGAAAGAGAGAGAGAGAGTCAGAGAGAGAGAGGGAGAGAGTTAAAGAAAGAGAGGGAGAGAGGGAGTTCAGTATGGACAAGGTTTCTTCATTTGTTGGTCATGACAGCATTTGTCACTAGAACGACATAGTCTTACCACTGACTACCTACAAAAACGAGTGAGTGAGTATGGGAGGTTATTGATTGAATGAGAGAGAAAGAGAGAGAGAGAGAGAGAGAGAGAGAGAGAGAGAGAGTAAATGACACTGGTATGGCCTCTCTCAATCTATCAGACGACTGGCCAAGCCAATTTATCGAAGTAAGGTAAACTAATTTCGTGGAAAATGCTGGAATTCATCGACATACGTAGCTTATGGAAGGAAACAAAAGAAACAGCCGTCTGCTCATTTATAGCTGTTAATGTCAATTTTTCTAATTCGTAGATACGCCAAGCTGATTAAAAACAGATTTGCCAGCGTATAATATCTCCAAGCCCTCGACCAGACAGTCTAAGAATTTACAATAAATTTCTTAGTATGGCTTAGACAAAAAGTGTTCAGCTAGCCGTGAGAATCGAACTCGTAATCAATGTCCTGCTCGTTTCGATTAGTAATCACTGCACCACGCGAAGCGCCCAAAAATGATCTTAAGGTCTCCGCTTCCTTAGAGTATTTGCTGTTGCCTATGGTTCATCCATGTGCATGAGGTTTCTTTGTTTAATGGTATATCAGTTTTCGCGGGTTATTTACTGCCAAAGCCATCCTTGTGGAAGAATTGTCGTTGTTTGTGTTTTATCCATATTTACCAACTCTTTCGCTCGGGCAGGATATGATACAAGGTCAATTTTAAAGTGGAGTTTAACAGGTTTGAATTCAGAATTTTCCTTCTCCTAGACTAGTTGCCTCATCAAGGCTGAAGAACCCAGTCTGTCCGATTATTTACCCATAGCTGGATGTAAATCGAGTTTCAATGTTAAACAGTTCTTTTTCAAACAATTCAGTTTAGCATAAGTACCCAGTTTAAATATAAGTAAATAGTTTGTCAATAACATTTCTATTTCAAGCTATTCAGTTTAGTCAAACAGTTCTAATTTCAACAATTCAGTTTAGCATAAGTATGCAGTTTAGTTCTATTTAACCCTTAGATAGGGTTCTACCATTCCGGGCAACCGTGGACCTGAGAGCAATGGCAATGAAGGGGTGCTCCGCATCCCCCAAAGCCCCATCATTACTGGAACCTCACCATCAGATTGTTTAGTGTCATATCAGGACAATCGCTGGCGGGGGGTCTTACTCCTCTTCAGAAAAGCAGTCAGTATATTCAACAACCCCAGCCGACTAAGCAAGGAAGAATTGTAATGGTTCTATTTAAACCATTCCTGGCGAAGGGTTAAGAAGATTAATAAATTTTCCCTAGAGTCCTAAAGTATATATGATAGCGTGACTGGAGTTTGAACTCGCTTGCTACGATGTCACAGGCCAACACATTAGCTATTACGCCGTGGGGATTCCCCTCACCCATCTAAATACTGATCAATATCATTATTGCTTGACTACAGTTATCTTATTTTCAAAGCTTTGTTTTGTTAGGCACTCTGCCCTCTGGTTGATTATATTATCTGATGTTCGAAAATAATTACTAATTTCAGTACTGAACAGCATCGTAATTTCAAATAGAACTGTTTTCGACATTAAAACTGTATTTACACTTAACTGAATTATTACATATAACTGCTTAAATAGTTTGAAATGGCAATGCTTTTGACAATTAAACAGTGTACTTATGTTAAACTGAACTGTTTTCAATAGAACAGATTATTTACATAAAAATGGATTTGGCGTTAAATAACCTAGATAGGTTGATATGCCAATAAACCAAACCAAACCAAACCAATATATATTCGTATGTTTTTATGTCTTCAATTGTTCGAATTTCTTGGATGAGGGATATTCATATTGTCAATCTGACAAAAAATCTCTCAGAAAACACAAATGAAATAGAGGCTGCCCCCTGGGATAATGGCTGAAATGCTGGACTGCAATCCCTGAAGCAAGCGGGTTCGAACTATAGTCGTACTATTCTCTTTCAGAAAAATACCCTTGGGAAAGGTATAAACTCTTTACAGTTATTTTATTTTCTAAGCTTTGTTTTGTTAGGCACTCTGCCCTCTGGTTGATTATATTATCTGATGTTCGAAAATAATTACTAATCTCAGTACTGAACAGCATCGTAATTTCTTTACGACTCAGTAATAATTCAATAGCAAGAATATCAAGTCGTTGCCCTTCGAGCGCTTCCCAACACCAAAAAGGCTTTCTACGTTTACAGGGTACGAAAGCAAAGTATGTAATAATTAAAAAAAAAAAATTTCTGTCGGATTTGTTCAATTTTTGAAAAAAAAACGTGATCAATCTAAATTTTAAAGATTAGCTCTATTCAAGCACCTTTCCATTATATTTCTGCACAGTATGAGAAAGCAAGGAAAAAAAACGACAAAGTATCTATGATTTGCTTAACGCCGAAGCCAAGCCAAAAAAATCTCCGAAATAATTGGAGTTCCTTTATCACTTCCATCAAGTTCAGATCTTAACCTCCTTGATTACGCTATATGGGGCGTTTTAGAAAACAAAACAAATGCAAGTTCCCATTTAAATATTGGTTCGCTTAAGTCTGCTATTTAGATGGAATGGAAAAAAAGATGTCAGAAGAATTTATTTTGAAGGCATGCAAATCGTTTTGAAGACGTGTTGATACAATTAAAAATTGATACTAATTTTAAAAAATTGCGACCATAGCGAGTAAATGATCTGTTTTGTGTCTATCATGTTATTTTGTTGTTTATTTTTTAAATATTGAAATGAATCTTGCAGCTCATTGGCCCAGTGGGTAGAGTGTTCGCCAATGATCCTGGAGACCTGGGTTCAATCCCAGGTCGCGTCATACCAAAGACTTTAAAAAGAGTACTTGATACCTCCTTGATTAACACTCAGCAATATAAGGTACGTATCGAGGGTAAAGTGGAGCAATAGTGGGAAAGAGTAGCGCCCTCCTTTACACCTCGGTGTAGTAGCTATTGAAAAGGGAGCCTTCTGGTCGCCCTCGACAACGGTTGCCAACTTTACTTACTTTTACTTATTATTCTACTAAAATATTCCTAATTTTACTTTTGCACCCTGTAAAGTGAGGGTGTCCTCATGGTTTAATGTTTAAAGCGATGGCCTGCGGAATCGTAGTAAGCGAGTTCCTACTCCAGTCGCGCTATTACGTCACACTATCGGACAAATACCCTTAGGAAAGGTATGAACCCCCTTATACTCCCAGCTATGGGTTAAATACTACCACTACTGTTCTTGTAGGAGAATAGCTTTGGCATTAAATAACCTACAAAGGTTGATATGCTATTAAACAAAGATACCCTGTAAAAGTAAGTAGAGTTGGTGACCTTAGTTGAGGGTGATCCTAAGGCTCCCTTTTCCATTGCTAGTACATCGAGGTGTAGGGGAGGGCGCTACTCCTCTCCATGGATTGCTCCACTTGACCCTTGATCCTTACCTTATATTGCTGAGTGTTAAGCTAGGCGGCATCAAGTACCATTTTTTGAGTCTTCGGTATGACTCGATCAGGGATTGAACACTCTACTCATTAGGCCAATAGCCAATGTACCCTGTAATAGTCATAAATCATACTTGCATTAATTCCTGACCAATGAAAATACCTATCTAATTTTGAATGCATTTCTATATATTATATTAGAATATTTCTAATTTTGCTTCAGCACCCAATATATATTTTGCCCAGTCGGCTGGGGCTTTAGAATACACCGACTGCTTCTCTGCAGAGGGGTAAGACCCCCCCCCCAACGAGTGTCCTGGATATGACACTAAACAATCTGAGGGTGAGGTTCCAGCAATGCTGGAGCTTTGGGGATTGCGGTGTACCCCTTCATTGCCATTGCTCCCAGGTCCACTCTGGCCCGGAGTGGTAGCACCTGATAGGGCCCTATCTATGGGTTAAATAGAACTAGCAGCATACTTATGCTAAAATGAATTGAGTAAACTGAATTGTTTGAAGTAGAAACGTTTTTGACAATTGAACTGTACTTACATTTAAACTGCGTGCTTATGCTTAACTGAATTATTTCAAATAGAACTGTTTTCGACATTAAAACTGTATTTACACTTAACCGAATTATTACATATAACTGCTTAAATAGTTTGAAATGGAAATGTTTTTGACAATTAAACTGTGTACTTATGTTAAACTGAACTGTTTTCAATAGAACAGATTATTTACATAAAAATGGATTTGGCGTTAAATAACCTATATAGGTTGATATGCCACCAAACCAAACCAAACCAATATATATTAGTATGTTTATATGTCTTAAATTGTTCGAATTTCTTGGATGGGGGATATTCATATTGTCAATCTGACAAAAAATCTCTCAGAAAACACAAATGAAATAGAGGCTGCCCCCTGGGATAATGGCTGAAATGCTACACTGCAATCCCTGAAGCAAGCAGGTTCGAACTATAGTCGTACTATTCTCCTTCTGAAAAATACCCTTGGGAAAGGTATAAATTCTTTACTATCTCCTTCATTTACTGGTTAAACAGTAATATTTCTTTTCTTCTCCCAGAATGGCTTTGGAATTAAATAACCCAGGAAAATTGATTTTCCCTTTAACAAAGAAACCAAACCAAACAAATGAAATGAGTGGCCTGTATTTCTTGGATTTGTAACTACCAGAGATTGAACTTTGACCTGTCATCTGTCTATCACGCCTACTCATTTCTACTCGATTGCCATGGGTGTTTTTAGCGGTTGTGAGGTTATTACATAAACATTACCTAATGACAGAGGATACTCAATCCCCTGACTAATAAAAAGTATTTAATTCAGCAAGTAAAATAACTGTGAAAATGATTTTAATTAAAGAAAAACATTTAAGACTCTTGGAGCGAAACGTATTTGTAATTAATTAATTCCACCCATAGGATTTTATGACTAAGATATTAATCAATTTGTTAGATTATTGGTGTGTGTTTTATGGCGTATCAACCCTAGCGGTATATTTAATGCAAGATCCTGTCACACACACACACACACACACACAGACACACACACACGCACACACACACACACATATATATATATAAATATATGTGTGTGTATGTGTGTGTGTGTAATTTGTAAGTGAATATTTTATAGGGAACTTTATCTTTTGCTAGATCTAATCGGTTTGCCAACAGTTGAATAGTTAAAAGGTTTCGGTTTAGTCTAGTTTGGTTTGGTTTTAGTTTAGTCTGGTTTGGTTTGGTTTATTCTAGTTTGGTTTGGTTTGGTTTGGTTTGGTTTAGTCTAGTTTGGTTTGGTTTGGTTTGGTCTAGTTTGGTTTGGTTTAGTTTGGTTTAGTCTAGTTTGGTTTGGTTTGGTTTAGTGTAGTTTGGCTTAGTTTGGTTTAGTCTAGTTTGGTTTGGTTTGGTTTAGTCTAGATTGGTTTGGTTTGGTTTAATCTAGTTTAGTTTGGTTTGGTTTAGTTTGGTTTGGTTTAGTTTGGTTTGGTTTAGTTTGGTTTGGTTTTATGACAAATCAACCATTGCAGGTTATCAATTGCCAAATCATTGTTACACATATATATTAGATTAATGAATATTATTTTAAAAGACCCAGATCTCATTTTTTTCACACAGTTTAATGATTTCACTTATTTTTATCTAATAGGAATACACAGTTAAATGATGAAACAGTTTTAATTTCAACAATTCCATTCGGATTTGGCTTTGAATAACATACAAAGGTTGATATGCCATAAACCGAAAAAAAACATAATAATTATAATAATAATAATAATAATAATCAGAAGAAGAAGAAGAAGAAGAAGAAGAAGAAGCTTTGTAAATGAATAAACAGTTCTATTTGACCTAGTGTTGGATCCTAATCCATGTCAGAGTAAAACTGGGAGTTATGGCAATGAAGAGCATTGGACTTTCCGTAAAGCTTCAAGGCTGGAGCCTCACCATCAGATGCAATTTAGTGTCATTGTCTAGACACTCATGTGGGCCTTACCCTTCCGCAGGGATACAGTCGGTGTATTCCTGAGCCCCTGTCAACAGGGTGGACAGTTGAGTGTAATACCCAAGACACCCTTTTTAATCTGGTTGGGAGGTTTTCTACACCAAGGATACTGTAGACCCAGTCAACAAGCACTTTCAGAAAAATAGATCTACAAAATTCGAACTAATACAGGGATTGCTAAATGAATTATTTAGGATTAAAATTAAATTTCACAACGTGTTTTGAATAATGAGTGGCAAAATATAGGAGCTAAGCCTTTAAGTGGCGGGTGGGTTTCAAAAGAAAGGGCTCAACACAATGAACAAACGAAAAGGAAATTAGGGTGTCACAGTAGGAGTGTCCTTAACAAATGGGATAACTTTAATTGAACATTAATGTATATATATATATATATATATATATATATATATATATATAACCACGAGCGGGAAGTGACACGAAGCCAATTTTAAAGCGGAGTTTAACAAGTATGTGTTTTCGTTCTCCAAATTTAAAGATCCTAATGTGAGCTACTAATTGCCCATACCATATTTACCCAACCTCTCCGCTCGGGCAGGATATGACACAAGGTCAAATTTTAGGCGGAGTTTAACAGGTTTGAATTCAGAGTTTTCCTTCTCCTAGACTAGTTGTCTCATCAAGGCTGAAGAACCTAGTCTGCCCTACAATTTACCCATAGCTGGAGGGAGAATAATTGGATTCATACCTTTCCCAAGGGTATTAGTGCTATGTGAAATGCAATTAGTCTCATCCAGGATTTGAACTCATGTCACCTTGTCCATTTCCTACGACGATAACAATGACACCAGGGGCACCTCCTAACCATAACTTGAGAGAGAATAGATGAATTCATACTTTTCCCAGGGGTATTAAAACAACCTCGTCCAGGATTTGAACTCAGGTCACAGTGTCCATTTCCTTTTCTTATCTGCTATTTACATAGTTATGATCAGTACTTACGATAATCTTCATAAGCTTTATCCACTAAGATTAAAATTAAATTCATATAAAAATATTGTAAACCAATGAGACGTGTTTGATGGATAGATTAATGGGGTTACGACTGGCTGAAGAGTAATTAGGACAGAAGGGGACAAGCTGATAGACAGACAGACATACAGAGTGAAAGACAGACAGACAGACAGACAGACGGATAGACAGACTTGCAGATAGAAAAATTGAGAAAGAGAAAGAGGGAGAAAGAAAAGCACTGATAGACAGACAAAGACAGAATGAGAGAGATATATAGGCAAATAGAAAAAGAGGTTGAGAGAGAAGGAGAGATTGAGAAAGAAAGACAGTGAAAGAGATTGATAGACAGACAGAGAAAGAAGAAGACAAACAGACAGACAGACAGAGAAAAGGGAAGAGAAAGGGACGTATAGACAGAGAGAGACAAAGGAACACCCACACAGACAGACAAAGAGGAACATATAGGCAGACAAACAGACAAAGAAGGAGAGAGAGACAGACAGACAGACAGACGGACAGAGAAAGAGAAAGAGACAGCTGGACAGAAAGTCAGGCAGATAGTATAAAAGGAAGAGAGAGAGACAGACAGACAGAGACAGAGACAGAGCAAAAGATAAAGACAGACAGAGAAAGAGGAAGAGAGATATATACAGAGAGACATCTATCTATCTATCTATCTGTTTGAATTAATAGATAGATAGATAGATAGATATCTATTAGAATATATTTATATATATATATATATACATATATATATATATATATATATAGATAGATAGATAGATAGATAGATCATGATGTATAAATGTAAGAATAAGATTGATAAGTTCATAAAAGAGTGACTAAAAATCTCAATGTGTGATACATTGATACATACACACTAACATACATACATACCTACATACAAAGAAACTGTTTTCTTTCTTTCTTTCTTTCTGTTTTCTTTCTTTCTTTTAGATAGAAACTGTCCGCCCAGTCTTTTCTATCAATCTGTATTCCCCCCTCCACTCTCTCTCTCATTTTTGATAGATTAATAGATTAATGTAAACTGAGATTAAAAGATAGACATATAAATATAGAGAGATAGAGGGAGTCTCCTCTTCTCTCTCTCTCTCTCTCTCTCTCTCTCTCTCTCTCTCGCAGAAAACTCTTTTCTCTAACATTCTTTCTATCGATATCTTCCTCTCTCTATGTAGATAGATATGGAAAAACTGTGATAGAGAGATAAATGGTTTCTTTTTCTCTCACACTCAAAATATTACTCTAGTCTGTTTGTCAAAAATCTAGCAAGAACAAAAATATGGAAATTGTCTCTCACAGAGGGAATTCTTCAGATTGATGCATTTTTTTAAAAATTCTATTTATCTTTTCTCCAAATTATTTAGTTCTCTTGTTTGATGAAAACTGAATTTTCTTACTTTCTTTAAGTATCCTTTAAAATTTTATCTTTTGTTCTTGGAATGCTTCCTGGACCAATATCTGCACTCAGCATCTTCCACCTTCCACTCAGTTTTGGACTGTTCACACAATATTCTGGAATGCGTCTATAGAATCAAAACAAACTGTCAAACGCTTTTCACTGATGCTGTAGAAACGTCTTCATAACAATTTAGCGTTTTGTTTTGTTTTTTTGTTTACTAACTTTTTTTTATGCTTCCCCTCTCTTCTTTCTTTCTTTCTTTCTTTCTTTCTTTCTTTCTTTTAGTTTTGTTTTTTCTTTCTATTTTTTACTTTTTGAAAAATATATTTTCAGTGTTTTTACTTTTCTCAAGACTGTAAACTTTTCTTTAAATTTTTTTTCTTCATTGCTCACTTTTTCTAATATCTTTTTTTTTCTTTCATTCTTTCACTCTTTCTCTCTTAATTCATTTATTCTTTCTTTTTTCTTTCCATTCCAGTGTTATTCACCATCTTTATATATATATATATATATATATAGGGTTGAGTTCTCTGGCGAAGAAGTAATCGTGTTGCCATTAGCGTTCATTGCAAGCCTCTTTGTATTTGAATTGAGGTCTCGGCAGCCGTTGAACGGATGTATGTAAACAATAGTAATTGTGATTCATAACCGTTTAAAATTTACTTCGCAGCTTATGGCTGCTCGTGGCTGAATGGTTAGAGGCTTCGGCTTGGCGTTTGAGTCAAACCGGCTTTCGATCCCAGCTATGGGTAGCTACTGTCTTGCCACACTGATGGTTCTGATAGAACGAAACAGATCTGTCTGTGGATGACTATATATATATATATATATATATATATAAATATATATATCAAATCCTTGACAAGACTGTTTGCATTTAACATAACGATAGAACCCTCCAGTTATGGGTAAATAGTAGAGCAGACTGAGTTCTTTAACCTCGGTTAGGCAACAAGTCTAGGAGAATGAAAACCTTTCATGCAAACCTCTTAAAACCTTCTTTAAAATTACCTGCTCGAGCAGAGTGGTTGATAAATTGGGTGACCCGGAGGCTCCCTTTTCCATAGCTTCTACACTGAGGTGTAGGAAAGGGCGTTACTCCTTTCCCAAGATTGCTCCACTTTACCCTTGATCCGTACCTTCTTACTGCTGAGTGTTACCCAAGACGGTATCAAATGAAATTTTTTTATGACTCGACCTGGGATTGAACCCAGATCTCTTAGGCCATTGGCGAACACTACGTACATTATTGACGACTAGGACATATATTTCGGTGAAAATGCTAGAGTGTTATAAACTGTTCCTGTTCTCGTAGCAATTATCCACTTCCTTCAATAGTATCCACACTGTCGGCTTGGCCTATAAAATCTGCAGACTACACCTCTGCCAAAGTGTTACGCCCTGCACACGAGTCAACGAGGTTAACTGTTAGTCGAGATTGGTGTCCTGTGATGCTTGAAAACGGGATCCTGCTGACTGAACAGTTGTTGACCCGGAAACTTGGAACACGCCACTTTGGCTTTTACGGGGATAGGTGGGCGATCGGATCATTCGGGTGGCCATGACTATCCTAAACACCTGTATGATGGTCCTGAGCCTATCCTTCAAGCTGCTCTTGGGGCAAAAATATACCAAATCCTATTTTATGTGCTTGAAAGTGGAGACTAAGTGTCAATTGCGCCGACAAAGCATTACTTGAAGCCATGTAAACTCTCTACAAACAATATCAAGTCGAATTAATTGTATTAGATAGGAATACTCGAAAAAATTTAACTGAGGGCAAATAAATGTGCTTTAATCTGTTCAAAAAGAAATTTGCAAACAAATTATTCATATATTCGCTACAAGTCAAAAGCATTAACCGACCCGTCAATTTTTTTTATTTCTCATCCTAAATGTATTATTTTTATTTATTTTTAATGAAACAAATTAAGTACCAGGATGATTTTATTTATCATACAAAAAACAAATCTTCCTCAATAACTTTGACCTTTGGTATCTTTTGATCTTGGGTTTAAATGATACAGTATGTAACATTACAATGCACCCCAACTTAGATATCTTTTGATCACAGGTTTAAATGATACAGTATGTTATATTACAATGCACCCCAACTTAGATATCTTTTGATCATGGGTTTAAATGATACAGTATATAATATTACAATGCACCCAAACTTAGATATCTTTTGATCTGGGGTTTAAATCATACAGTATGTAGCATTACAATGCACCCCAACTTAGATATCTTTTGATCTCGGGTTTAAATGATACAGTATGTAATATTACAATGCACCCCAACTTAGGCATCTTTTGATCATGGGTTTAAATGATACAGTATGTGATATTACAATGCACCCAAACTTAGATATCTTTTGATCTCGGGTTTAAATGATACAGTATGGGACATTACAATGCACCCAAACTTAGATATCTTTTGATCTCGAGTTTAAATGAAACTGTATGTAATATTACAATGCACTCCAAATAAGGCATCTTTTGATCTCGGGTTTAAATCATACAGTATGTGATATTACAATGCACCCCAACTTAGATATCTTTTGATCTCGGGTTTAAATGATACAGTATGTGACATTACAATGCACCTTAACTTTAAAAACTAGAAACCCCTAGGTGTACCCAATTACAGTTATCAATCTTGAAGAAAGAATTATTATTTTAATACTTAATAGATTAAACTGCATGTCAATTCCAAACGAGGTCCACCACCCTGCCTAGAGCTCCATACTTGGAGCCTCACAATGAGATGCAGCTGTCATTCCCAGGTCACCCATTTGAGGGGAGAAGTGTTATTGCTCAGAACTGGATAAACTCCGTATTCTAAGAACCAACCAACAATGTAAAAGTTCTTTTTCTGGTCTTTTCACAATTCCTAAGCAAGGTTTATGATCCTTCAAGTGTTAGTTCTACCGACCTTGGCTGTGGAGGAGTGAATATTCGTTCATGTATCACCCGACTGCAGTTTTTGGCTCCAGACATAACTCCCCAGGCTCAAGGCAATGTGTTTGCGTGCTGCAGAAAATTACGTCCTTACGTAATTTCAAGCACGGGTGGTAAGGTACGGATATGACTTAGTGCAAGAGTGGGCCCACATCTGATTTTTCGTGTAGGTGTTCATCCTGTTTTCTGTGCTCAAGTATCTGTGTATCTGTTAGTGCAATTGGTGGTGGTGGGGGTCTTCGGGGTAAAACCACATAGGTTAGGGTGTGTTTGTAATCCAGGGCGACATAGTAACGATTGTAATGGCTTTTAGGGGTAAATTAATCACGGAACAAAAACTTTAAAAGACAAGCGGAAGAAAGGTTGACGGTCCTGTAAGAACCAACAATGACTTTTAAGCAACTGCTTCCTATCAGGAATTAGTGAAAACAGATTAGGTGGGGCAGGGGTTGGGTTCCTGTGGTGTAGTGGGTAACGTGCAGAATTGTGACATCTTAGTCAGATTCTTCGAACTCCAGATTTGCTATTACGTTCACTTAGGAATTTATACCCTTGGGAAAGGGTGCGTGTATCCTCGTGGTGTAATGGTTAAAGCAATGGACTGCGGAATCGTAATAAGCGAGTTCGTGCTCCAGTCACGCTATTACGTTCACTTTCGGGTAAATACCCTTGGGAAAGGTATGAACCCTCTTATCCTTCCAGCTATGGGTAAAATAGTACAACTACTGTTCTTCTAGGAGAATAGCTTTGACATTAAATAATCTACAAAGGTTACTCAAGGTGCCCGTGGTGTAATGGTTATCGTCGTCAGAAATGGACACGGCGACACGAGTTCAAATCCTGGACGAGACTGATTGAATTTCTTATAGCACTAATACCCTTGGGAGAGGTATGAATCCAATTATTCTCCCTCCCACTATGGGTAAATAGTAGGGCAGACTAGGTTCTTCAGCCTTGGTGAGACAACTAGTCTAGGTGAAGGAAAACTCTGAATTCAAACCTGTTAAACTCCGCTTAAAAATTGACCTTGTGTCATATCCTGCCCGTGTGGAGGGGTTGGGTAAATATGATTAAATAACCTACAAAGGTTGATATGCCATTAAACAAAGAAACCAAACACTTGGAAAAGGTATGAACCTCCTTCCAGTTAAATAGTACCTCAAGCATTCTTCTTCAAGGATGGATTTGGCATTAAATAACTCATGAAGTTTGACACGCCATCAATCAAAGAAAGCAATCCAATCTAAACTATATATCTTTATAGGTTCTTAGAATTTATGATTCCCAGCGATGGGTCAAATAGTACTACAACTGTTCTTCTACAAGGATGGCTTTGGCATTAAATAAATCATGAAATTCGATATGCAATTAAACAAAGAAACCAAACTTCATAGGTTCCTAGGATTCATGATATTCTTATTTATGCTTTTTCTATAAAATTCCTGGGACCTCGTCATCAGATTGCTCGATGTCGTATCAGGACATTTGTTGGGGGGGGGGGTCAGAAATGCAGTTGGTGCATTTCCTAACCTGCCCCATCAAATAGAAATATTTGAACTGAATATATGCGCTTTCATCAAGCTGGCCACATTTCCATACTAGACGGAACCTCTCTGAAACCGGTTGACAAATTCACATACCTAAGAAGCAGTGTCTCATCAACCGAAATAGACATCGACACGCGGCTAACGAAAGCATGGACAGCTATCGATAAACTATCGGTCATATGGAAATCAGACCTGACCTATAAAATGAAACGCAGTCATGTCGATACTACTGTATGGATGCACCACTTGGACGCTAACAAAACGGCTGGAGAAGAAGCTAGACGGCAACTACACAAGAATGTTGCGAGCAATATCGAATAAGTCCTGGCGGCAACATCCCACAAGGCACCAACTATACGGCCACCTGCCTCCCATCACAAAACTATCCAAGTTAGACGAACCAGGCACGCAGGACACTGCTGGAGGAGCAGGGACGAGCTCATAAGTGATATCATCCTATGGACCCCCACATATGGCCGAGCTAATGCAGGACGACCAGCTAGAACATACATACAGCAGCTATGTGAGGATACGGGATATAGCCCAGAAGACCGGCCAGAGGTGATGAACGATAGGGAAAAGTGGCGAGAGAGGGTCAGGGATATCCGTGCTGGAGGCACGACATGATGATGATGATATACTTGATAACTTTATATACTTGAAACCGAAATTGTGTGAAAAACAAATGAATATTGATAAACTGAACTTTTGTTATGACGTAGAAATACTTGGAACCATTTAATTGTGAGCAAACGAATAAGCTCTGGACTGGAAATCCAGCAAATACTTGCGTGCGACATACGGAAACACTGGACAGCTGTTTCGACCTTATTAGGACTCAAGTTCGCTGGATTTTTTGGTCATGATAATGTAACATAGCCAAATATGAATACGTGAAATAGACATATTCATACCGGTACGCAAAACGTTCATAATGTCCATAACGCACATAGAGATAACATAGGAATCCTGAACCACAAAAAAACACTTACGACCTCTTTGTTCAGGTACGAAACTTTTCATAACCTTTGAGTTAAAAGGTTTTTTGACATAAGGAATAGTGAGGCACAATCTTTCTATGACGACTTTTCCATCTGCCCCAAGAGGTCCTCGGACGCTCTCAGGAACCAATGTATGGCACCTGACCTTGGTGTCTAATTCAAGCCATAACCCGGCATACGTGCCCGGACCCACATTTGGGTTCGTGAAACTGCTTGCCTCATCAGGCTCACATTGCACCAAGTGAGCCGATGAGCAGCATAGATCCGCTGGGTTCGAGTCTCGACTCGTTCCCGACCTTCCCTCCCCCTTATCCCCACTTTAATCGGCCTTCGGGCTTTTGATCTTGTGACAAGTCCTGTCTGGTGGGAGGCAGCGACAAATAGTCCTCGGCGAGCAAGCGAAAGTCAACCTTCTTCTTCGGAGGCAGGAACCCAACTAACTGACTGCGACATTGTGTTACATAGCCAGACGTGAATACGTGAAATACATATATTCATACCGAGATGCAAAACGTTCATAATGTCCATAACGCACATAGAGATAACATAGGAATCCCGAAACACAAAAGACACTTACGACTTCTTAGTTAAATAAGTTAAATATTACCATTATCGTCCTTCTCGAAGGAATGATTGGCATGAAATAATAGATAGATAGATAGATAGATAGATTAAGGTACTGGTTACATTCATCATGGCCAAATATCTTTATGTTACATAGCCAGATATGAATACGTGAAATAGACATATTCATACCGGTACGCAAAACGTTCATAATGTCCATAACGCATATAGAGATAACTTAGGAATCCCGAAACACAAAAAAGCACTTACGTCTTCTTAGTTCAGGTACGAAACTTTTGATTACCTTTGAGTTTAAAGGTTTTTCGACACAACGAGAGAGATACAATCCTTCTATACTGACTGCTTTTACATCGTCAGCTCTCAACCCCACTAACGCGCGACACCCGTAGCGCACAAATTCGTCTGGCCTCGCCAAGGTCTCAATCTCAACTCACTGACTTTTCTCAAATCTCCCCAAATCCTCCACGCACGCTTCTGGTGCATGACGTCATTCACATCCCCTGGTTATACTTACTATCTGGGATTTTTATTTTGACATCTGTGAACGATACATTCTCCCGCTCACGCGTCAACACCTGCGCTCAAGTTTGCACCTAACTAACCGCTCAAGTTTGCACCTAACTAACACTGAGCCGAAAGGTTCTCTGCCTAACTAAACCCAAAGGCAAGATATATATAAAACGAAATCCCTCGGCCATAACATTACAGTAATTCAATTCATAATATAATTCGTATACCTAAAAAAAATGAAGAAAAAAAAATAGTAATGTAGAAGTTCTGACTGGTTTTAAACAACAAACTAATCGTTTACGAATCCTCTATATTTAATAAATATGTAGCGAATTAATGTTAATAAAAATAATACAATTAACACGAGTGTTCATCCTTGGATTGATCTGAAAACAAAGAAATGAAATTCTTCTTGGGTTAAATCACTGTGGGTAGCCAACACTTAGAATTGATAGCTTATCATCCAAGTTGACGGCTGTAACTTGATACTGGTTGTCCAGCGGTCAAGCAAGCTTGGGCTGCTATGAGACTCCGAGACACTGCCGTATTCATCTTGCTTGAAGGACAACTGTACTGTTCTCAGTTGCCTTTGAAAATATTTTAACTTATTTGGGGGTGGAGGGATCACGCACACGTGCGTTAGCTCCGCGAATTCCTAACAAAAAAGTGACCGCTTATTTTTTTAGCTTACATGATTGATCAACAAATGAGGTTGAGTGTTTTGATTTTTTAAGTTGGATTTTTACCCAAATTCTTGAATTTTTCTAGAACACGTATGAGGGCGTAATTTTTTTTTTTATAGGTTTATAACTGTGCCAAAGTAGATCCATTTCTTCAAGAACTTTCTTTGGCGAGAAAATTTCATCATTTCCTATACGTATATGTTTAAACAGGATTTGGCATTGATAGGCTGTAAAAGACAACCAAACAACCAACGGACAAACCAGCCAACCAGCCAGCTGACCACCTTATTCCATTAAAGAGCTCACTAATTGTCGTGAACTGAAGAATAATTTGAATAAATTAACGCGTTTTAATATCAGTAAGTGAAACGGAAAAACGTCGCTAGTTTTAATTTCTGGGGACACCTGTTGTGTCTAGTGGCGGCAAAACGATCTGCTTCATTGCCAAATTGATGGATTGTCTCATGTATACATGATAATGACTAAAGACTTGAGATCTTAATCGAGATATTTTTCAATAACCGTTATTAAAATATTTTTCAGAAAAAGTTTTCAATGGATATTTATATAGTAGATGATGACCCCAAATGAGATCTGCTAGATTTTAAAAATGCTACAGGAGAAGTATTGCTTACTTGACAATGTTTATGGCATGTCAAACTGTGTTGGGTTAATTCAGGTCGTATTCAATCCGAAAGAAAAAATATGTATCTTTTCAATCATTTGATACAGTTAAACACTTCATTTTGATTGCAATATAGATGTTTTAAAAACCAATGTATTAATAAAATTCAAAATTATTTGGATTACAATATAGATGTCTTAAGAATCAATGGGTTAATAAAGTTCAAAATCATATGGATTGCAATATAGATGTTTTTAAAACCAATGCATCAATAAATTTCCAAATCGTTTTGAAAAAGATAAATATATCATTCACAGTTAATGATAATACTCAGAGAAATAATGTCTTGATTCAGTTCCCAATCATTTTTGACTGATAAACTCCTCATACTTTTTAAAAGGTCAATATTTAAATAACCAATGTATTAGATTAGTTCACAATTGTTTTACACCACCATTAAATACCAAGTCGGATAGGGCTGTAGAATAAAGCGACTGCTTTCCTGCAGAGGGGTAAGACCCCATCCCATTCCAAAGAGTGTCCTAGATATGACACTAAACAATCTGATGGTGAGGTTCTAGTATTGCTGGAGCTTGGGTTAATGTGAAGCTCCTCTTCATCGTCATCGCTTCCAGATCCACACTGACCAGGAGTGGTAGCATCTGATAAGATCCTATCTATGGGTCAAATAGAAGTAAATTGCGTACTTATGCTCAACTGAATTATTTTAAATAAACCTACTTTGACGTTTAACTTTGTGGGGACAAAAAACTAAACTTGTACTAAACTGACTAAAGTGAGTAGCTTGAAATGGAAATGTTTTCGACAATTAAACTATGTACTTACATTTAAACTGCATACTTAGGCGAAACTGAACTGTTTGAAATGGAACAGTTTTTGACATTGAAGCTTTAGTTAAGGTCAACTGAATTGTTTAACATAGAATTTTTTGACATTTAACAGTGTGTAAACAAAACCTATACTTATACTAAACTCTATTGTTTGAAAGAATCTGTTTCACTAAATTGAATAGCTTGAAATAGAAATGTTTTTGACAATTAAACTCTGTGTTTATACTAAACTGGATTGTTTGAAATGTAACTAGTAATTTATATAAAAATTGATTTGGCATTAAATAAACTTCAAAAGTTGATATGCCATAAAACCAAAACAACCAAACAACCAATTTTTATACAGGAAAACCCTTCATCATCATATCGCGGTATCAGCACAAATATTCCTGACCCTCTCTCGCCACACCTCCCATTGCTTTCGGCAGATCCTCATGGCTATATCCTGTATCGGCACAGAGCTGCTATATCTAGGTTCGAGCTGGACGTCCTGCCTTTCCTTGTCCATGTGAATGGGTCCACTGGAGTACATCACTTATGAGCTTGTCCCAAATTCTCCCGCATGTCTGGTTCGTCTAATTTTGATAGTTTTCGTGATGGTTGGTAGGTGGCCGTATAGCTGCTGTTTTGTGGGGTGCTATCTCCAAGACTTGTTCAATATTGCTTGCAGCGTTCAATATTGCTTGCAGCTTTTTCTCCCTCCGTTTTGTTTGCGTTCATGTAGTGCATCCATATTGCAGTATCGACACGCTCGCTGCTTGACTTCCATATGACCGAAAGTCTATCGATAGCTGTCCATGCCTTTGCTAGTCACATGTTGATGTCTGTCTCGGTTGATGTGACACTGCTCCCTTGGTAGGTGAACTTGTCAACCAGTTTCAGAGTGCTACTGTTTAGTGTGGAGATGTCACCTGTTTGATTAAAGCATATATATTCCGTCTTGTGTGCATTGACAGGGAGGCCGATGCCTGTAGCGGCTCGTTCCAGACTACATAGCTGGGTTTCGGCTTGTGCGGGTGCATTTGCCAGAAGCGCACTGATTTAATAGCCAATGTGGAACATATTCATATGCAAATGCATACAGAATCATAACAACGACACAATAAGGACGAGCGGGCACAGTTCTTAAGAAAAATATACCTCTCACTTTATTGAAAGGGTTACGAAAGGTTTTACTGTGTGAGAGGTGAGTTGGAGACTGAACAGAACTGCAACATATTGACCCCCACTCTTCTGGCTATAACAATATTTCTTTCCCGTTCTCCTGGGCTGCTCAACCGGGGACTAGGGGGGGGCAGGCTCTGCCGGGACATGGTTCTCATTCCAGCATCTTTTCTCCAACTGATCTGAACTTCCCCTCGCCGGGGTTATATAACAATTTGACATCCACCTACTTCTTGCCAGCGTCACATTTGTACTCAATTCAACCTGTCGACAGTCAAGGTTATCCCCTGATATCTTCGACCGGATGCACCTGTTATTTACACAGGTGCATACCAATTCTTTTGGCGGTAATGTATTAATAAAGTTCAGTTTTTCGGTTTCTTTGAACATGGCGTATCAACTTTCGTGGTTTATTTAAAGCATAAGTCATCTCTGCAGAAGAAAAATTGAGGTAATATTTAACACACTGATGAGGGTATAAGGAGATCGCACTTTTCTAGAAATATTAGTCAAAATGTCAATATAGTAGCACGACTGGAATTTGAACTCACTTATTAAAATAAGCCCGTCCAGCACGTTAGCAACAACACCACTTCGCTCCTACGCCAAGAAACTTCAGAATCATTTTAGTGTTTGGGATATAAGCCAAAACTAGACGTTGCCCAGTCGTCTGGGGTTGTAGAATACACCGACTGCATCTCTGCAGAGAGGTAAACCCCCCTCCCCCAAAAGTGTCTTCGATATGACACTAAACAATCTGATGGTGAGGTTTCAGTAATGCTGGAGCTTTGGGGAATGTAAAATACCACTTTATGGCCATCCCTCCCAGTTCCTTCCACTTTGGCCCGGTTGCACCTGATAGGGCCCAATCGATGGGTCAAATAAAATTAAACTGCGTCCTTATGCTAAACTGAATTGCTCGAAATAGAAAAGTTCTGACATCTAAACTGAGTATTTATGCTAGTTAAACTGAATTCTCAGAAATAAACCAGTTTTGATATTTAACTGTGTATTGGCCAGTCGGCTAGGGCTGCAAAACACACCGACTGCAACACTGCTGGGGGGTCAGACCCCCCATCCCAAAGTGTGTCCTAGATATGACGCTGACCAATCTGATGACGTGGTTTCTGTAATGCAGGAGCTTTAAGGAATGCAGAGCACCCATTCATTGCCATCGCTCCCACGTCCACTCCGGGCCCGGAGTGGTAGCTCCAGATAGGGTCCTTTCTATGGGCCAAATAGAACTAAACCGTGGTTTCGAGAGTTTTCTGTTTTGACATTTAAACCGCGTTCTTATGCTAAACGGAATTGCTCTAAATAGAACTGTTTTGACATTCAACTGAGTGTGGAAAAAAACTATTCTTATAGTACCTACGCTAAACTGTGTACCTACGCTAAACTGAATTGTTTAAAATAAAACTATTCATTTGTATAAAAATGGATTTAGCATTAAATAACATACAAAGGTTGATATACCATAAAAGCCAAACACCCAAACAAACAAAAATAGACGTGGTGACGAAGCCACAGTTATCCAGCTCCGGGTAATTTGGTCTACACATTGTTATTACTCCCAGGTCCACTCAGACTTGGTGTGTTAATTCTTTTTAGGAATCTCTCAATATGGTAAATAGATCTGTTTGAAAATTATTGATATTAGATAGGTTGTTTGGTCGGTGTTGACTCAACGCTTGTGGGTTATCCTATGCCAAAGCTATATATATATATATATATATATATGAAGAAAAGTAGGAAAAACAAGTAATCCAAAATTTGATGAATTTATTATTAAAGTCGACGTTGGACGTTTCGGTTATGATAACCTTCTCCCTGACTTTAAATTCATATAAAGTTTTATCACATTCTTCATTTCATTTGAAAGTATTGGCGACAATTTATATTTTTTCTGATAGACCTTCTCTTTCTAAACCGAGGGAATATCTGATATAACTCATGAAAATGAATAAATGGCATTAATTTCTGTAAAATTAGTTGTAAACCAAGCTTATATACAAATATTAGTAGAATATATCCTAATACAGTAAACGTGTACTGCTGTATGGATGCACCACTTGCACGCTAACTCAACGGCTGGAGAAGACGCTAGACGGCAATTACACAAGAATGTTGAGAGCAATACTGAATAAGTCCTGGCGGCAACACCCCACAAGGCACCAACTATACGGCCACCTGCCTCCCATCACGAAAACTATCCAAATTAGACGAACCATACACGCAGGACACTGCCGGAGAAGCAGGGACGAGCTCATAAGTGATGTACTCCTATGAACCCCCACATATGGCCGAGCTAAAGCAGGACGACCAGCTAGAACATACTGCAGCTATGTGAGGATACGGGATGTAGCCCTGAAGACCTGCCTGAGGCGATGAACGATAGGGAAAAGTGGCGAGAGAGGGTCAAGGATATCCGTGCTTGCGGCACGACATGATGATGATGATGATGACAGTAAATGTATATAAAAGTTTTGTTCTGGCTATGTTTGAAAGATAAGGATAAAATTTTTCATATGTACGAATATCTATTCCATCCAACTGTATATGGCCCTTTTTACATTTGTAAATTAATTTCTAATTAAAAGAATATTAACATGAACACCTGACCGCCATTGAATATTTTCTTTTCCAAGTCACCCGAGAAAGAGAAAACATATCAGATTTCAGTTTTGAATGATTTCTAAAAAATAGTGTTTAATGTAAAGTCATAAAACTGGGGGATATTTTCCGTTAGGTATCTTCAATCAAGTTTAAACTAGGTCATGAATTTCTCCCAAACAACCATGCGGTGGAATATATATATATATATATATATATATTTGTATATCAGTGTAACCCGGATATAAGAGAGTTTTCGGGACAGTATAAGACGTATCTTATATCCAAGTTTCTCTTATATCCGGGTTCGATACATTTTGTTTACATTAACACAGGCTCAAATTTGGGACCAGAGAAAATCTATCTTATATCTGGGTTTCTCTTATATTCGGGACTCTTATATCCGAGTTACACTGCACATACATATATATATATATATATATATATCATATTGTACCATCAGCACGGATATCCCTGGTCCTCTCTTGTCACCCCTCCCTATCGTTCATCGCTTCTGGCAGGTCCTCAGGGTTACTCCTCGTATCCTCACAGAGCTGCTGTATGTAGGTTCGAGCTAGTCATCCTGCTTTTGCTCGTCCATTTGAAGGTGTCCATCGGAGTATATCACTTATGAGCAAGTCCCTACTTCTCTAGCCGTGTCCTGCATGTCTGGTTAGTCTAACTTTGATAGTTTTCGTGATGGATGGTAGGTGGCCGTATAGCTGCTACTTTGTGGGATGCTGTCTCCAGGACTTGTTCAATATTGCTCGCAGCATTCTTGTGTAGTTACCATCCGTTTAGTAAGCGCCCATGTAGTGCATCCATATAGCAGTATCGACACGACCGTTGCTTGGAAGAAACTGCGTTTATATATATATATATATATATATATGTGTGTGTGTGTGTGTGTGTGTGTATTTGCTTACTTGAGGATCAAAATATTATTAAACTTTGGCCTAGATGTTGTTAGATTTTCAATTATCTCTCTCTTTTTAACGATATTTTATGAGTATAATTTCATTTGCTATGATAGGACAACCATCTTAGTTTTTAGTTTTTTTTTACGAAGGGCGCTAGTACCTACATACATCATCATCATCATCATCATCATGTCGTGCCGCCAGCACGGATATCCCTGACCCTCTCTCGCCACTTCTCCCAATCATTCATCGCTTTTGGCAGGTCTTCAGGGTTACATCCCATATCCTCACATAGCTGCTGTATGTATGTTCGAGCTTGTCGTCCTGCTTTTGCTTGGCTATATGCGGGGGTCCATAGGAGTACATCACTGATGGGTTCGTCCTTGCTTCTCCAGCAGTGTCCTGCGTGTCTGGTCCGTCTAACTTGCATAGTTTTCGTGATGGGAGGCAAGTGGCCGTATAGTTAGTGTCTTGTGGGATGTTGTCGCCAGGACTTGTTCAATATTGCTCTCAACATTCTTGTGTAATTGCCGTCTAGTTTATTCTTCAGCCGTTTAGTTAGCGTCCAAGTAGTGCATCCATATAGTAGTATCGATACAACCGCCGCCTGGAAGCACCTACACACACACACACACACACACATATATATATATATATATATATATATATTAGTAAGTTAGCCGACCGTAGTCGAGGGTGGCCCGAAGGTTCCTTTTTCAATAGTTACTACACTGAGATTTAGGGAAGAGCGCAACCCCTTTCCGTGGATTGCTCCACTTTACCATTGATATGTACCGTGGATTGCTCCACTTTACCCTTGATATGTACCGTGGATTGCTCCACTTTACCCTTGATATGTACCTTATAATGCTGAGGGTTAAGTAATGAAGCATCAAGTGTCATTTTTTGATTCTTTGGTGTAACTCAACCTTAGATTGAACCCCGCTCTCCTGGACCGCAAGCCAACATTCTAACCATTATACAATTGTGCCGGTTAAATATATATTATTTGACTGATGAATGAATTTTTTTTTCCATGTCTGTTTTGGTTTCATAGAATCAAGATCTTTATTTGTTGTAATTAGAGCAATGGTTATCATCGTAAGTGATAGACGGATTTTCTCGAGTTCAAATCCTGAACAAGATAGTCTGCATTTCAAATAGTGCTAATAAAGTAAGTTGGCGACCGTAGTCGAGGGTGACCTGAAGGCTCCATTTTCAATCGCTACTACACCAAGATGTAGGAGAGGGTGCTACTCCTTTCCCTGGATTGCTGCACTCTACCCGTGATACGTACTTTATATTGCTGAATATTAAGCAAGGCGGTATCAAGTACCATTTTCAAAGTCTTTGGTATGACGCGACATGGAATTGAACCCAGGTCTCCCGGACCATTGGCGAACACTCTACCCACTTGGGAAAATGAGCCGGTACCCCTGAGAAATGTATGCATCCAACTATTCTCACTCTTGTTATGGGTAAATAGTTGGGCAGACTAGCTCTTTAACCTTGATGTGGCAACCGGTCTAGGAGAAGGAAAACTATTAATTAAAATCTGTTAAAGTATGCTTTAAGAACTGACTCTGTGTTACATCTTGCTAATGCGTGGGAATTGATAAATATGATTACACATACACGCGTGCACACACACACACACACACACACACACATATATATATATATATATATATATATATATATATATATATATATACATATATATTGTCATCCACAGACAGACTTTCGTTCTATCAGAACTCTTCAGCGTGGCTAGACACGTAGGACGCTTGATGCCGGGCTCGAAACCCGTCCAACTTTACGTTAGACTTAGTATCAGATCGCTAGGGAGAGGGGAATGAGATTCATATTGGTACGTATTATTATATGTGAGTCTGATGCAGTGAAGAAAATCTATACTTAAAGTATTTTTTACTACCTGATAAACTAAGTTAAGTAGCCGTTAGTCTTCCGAATATTTTAGTGGGTGACCAGAGAAGAACAGCAAGTATTGAAAGTAACTCGAAGTCTGTGTGCCAATCTAAGCAAAGCTGAATAAATTTGAAAAAAAAAAAAAAAAAAACGAAAAAAGAAAGAAAAGAAAAGCATGGAAAAATTAACAGATTAATAGACGAAAAGAAACTGCTTGGAAAAAACGAATGAAAAAATAGAATAAGAAACGAAAATGAGGTACAAAAGAAAAATGAGTGAAAGTTTAAAGGAAGAAAGACGAATAAGAAAGGGAAAAAATTAAAAGATGATATGAAAGAAAGAAAGAAAGAAAGAAAGAAAGAAAGAAAAATGAAGGATTATACGAAGAGATATAAGGAGAGAAATGAAAGAAAAAAAACGAGAATGAAAAAAATAAAATAAAATGAGGACTAAAAGAAAAATGGGAAAGGAATAATAATAAGATAGACACATGCAAAAAGAGAAAGAAGTTTAAGAAAGAAAGAAAGAAAGAAAGAGAGAAAGAAAGAAAGAAGTTTAAGAAAGAAAGAAAGAAAGAAGTTTAAGAAAGAAAGAAAGAAAGAAGTTTAAGAAAGAAAGAAAGAAAGAAAGAAAGAAAGAAGTTTAAGAAAGAAAGAAAGAAAGAAAGAAAGAAGTTTAAGAAAGAAAGAAAGAAAGAAGTTTAAGAAAGAAAGAAAGAAAGAAAGAAAGAAGTTTAAGAAAGAAAGAAAGAAGTTTAAAAAAGAAAGAAAGAAAGAAAGAAGTTTAAGAAAGAAAGAAAGAAAGAAGTTTAAGAAAGAAAGAAAGAAAGAAAGAAGTTTAAGAAAGAAAGAAAGAAGTTTAAGAAAGAAAGAAAGAAAGAAGGAAAGAAAGAAAGAAAGAAGTTTAAGAAAGAAAGAAAGAAAGAAAGAAAGAAGTTTAAGAAAGAAAGAAAGAATGAAGGAAAGAAAGAAAGAAAGAAAGAAGTTTAAGAAAGAAAGAAAGAAAGAAGGAAAGAAAGAAAGAAAGAAGTTTAAGAAAGAAAGAAAGAAAGAAGTTTAAGAAAGAAAGAAAGAATGAAGGAAAGAAAGAAAGAAAGAAGTTTAAGAAAGAAAGAAAGAAGTTTAAGAAAGAAAGAAAGAATGAAGGAAAGAAAGAAAGAAAGAATGAAGTTTAAGAAAGAAAGAAAGAAAGAAAGAAAGAAAGAAGTTTAAGAAAGAAAGAAAGAAAGAAGTTTAAGAAAGAAAGAAAGAAAGAAAGAAGGAAAGAAAGAAAGAAAGAAGTTTAAGAAAGAAAGAAAGAAAGAAAGAAGTTTAAGAAAGAAAGAAAGAAAGAAAGAAGTTTAAGAAAAAAAGAAAGAAAGAAGTTTAAGAAAGAAAGAAAGAAAGAAGTTTAAGAAAGAAAGAAAGAAAGAAGTTTAAGAAAGAAAGAAAGAAAGAAGGAAAGAAAGAAAGAAGTTTAAGAAAGAAAGAAAGAAGTTTAAGAAAGAAAGAAAGAAAGAAGGAAAGAAAGAAAGAAAGAAGTTTAAGAAAGAAAGAAAGAATGAAGGAAAGAAAGAAAGAAAGAAGTTTAAGAAAGAAAGAAAGAAAGAAGGAAAGAAAGAAAGAAAGAAAGAAGTTTAAGAAAGAAAGAAAGAAGTTTAAGAAAGAAAGAAAGAAAGAAAGAAAGAAAGAAGTTTAAGAAAGAAAGAAAGAAAGAAAGAAGTTTAAGAAAGAAAGAAAGAAGTTTAAGAAAGAAAGAAAGAAAGAAGGAAAGAAAGAAAGAAAGAAGTTTAAGAAAGAAAGAAAGAAAGAAAGAAAGAAGTTTAAGAAAGAAAGAAAGAAAGAAGTTTAAGAAAGAAAGAAAGAAAGAAAGAAGTTTAAGAAGGAAAGAAAGAAAGAAGGAAAGAAAGAAAGAAAGAAGTATAAGAAAGAAAGAAAGAAAGAAGGAAAGAAAGAAAGAAGTTTAAGAAAGAAAGAAAGAAAGAAGTTTAAGAAAGAAAGAAAGAAAGAAAGAAGGAAAGAAAGAAAGAAAGAAGTTTAAGAACTTAAGAAAGAAAGAAAGAAGTTTAAGAAAGAAAGAAAGAAAGAAAGAAAGAAGTTTAAGAAAGAAAGAAAGAAAGAAAGAAAGAAGTTTAAGAAAGAAAGAAAGAAAGAAGGAAAGAAAGAAAGAAAGAAGTTTAAGAAGAAAGAAAGAAAGAAGGAAAGAAAGAAAGAAGTTTAAGAAAGAAAGAAAGAAAGAAGTTTAAGAAAGAAAGAAAGAAAGAAGGAAAGAAAGAAAGAAAGAAGTTTAAGAAAGAAAGAAAGAAAGAAAGAAAGAAGGAAAGAAAGAAAGAAAGAAGTTTAAGAAAGAAAGAAAGAAAGAAAGAAGTTTAAGAAAGAAAGAAAGAATGAAGGAAAGAAAGAAAGAAAAAAAGAAGTTTAAGAAAGAAAGAAAGAAAGAAAGAAGGAAAGAAAGAAAGAAAGAAGTTTAAGAAAGAAAGAAAGAAAGAAGTTTAAGAAAGAAAGAAAGAAAGAAGGAAAGAAAGAAAAAGATGGTAACGAAAAATGAAAGATTATGAGAATAGATGTGAGGTTTGTTTTCGGTTGTTTTTCCGGGATATCAACCATTGTTGTTTATTTAATGCCAAATCCAGTTTTTACATTTATATCAAATATATGATTTGTAAACACATTGTATCGATACACATAGTTCAATGATCAAACAGTTCTATTTCTAAAAACTCAATTTAGCATCAGTCAAAAAATTTAAATGGTTCCAAATATTGCTATGAATCCTTATAATTCAATTCAGTATCAGTCATTTGTTTACACACTGTTAAATGATCAAACGTTTTTATTTCAAATAATTCAATTTAGCGTAATTCATGTGTTTGCACTCAGTTTAAATGAGAAAAAACTTGTGTTTGACCCACAGATCAGTTACTACCACTGTAAGCCGTAGTGGACATTGGAGCCATGGCAATTATGGGGTGCTCCGCATTCCAAAAAGATCCAGTATTAATGGAGCCTGGTCATCAGATTGTTTATTGTCATAACCAGGACACTCATCAAATGAGGGGAAGGGTCTTACTGCTCTGCAGTGATATAGTTGGGTTATTCTATAACACCAGCAGACTAGGCTGAGTTGAGAGAAAAAGGCGAGAGTTAAAATAAATAAATAAATAAAAGACGAAAAAGAAGAACGATTTTATGAAAGAAAGAAAGAAAGAAAAAAAGAAAGAAAGAAAGAAAGAAAGGAAGGAAAATCATGCTATAAAAGAAGGAAAATTGACTGAATAAAAAAGCAAGAAAAAATAAAGAAAAAGGGGACTATTTGTCGCTGCCTCCCACCAGACAGGACTTAAAAATAGAGAAAAAGGGTTATGCGAAAAGAGCAAAGATGAATCAGAAAACTATAGAAAGAATGAAATATAGCCAACATAAAATTCAATCTTAATTTTTGGTAACTGTAAAGGGAAAATGATGAGTAATAAAGTACAACAAACGCAAAGGAAATATCAGACATTTTCGGCTTTGATCAAAGAGTAAAATTGATAAATGAATGAATAAGTATAGAGAAAAAATAAAGAAATGTGGGTGGAAAAATAAATAAAACAAAGGAAACGATTTATCAAACTAGAGACCAACAATAAAGAAATGACAGAATATTTAAAGAATGGACTAAAAATCTTGCTAGTGAGCTAAACATTTCCAAGATGTCTTCTATATCAAGTCGAAATTCTCTAATCAACATAAATACAAAAGCTTTCAGTTCCGATTTATGTAGAAAGTTCAATGAGGCTTAGGAAACAAAATACGTTGGTTGGTTGGTTGGTTGGTTGGTTGGGTTTTATGGCATATCAACCTTTGTAGGTTATTTAATACCGAATCCATTTTTATACAAATAAGCAGTTCTATTTCAAACAATTCAGTTTAGCATGAGTTCAAAGTTTAATTGTTAAAAAGATATTTCTATTTCAAGCTATCCAGTTTAGACAAAAAGTTCTAATTCAAACAATTCAGTTTACTATTAGTATAGTTTTTCCACACACAGTTAAATGTCAAAACAATTCTATTTCAATCAATTCGATTTAGCATAAGTATGCAGTTTACATACCAATACAGTTTTATTTCAACAAATTCAGTTTAGCATAAGTACGCATTTTTAATATCAAAACAATTCTATTGCAAGTAATTTTGTTTGGCATAAGTACACAGTTTAGTTCTATTTGACCCATAGATTGAACCCTATCAGGCGCAACCATTCTGGGCCAGAGTGGACCTGGGAACGATGGCAATGAAGAGATGCTCCATATTTCCTAAAGATCCAGCAGCACTGGAACCTCACCATCAGATTGCTTTGTGTCCTATCCAGGACACTCGTTGGATCATACTCTCTGCAGAGGTACAGTCAGTTTATTGTACAGTCCCAGCTGACTGAGCAAGACGAAATAAGTCATTAGATAAATAAATAAAACAAACAAATTTACACACAAAAAACACTAAACCTTAAACCTCGTTGTCAACAACATATTGAAAAAAAAATTATAAAAGTCTAATGTGGATTGAGTAATTAGAGTTGCCTGTCAAACAAAAGAATTGTTTTTCAGCAATGGTTTTCGGACAATTGTCTTCATCTTTATTTCCACAACCTTTCGGCCGATATGTTATCCGGCCTTCTTTAGGTGTTTGTCGAACGTGGAAACCCTCACGGAACTTCGAACAACATCATTTATTGAATCCACGGGGGTCGCCTATTCTGATTCCGTTAGCCATAACCGAGTACAAGTGTTAAGTATAACCTGTATTGTTACTAACCTGCAGCGAGGATTGAACCTGCAGCCTTCAGATTATTGGATCCTTAGGAAACCAACGCCTATAACCGTTACGCCACTGGACAATTCTGATTATTTGAGACTTATAAACTTAATGTTCTTACCTGACAAGAATTACTTCTATTATGCATGATTTTTTTACCTGTGCTCATATTTAGATTTTTTTTTTTCATCTAGCCTTCTTAAGTATCGGTTCCCATATTGTATTCAACTCTATACTTGGTCTTCTCCGCAGGTCATTGTAGCCCAACATATGTGCTGATTCCTTAAGGCGTCAAATCCTCCAATGTTCAGCCCTATCAATTATTTCAACTTTATCCCATAAGAGCAGATGGTTTCTCTTTTCCTTCCATATATGATCCGCAATACCCAACTCGTATTGATTAGTATTAAATAATCTATTCAACATCACTCTTTCATTTGCACACAGTTAAATGGTTCCAAACATTGCTAAGAATTCAACTGAACGTCAGTCATTTGTGTACACATAGTATAAATATTGTTGTGATGTTGACAAAAGAAAGACACGGGGAACACAAAAAGGGTTGATAGAAAAACCTATATGTTCAAGTAACAGAAACAAGATAAAAGTGAACCTGGTTAAACAGAAGTTAATTGATAGGAAGCTTAGAGTCCAGTGGGGTAATGATTATCTGTCCACTACGCAAATGATATCACACGTGATTGAGTCACGCTGATTTGGTCAACTCCATCTAACGCTCTCGCTGACGTGTATTTATGAAGGAGGGTGAGTCATTATGTAGGCAGTAAAACAAATATCCAACAGTTCTATTTGACCCATAGATAGGAACCCTATCAGGTGCTATCTCTCTGAGATAGAGTGGACCTGGGAGTAATGGTAATAAAATGGCACTCCAAATTCCCTAAACCTCAACGACTGGAGCCTCGTCATCAGAGTGATTTTAGTCTCATGTCAAAGACACTCGTCGAGAGGAGGGGTCTTACCCCTCAACAAAGATGATATCTGTGCATTCTACTGCTCTAGCCGACTGGGCTACTTGACATCACAGCCGTTTATTTTGGTGTCCTTGAAGTAATTACTGTGACATTTTATATGATTTAATCTTGATGCTATTTGATCTCACCCCTAACCGTGTGCATCTGTGTTTCTGTATATGTTGTGAATAAATACTTAAAGATGGGATATCAAAGACTATACATTAAAGAATTGAAAGAATTAAATAAAGAAAGAATATTAAAGAATTTATTACAACAAATCAAAGACCAGCTGACCAAGCGAGTATGATTTTAAAGAAAGACTGACGTTCTGATGGTAAGATGTTAGAAATATGTGACCAGGGAAATCTTGATGATAAATTCCTCCAAAAAGCCCTCTACATGAACTGAAACACAAATTATTGAAAGCCAAAACACCACGGAACCCATCATTGTAAAATAAACTTTAACACAAGAAGACAGAAACTGTGTATCAGAAAATTACAATTTTTTTTAAATTAAGAAATTATATTATAAGGTGACCTTATTCTCTGTAAGAGTACGCATATAACTACAAAACACATCAGGCTAATCAGCCGTGTGTTTACCATGACTAGTTACTTTGGCATCGTTTCTTTGCGATGTGGACCAATAGTGGTAGAGTTTCGACTCTGTGGTCGCTGGTTTGAATTCTAGTCGAGGAGAAATCGGTATACACAGTTGATGAGACTTAATAAGGTCGAAACAGCTGACCAGTGGTTCCGCATGTCACACACAGAGCTTGCCGGATTTTCTGGTCAAGATAATTCAATTTATAATATAATTCCTCTATTAAGAATGGGTATATCTTTTTCTTTTCCCGTGAAGTTATGACAATGCGTATCACCAATCCTCTTGGGAAGACGCAGCCCTGAATGTGACTACAATACTTGGTGGATTTTCTGGTCAAGATAATTCAATTTATAATATAATCCCTCTATTAAAAAAGGGTATGTCTTTTTCCTTGCCCATGAGGTTATGATTAGGCGTATCAGCAATCCTCTTGGGAAGAAGTTGTCCTGGAGGTGATTGCAGTACTTGGTGGATATTCTGATCAAGATAATTTAATTTATAAGAAAATTACAAGTACACATTTAATTTACTTAGCCAAATTATATCTATAAATGCTAGAAAATGTCATCAAACTTATTTTAAATTTCTACATGGGAACGTATCTATATAAACAGAACAGAATAAATCCAAAATTAATGATGATTCAGATTTAGATATTGATAGCAGTAATAATCAAAGGCAAGGAAAATTAAGCAGCTTAAATTAGGAATTAAGATTAAAACAAACTTATATTTAAGAGGGAACGTTGGATTAAGTATAAGATAAAACTTAGTCATTTTAGAAGTGTAAATATTTTATATATTTATTTATAGGATATAGAAAGACTTTATGAGTCAAGCAACGAATGAGGAAGAGGGCTCGCTTGTAATGAGGACTGCGACTCAATGTCTCGAGGAATATATTAAAAAGAGAAAATATAGACGACTTACAATAGACGGGAACAGTATTGGCAACGAAAGAATAAACAGAACAACACATACTTGAAAACACAAATGAGAAGCAAAACAACCATATGAATACTACAAGAACAAACTGAGAAGATTGCATGAGGAAAGGCCTGAACATGGCTAAGACAGTGAAATCTCAAGAGAAAAACTGGATCTCTTTTGATAGCAGTACAGAACAATGCCATAGTGAACAATGAGTGGAAAGGTAAGACTGATAAGTAAAAGTAAAGTAAAGTTGGCGACCATAGTCGAGAGTAACCCGAATGCTCCCTTTTCGATAGCTACTACACCAAGGTGTAGGGGAGGGCGCTACTCCTTCCCTGGATTGCTCTACTTTACCCTTGATCCGTACCTTATAATGCTGAGTGTTAAGCAAGGAGGCATCAAGTACCATTTTTTGAGTCTTTGGTATGACTCGACCTGGGATTGAACCCAGGTCTCCCGGGCCATTGGCGAACACTCTAACCGCTAGGCCAATGTCCGGTATTTTTTTTTTTTTTTTTAACGTTACCAAATAGCGAATGTAGATTGTGGGAAGAAAGAGGTGAAACTGTAAATATTAAACGACCGCAGCCAACAAACAAAGAAGAAGAACTCTATGCTCGATTGGATGGGAAATATGATCCTCTTTGAATTGTACAAGAAATTAAAATTTGATCTTACTATCAAATGGTATGTAAACAAACAAGAAAACGTTCTAATAAATGAGACACATGAAGTTATGTGGGTTTCTTACATTTAAACGGAACCCTTAATCACAGATAGAAGACCAAGCCTTGTATTCCTTTTTTTAGTGAAACAATTGTTACTTTGAGGGAAAAGTAAAAGAAAGTGTAACGATTACTTAAACCTTGCCAGAGAACTAAAATCTGTGAAACATGAAGTTGATGGTTGTCTAAATTTCTGAGACGAAGCTTGATGATTTTTATCATTAAGGGTTTTCAGACTATTATATTCACCTTTATTGTTATTTCCACATCGTTTCGGCTGATATGTCCTCCGGCCTTCTCCGGGTGTTTGTTGTCTAAATTTCTGAGACGAAGCTTGATGATTTTTATCATTAAGGGTTTTCAGACTATTGTCTTCATTTTTATTGTTTCTGTTGAACTCGGGAACCTACATGGAACTTCGAACTACGTCCTTTATTGAATCCACTGGGGTCGCCTGTTCTGATTCCTTTAGCTATAACTTGTACCCGGTTATGAAGTTGGTTCCCTAAGCTTCTAAGGAGACAATCATCTGGCAGTTTCAGGTTCAATCTTGACTGCAGGCGAGTAACAATGCAGGAGTACCCGGTTATGGCTAACGGAATCAGAACAGGCAACCCCAGAGGATTCAATAAAGGACGTAGTTCGAAGTTCCATGTAGGTTCCCGAGTTCGCAAACACCGGAAGAAAGCCGGAGGACATATCAGCCAAAACGTTGTGGAAATAACAATAAAGATGAAGACAACAGTCTGAAAACCCTTAATAATAAAAATCATCCAGCTTCGTCTCAGAAATTTTAACAAACACATGGAGAAGGCCGGAGGACATATCAGGCGAAACAATGTGGAAATAACAATAAAGATGAAGATAATAGTATGAAAACCCTTAATTATACAATTAAGGTTGACGGCAATACCAAATGGAATTAGCTCATTTGCCCCAAAAGCTAGGAAAAAGAACTAGAGTAAGAATCGAGATGATAGAACCCACAGCATTGTTAAAATCGGCTTTAGTACTTAGAAGAGTCCAGGAGACTTGCTGTCTCTTAGACTCCCGTGAGAGACCACCAGTTAAAACTGGTATGAAAAACTGGCAAAGAGTAAAATAAAATTAATAAAACCAACCAATATTTCTAGCATGTTCAGATGATGCAGCTCCCCCACTTTGTTTATAAGTGAGTTATTTACTTTATTCATAATGATAAATTGTATTATGATACAATGTATTATGATACAATGTATTTTGACATAAGATCTATGATGTACAATGACATAAGATGCATTAAGATACAATTTATTGTATTATGATACAATTTATTATGATACAAAGTATTTTGAAACAAGATGTATGATGTATTATGATGTAAGATGAATTATTGTATTATGATACGTGTGTGTCCTTGTGTTTGGCGTATAGTCGACAATTTATGCGTCATGTCTTCACGTATTAACACTGACCTGCCCGAACGTGACAGACTGATAAAAACTTCATATAATTAAGGAAACGGGATAGGGGTATTGGTGAGTGGATGGAGGTAATGAAGGAAAAAAACAGAGGTCAGAGGTCAAAGAGAGAGAGAGAGAGAGAGAGAGAGAGTGAGTGGGAGTGAGAGATGTTATAACTGAGAAGAGAGAAGAAAGAGAAGAGAAAGAATGAGAAGTGCGATTAGAGAGAACTAAGAACCCATAGGAAAGAAGAGAGAACCAAGAGAAAATTGAAACGGGAAGAGAGAGGAGACAAGCAAGTGGAGCAAAGGGAGAGTAGAGAAAACTAGGAACCAATCGGAGATAAGAGAGAGAAGTGAAACGAGAATAGCGAGAACCAGAAAGAAAGAAGAGAGAGAGAAGAGAAACGATAAAAGAGACAACCGAAAAGAGAGAAGTGAGAGAAAGGAAACGAGAGTAGAGAGAAGCGAAAAGAGAGAAGAGAGAGAAAGGAAACGAGAGTAGAGAGAAACGAAAAGAGAGAAGAGAGTGAAATGAAACGAGGGTAGAGAGAAGCGAAAAGAGAGAAGAGAGAGAAAGGAAACGAGAGTAGAGAGAAGCGAGAAGAGAGAAGAGAGAGAAAGGAAACGTGAGTAGAGAGAAGCGAAAAGAGAGAAGAGAGAGAAAGGAAACGAGAGTAGAGAGAAGCGAAAAGAGAGAAGAGAGAGAAGTGAAACGAGAGTAGAGAGAAGCGAAAAGAGAGAAGAGAGAGAAATGAAACGAGAGTAGAGAGAAGCGAAAAGAGATAAGAGAGAGAAAGGAAACGAGAAGAGAGAAAAGCGAAAAGAGAGAAGAGAGAGAAAGGAAACGAGAGTAGAGAAAAGCGAAAAGAGCGAAGAGAGAGACAGAAAACAAGAGTAGAGAGAAGCGAAAAAAGAGAAGAGAGAGAAAGGAAACGAGAGTAGAGAGAAGCGAAAAGAGAGAAGAGAAAGAAATGAAAAGAGAGTAGAGAGAAGCGAAAAGAGAAAAGAGAGAGAAAGGAAACGAGAGTAGAGACAAGCGAAAAGAGAGAAGAGAGAGAAAGGAAACGAGAGTAGAGGGAAGCGAAAAGAGAAAAGAGAGAGAAATGAAACGAGAGTAGAGAGAAGCGAAAAGAGAAAAGAGAGAGAAAGGAAACGAGAGTAGAGAGAAGCGAAAAGAGAGAAGAGAGAGAAAGGAAACGAGAGCAGAGAGAAGCGAAAAGAGAGAAGAGAGAGAAAGGTAACGAGAGTAGAGAGAAGTGAAAAGAGAGAGGAGAGAGAAATGAAACGAGAGTAGAGAGAAGCAAAAAGAGAGAAGAGAGAGAAATGAAACGAGAGTAGAGAGAAGCGAAAAGAGAGAAGAGAGAGAAAGGAAACTAGAGTTGAGAGAAGCGAAAATAGAGAAGAGAGAGAAATGAAACGAGAGTAGAGAGAAGCGAAAAGAGAGAAGAGAGAGAAATGAAACGACAGTAGAGAGAAGCAAAAAGAGAGAAGAGGGAGAAATGAAACGAGAGTAGAGAGAAGCAAAAAGAGAGAAGAGGGAGAAAAGAAACGAGAGTAGTGAGAAGCGAAAAGAGAGAAGAGAGAGAAAGGAAACGAGAGTAGAGAGAAGCGAAAAGAGAGAAGAGAGAGAAAGGAAACGAGAGTAGAGAGAAGCGAAAAGAGAGAAGAGAGAGAAAAGAAATGAGAATAGAGAGAAGCGAAAAAAGAGAGGAGAGAGAAAAGAAAACGAGAGTAGAGAGAAGCGAAAAGAGAGAAGAGAGAGAAAGGAAACGAGAATAGAGAGAAGCGAAAAGAGAGAAGAGAGTGAAATGAAACGAGAGTAGAGAGAAGCGAAAAGAGAGAAGAGAGAGAAATGAAACGAGAGTAGAGAGAAGCGAAAAGAGAGAAGAGAGAGAAAGGAAACGAGAGTAGAGAGAAACGAAAAGAGAGAAGAGAGAGAGAAAGGAAACGAGACTAGAGAGAAGCGAAAAGAGAGAAGAGAGAGAAAGGAAACGAGAGTAGAGAGAAGCGAAAAGAGAGAAGAGAGAGAAAGGAAACGACAGTAGAGAGAAGCGAAATGAGAGAAGAGAAAGAAATGAAACGAGAGTAGAGAGAAGCGAAATGAGAGAAGAGAAAGAAATGAAACGAGAGTAGAGAGAAGCGAAAAGAGAGAAGAGAGAGAAAGGAAACGAGAGTAGAGAGAAGCGAAAAGAGAGAACAGGGAGAAAAGAAACGAGAATAGAGAGAAGCGAAAAGAGAGAAGAGAGAGAAAGGAAACGAGAGTAGAGAGAAGCGAAAAGAGAGAAGAGAGAGAAAGGAAACGAGAGTAGAGAGAAGCGAAAAGAGAGAAGAGAGTGAAATGAAACGAGAGTAGAGAGAAGTGAAAAGAGAGAAGAGAGAGAAATGAAACGAGAGTAGAGAGAAGCGAAAAGAGAGAAGAGAGAGAAAGGAAACGAGAGTAGAGAGAAGCGAAAAGACAGAAGAGAGAGAAATGAAACGAGAGTAGAGAGAAGCGAAAAGAGAGAACAGGGAGAAAAGAAACGAGAATAGAGAGAAGCGAAAAGAGAGAAGAGAGAGAAAGGAAACGAGAGTAGAGAGAAGCGAAAAGAGAGAAGAGAGAGAAAGGAAACGAGAGTAGAGAGAAGCGAAAAGAGATAAGAGAGAGAAAGGAAACGAGAAGAGAGAAAAGCGAAAAGAGAGAAGAGAGAGAAAGGAAACGAGAGTAGAGAAAAGCGAAAAGAGCGAAGAGAGAGACAGAAAACAAGAGTAGAGAGAAGCGAAAAAAGAGAAGAGAGAGAAAGGAAACGAGAGTAGAGAGAAGCGAAAAGAGAGAAGAGAAAGAAATGAAAAGAGAGTAGAGAGAAGCGAAAAGAGAAAAGAGAGAGAAAGGAAACGAGAGTAGAGACAAGCGAAAAGAGAGAAGAGAGAGAAAGGAAACGAGAGTAGAGGGAAGCGAAAAGAGAAAAGAGAGAGAAATGAAACGAGAGTAGAGAGAAGCGAAAAGAGAAAAGAGAGAGAAAGGAAACGAGAGTAGAGAGAAGCGAAAAGAGAGAAGAGAGAGAAAGGAAACGAGAGCAGAGAGAAGCGAAAAGAGAGAAGAGAGAGAAAGGTAACGAGAGTAGAGAGAAGTGAAAAGAGAGAGGAGAGAGAAATGAAACGAGAGTAGAGAGAAGCAAAAAGAGAGAAGAGAGAGAAATGAAACGAGAGTAGAGAGAAGCGAAAAGAGAGAAGAGAGAGAAAGGAAACTAGAGTTGAGAGAAGCGAAAATAGAGAAGAGAGAGAAATGAAACGAGAGTAGAGAGAAGCGAAAAGAGAGAAGAGAGAGAAATGAAACGACAGTAGAGAGAAGCAAAAAGAGAGAAGAGGGAGAAATGAAACGAGAGTAGAGAGAAGCAAAAAGAGAGAAGAGGGAGAAAAGAAACGAGAGTAGTGAGAAGCGAAAAGAGAGAAGAGAGAGAAAGGAAACGAGAGTAGAGAGAAGCAAAAAGAGAGAAGAGAGAGAAAGGAAACGAGAGTAGAGAGAAGCGAAAAGAGAGAACAGGGAGAAAAGAAATGAGAATAGAGAGAAGCGAAAAAAGAGAGGAGAGAGAAAAGAAAACGAGAGTAGAGAGAAGCGAAAAGAGAGAAGAGAGAGAAAGGAAACGAGAATAGAGAGAAGCGAAAAGAGAGAAGAGAGTGAAATGAAACGAGAGTAGAGAGAAGCGAAAAGAGAGAAGAGAGAGAAATGAAACGAGAGTAGAGAGAAGCGAAAAGAGAGAAGAGAGAGAAAGGAAACGAGAGTAGAGAGAAACGAAAAGAGAGAAGAGAGAGAGAAAGGAAACGAGACTAGAGAGAAGCGAAAAGAGAGAAGAGAGAGAAAGGAAACGAGAGTAGAGAGAAGCGAAAAGAGAGAAGAGAGAGAAAGGAAACGACAGTAGAGAGAAGCGAAATGAGAGAAGAGAAAGAAATGAAACGAGAGTAGAGAGAAGCGAAATGAGAGAAGAGAAAGAAATGAAACGAGAGTAGAGAGAAGCGAAAAGAGAGAAGAGAGAGAAAGGAAACGAGAGTAGAGAGAAGCGAAAAGAGAGAACAGGGAGAAAAGAAACGAGAATAGAGAGAAGCGAAAAGAGAGAAGAGAGAGAAAGGAAACGAGAGTAGAGAGAAGCGAAAAGAGAGAAGAGAGAGAAAGGAAACGAGAGTAGAGAGAAGCGAAAAGAGAGAAGAGAGTGAAATGAAACGAGAGTAGAGAGAAGTGAAAAGAGAGAAGAGAGAGAAATGAAACGAGAGTAGAGAGAAGCGAAAAGAGAGAAGAGAGAGAAAGGAAACGAGAGTAGAGAGAAGCGAAAAGACAGAAGAGAGAGAAATGAAACGAGAGTAGAGAGAAGCGAAAAGAGAGAACAGGGAGAAAAGAAACGAGAATAGAGAGAAGCGAAAAGAGAGAAGAGAGAGAAAGGAAACGAGAGTAGAGAGAAGCGAAAAGAGAGAAGAGAGAGAAAGGAAACGAGAGTAGAGAGAAGCGAAAAGAGAGAAGAGAGAGAAAGGAAACGAGAGTAGAGAGAAGCGAAAAGAGAGAAGAGAGAGAAAGGAAACGAGAGTAGAGAGAAGCGAAAAGAGAGAAGAGAGAGAAAGGAAACGAGAGTAGAGAGAAGCTAAAACGAGAGAAGAGAGAGAAAGGAAACGAGAGTAGAGAGAAGCGAAAAGAGAGAAGAGAGAGAAATGAAACGAGAGTAGAGAGAAGCGAAAGAGAGAAGAGGGAGAAATGAAACGAGAGTAGAGAGAAGCGAAAAGAGAGAAGAGAGAGAAATAAAACGAGAGTAGAGAGAAGCGAAAGAGAGAAGAGGGAGAAAGGAAACGAGAGTAGAGAGAAGCGAAAAGTGAGAAGAGACAGAAATGAAACGAGAGTAGAGAGAAGCAAAAAGAGAGAAGAGAGAAGACCGAATAACAAGTAAATTAAACCGAGAAACGAGAATAGAGAATTGGGTAACAAGAACAGACAACATAGCAGCGAGAAGAGAGACAAGAGAACAGAAAAGAGAGAATTGAATATAGAGAATTAAGACAAGAGAGAATAGAGAAGAGTTAATTGAGAATCGAAAAGAGAGAATAAGGTAAATTGAGCAGACGATGTACCCAAGAGAATAGACACTAGATAACCGAAAAGAGAGAACAGAGGATAGAAAATCGAGAAGTGAGATTTGAGAATAGAGAATAGGGTAAGCAGAGCAGACAACCTAGAAACCAAAACAGAGACGAGAGAACCGAAAAGAAAGAATAGAGAATCGAGAAGAGAGAATAGGGTAACGAGAGCAGACACCCTCGGAACGAAAATAGAGACTAGAGAACCGAAAAGAGAGAATACAGAATTGGGAAGAGAGAAGAGAGAAAGATAACGAGAGCAGACAACCTAAGAACGAGAATAGAGCTCTAGAGAACCGAAAAGAGAGAATAGAGAAGAGAGAAGAGAAAAATAACGAGGGCAGACAACCTAGGAACGAGAATAGAGCTCTAGAGAACCGAAAAGAGAGAATAGAGAAGAGAGAAGAGCAAGATAACGAGAGCAGACAACCTAGAAACGAGAATAGAGCTCTAGAGAACCGAAAAGAGAGAATAGAGAAGAGAAAAGAGAAAGATAACGAGGGCAGACAACCTAAGAACGAGAATAGAGCTCTAGAGAACCGAAAAGAGAGAATAGAGAAGAGAGAAGAAAAAGATAACGAGCGCAGACAACCTAGGAACGAGAATAGAGACTAGAGAACCGAAACGAGAAAATAGAGAATAGAGAATCGAGAAGAGAGAATTGAGCTCTAGAGAACCGAAAAGAGAGAATAGAGAAGAGAGAAGAGAAAGATAACGAGAGCAGACAACCTAGGAACGAGAATAGAGACTAGAGAACCGAAACGAGAAAATAGAGAATAGAGAATCGAGAAGAGAGAATAGAGACTAGAGAACCGAAAAGAGAGAATAGAGAAGAGAGAAGAGAAAGATAACGAGAGCAGACAACCTAGGAACGAGAATAGAGCTCTAGAGAACCGAAAAGAGAGAATAGAGAAGAGAGAAGAGAAAGATAACGAGAGCAGACAACCTAGGAACGAGAATAGAGACTAGAGAACCGAAAAGAGAGAATAGAGAAGAGAGAAGAAAAAGGTAACGAGAGCAGACAACCTAGGAACGAGAATAGAGACTAGAGAACCGAAAAGAGAGAATAGAGAAGAGAGAAGAAAAAGATAACGAGAGCAGACAACCTAGGAACGAGAATAGAGACTAGAGAACCGAAACGAGAAAATAGAGAATAGAGAATCGAGAAGAGAGAATAGAAACTAGAGAACCGAAAAGAGAGAATAGAGAAGAGAGAAGAGAAAGATAACGAGAGCAGACAACCTAGGCACGAGAATAGAGACTAGAGAACCGAAAAGAGAGAATAGAGAAGAGAGAAGAAAAAGATAACGAGAGCAGACAACCTAGGAACGAGAATAGAGGCTAGAGAACCGAAAAGAGAGAATAGAGAAGAGAGAAGAAAAAGATAACGAGCGCAGACAACCTAGGAACGAGAATAGAGACTAGAGAACCGAAACGAGAAAATAGAGAATAGAGAATCGAGAAGAGAGAATTGAGCTCTAGAGAACCGAAAAGAGAGAATAGAGAAGAGAGAAGAGAAAGATAACGAGAGCAGACAACCTAGGAACGAGAATAGAGACTAGAGAACCGAAACGAGAAAATAGAGAATAGAGAATCGAGAAGAGAGAATAGAGACTAGAGAACCGAAAAGAGAGAATAGAGAAGAGAGAAGAGAAAGATAACGAGAGCAGACAACCTAGGAACGAGAATAGAGCTCTAGAGAACCGAAAAGAGAGAATAGAGAAGAGAGAAGAGAAAGATAACGAGAGCAGACAACCTAGGAACGAGAATAGAGACTAGAGAACCGAAAAGAGAGAATAGAGAAGAGAGAAGAAAAAGGTAACGAGAGCAGACAACCTAGGAACGAGAATAGAGACTAGAGAACCGAAAAGAGAGAATAGAGAAGAGAGAAGAAAAAGATAACGAGAGCAGACAACCTAGGAACGAGAATAGAGACTAGAGAACCGAAACGAGAAAATAGAGAATAGAGAATCGAGAAGAGAGAATAGAAACTAGAGAACCGAAAAGAGAGAATAGAGAAGAGAGAAGAGAAAGATAACGAGAGCAGACAACCTAGGCACGAGAATAGAGACTAGAGAACCGAAAAGAGAGAATAGAGAAGAGAGAAGAAAAAGATAACGAGAGCAGACAACCTAGGAACGAGAATAGAGACTAGAGAACCGAAAAGAGAGAATAGAGAAGAGAGAAGAAAAAGATAACGAGCGCAGACAACCTAGGAACGAGAATAGAGACTAGAGAACCGAAACGAGAAAATTGAGAATAGAGAATCGAGAAGAGAGAATAGAGACTAGAGAACCGAAAAGAGAGAATAGAGAAAATAAAAGAGAGAATAAAGAATAGAGAACCTTGTATGGAGAAGAGAGATGTTTATTTCCTTCTTTTTCCTATTTACTTTCTATTTTTTTTTTGTCATGAACACTTTAACATTTATATCAATTTTTGCAATAATATTTCAATCTTATCTTTACCAAATTTCTTTACAGCCAACAACAAAAACAACAGGAAAAAAAACAACAACAACAACAAATCGTTGCGCGCAATTCAAAATCATCATCATCATCTCTTTTGTCTTTTTTCTTTTCTTTTTTTAGAAATAAGAACAATAACACAAGTGACACTTATAGGAGCAATAATTAAATTGGGGCTCTCTCATAATTATAATGGCTTCTTTTCCTTTTCTCTTTTTTTAATTTAACAACGGTTATAACAAAAGAATGTTCTATTGACATTCATTCCCAATACTAATTTCCTGCAAAAGACTGCGATGGGTAAATTGTCATCTAAATAAAGAAAAAGAAACACTGACATCTTACTTTATCAGATATATTAACACAAAATTACATGAAAATATCTTGAAATATAATCGATATAATTTTATTCAAAGATATCGTCATTGGCTTACTCTCGGACTGCAAGCCTTTCTGACGGTCTCCATATTTAAATCGCTTAATGATGCTTGCATCCTTGCCTATAGTTCATCTTTGGTGTTACATGTAGTTTTGTTGGTCACTAGCAAAACTGCTCCCTACACATAATAGTCAAGAGTATTGCAAAACTTTCAGACGGTCTCCATGTTTAAATTGTTAAATACTGCCGGCATCCTTGCCTTCTGTTAATCTTTGGTGTTGCACCAATACACATAATAGTCAAAAGAAGTTTTGTTGATCCCTAACTCAACTGCACCCTACACATAATAGTCAAGAAAATTGTAAACCTTTCTGACGGTCTCCATGTTTAATTTGCCAAATGCTGTCGGTATCCTTGCTGTCCGTTTAAATTTTTGAGTTGCGCAAAGTTTTGTTGATTACGAGCTCAACTGCACCCTACAGATAATAGTCAGGAGAATTGTAAACTTTCTGACGTTCTTCATGTTTAAATGGTTAAATACTGCCGGTACCCTTGCCTTCAAGTTTGTCTTTGGTGTTGCACGAAGTTTTGTTGATCCCTAGCTCAACTGCACCCTATACTAATTCATCATCATCATCATCATATCGTGCTGGCAGCACGGATAACCCTGACCCTCTCTCGCCACTCCTCCCTATCGTTCATCGCCCTAGGTAGGTCTTCAGGACAACAACCTGTATCCTCACATAGCTGCTGAATGTACGTTCGTGCTGGTCGTCCTGCTTTTGCGCGGCCGTGTGTGGGGATCCATAAGAGTACATCTCTTATGAGTTCATCTCTGCTTCTCCAGCAATGTCCTGCATGTCTGGTTCGCCTAACTTGAATAGTTTTCGTGATAGGAGGCAGGTGGCCGTACAGTTGGTGTCTTGTGGGGTGTTGCTGCCAGGACTTGTTCAGGACGGCACATGCTGCGTGCAATCCTGAACAAGTCCTATACTAAATAGTCAAGAGAATTGCAAGCCTTTTGACGGTCTCCAAGTTTAAATTGATAAATACTACCGTTATTCTTGCCTTCAGTTCATCTTTGGCGTTACACCTCAACAAATAAAAGTCAAAACAAGTTTTGTTGATCTCTAGCTCAACTGTACCCTACACGTAATAGTCAAGAGAATTGCAAGCCTTTCTGGCCGTCTCCACATTTAAATTAATAAATACTACCGTTATTCTTGCCTTCAGTTCATCTTTGGTGTTACACCTCAAAAAATAAAAGTCAAAAGAAGATTTGTTGATCCCTAGCTCAACTGCACTCTACACGTAATAGTCAAGAGAATTGCAAGCCTTTCTGACCGTCACCACGTTTAAATTAATAAATACTACCGTTATTCTTGCCTTCAGTTCATCTTTGGTGTCACACCTCTACACATAATAGTCAAAAGAAGTTTTGTTGATCCCTAGCTCAACTGCACCCAACAAATAAAAGTCAGGAGAAAGGCAAGTCTTTCTGATCGTCTCCAAGATTAAATTGATTAATACAACCGTTATTCTTGCCTTCAACCCTTTTTTGGTGTCACACCTCTACACATAATAGTCAAAAGAAGTTTTGTTGATCCTAGCTCAACTGCACCCTACACATAATAGTTGGGAGAATAGTAAACTTTCTGACGTTCTCCATGTTTAAATGGTTAAATACTGCCTTCAAGTTTGTCTTTTGAGTTGCACGATATTTTGTTGATCCCTAGCTCAACTGCACCCAATACATAATAGTCAAAGAGAATGGCAAGCCTTTTGACGATCCCAAGTTTAAATTGATAAATACTACCGTTATTCTTGCCTTCAGTTCATTTTTGGTGTCACTCCTCTACATATAAAAGTCAAAAGAAGTTTTGTTGATCATTAGCTCAACTGCACCATATACATATAAGTCAAAAGAATAGCAACATGAGGTGTTAGGTAGCTAGATGTTCGTAGCGATGTGGTCGTATAAAGACTTTTTATAGACAACACTAGCTTCTCCTGTTTGTCTAGCTTGATGCCAAACGTAGAGTCTTCAAGCACCCATCCTCTGGATTGAGACCAGCAGTTCCACCCCCTGAAACTTGATACTAGCCTGCGTGTTGAATCAGATGAAAGATGAATGGAGTCATAATGTTACTATAACTAGTGACCACCCCATTTACCTCAATCCGTATTGGCTGTTTTTATCAATATTAATATGAATCTATCATCAGAATAATGTTGTATAGCCATGATACAATTATACAAATATACAGATGCAGGAAAATACGAAACACTGACGACTCTCCGTTGTTCAGGTTCGAAACGTTTATTAACTTCTTGACTTAAGTTTTTCGACACGAGGAGAGAGAGACACAATTTTTACTATGCTGACTGTACTATCTGACTCAACGAACGCGCTGCACATCCCGTAGCCCCCAGCTGGACTGGCCCGGCCCAGAGTCGGATCTCAACTAACGTCTTTTTTCAAAATCACCAAATTCTCAGCCCATCGCTTCCGTGCATGACATCATTCACACCCCAATCCCATTTCCTATCTGGGGTTTTTATGATGACATTTGTGATTGTCATATCCTCTGCGCACGAGTGTGAACTGTACTTAATGTGTGTGCACCTGCACTAAGAGCCGAATAGTTCAAAACACAACCAAACTGAATCATGAAATATAATGAAAGAAAATTGATTAATATAAAAAAATCATTCCGTAATTATATAACTATAACACCAACACACTCTGTTATATTCGTACTGGCGCTTCTGGCGAAAAAGCGTTCAGTTGTTTCCAAATTTCTGGAGGGATGAATTGCGTCATGGTACTGTTTTCTTCACAAACAGTGCCGAACGAACTCTCTGAAATTAATAAAGTAATAAACCGCAAATGCAAAAAAATCAATTATATATATATATATATATAATTTAAGTAAATAAAGGTGATCTGAAGGTTCCCTTTTCAATAGCTACTACAAGATGTAGGGGAGGGCGCTTTTCCTTCCATGGATCGCTCAATTTTACTCTTGATGCTTACCTTATAATGATGAGTGTTAAGCAAGGCGGCATCAAGTATCATTTTTTAAATCTTTGGTACGACTCGAATAAGGATTGAACCCCGGTCTCCCTGATAATTGGCGAATACTCAACTCATTAGGCCAATGGCCCGGATAATTTAAGTTATCAATCTATAATTCTGATGGTGTGAAAATATTGTTATTTATGTATGGAAGAGAAACTTGACATAGCTTCCCAGAATAATCCCAACGAATCAATACATCAAAGGTAAAAAATACTTAATGTTTAAAGGCACAAACAAGTTGGTTTCTTGGTAGATAAATCACGACTTATTTTATTTCACTCATTAATTTTATTTTTGTTTATTTATTTATCTATTTACTACCGGACATTGGCATAATGATTAGAGTGTTCGCCAATGGCCTGTGAGACCTGGTCGAGTCATACCAAAGACTCAAAAAATGGCACTTGATGCTACCTTGCTTAACACTCAGCATTATAGGGTAAGGATCAAGGGTAAACTGGAGCAATCTAGGGAAAGGAGTAGCGCCCTCCCCTACACCTTGGTGTAGTAGCTATCGAAAAGGTAGCCTTCGGGTCACCCTCGACTACGGTCGCCAACTTCTTCATTTATTTATTTATTCGTCTATCTATCTATCTATCTATGTGATTTTTTTCCTTCTCAGTTTTCAGTTCTCTACCCTCACTTATCTCTTCTTTATTCTCACTTTTCTAATTTTATTCTTCTTGGTGGCTTTTTTAATCAATAAAATGAAATTTAGTCCAACCCTCCTTTGGTTGTGATTGTCCTGATAATCCGTTTAGGTGAAACCAAGGTAGATTTTTTTCTGACTTTGACGGCATTTACACACAGACACACACACAACAACACACACATACACTACGACGAATAGAAAAGACGGCTCATGGTGTTGGAAACAGACTGACTCTACACCGAAAAAAAAATCCGAGCACAACATCCACTAAAGAAAGTCATGCTGGCAGTCTTCTGGGACATGAAAGGACCCATGATTATTGATTTCCTTGGAAAAAAAATGCAATTGTTAACAGTGCTTCCCGTTGTACGTTCTTGAGGGAATATTCACTTTATTCATTGGATGTTCCACGTGATATACTCTATCCACCATAAAAAGGTGTATACCTAACAATTTCCTATAATAACTCTTTTTTAAAAAGGGCCATTATGCAATAAAACCAAGCAACCAATCAACTAAATTTTTTATAACTATTTGTCTACATTCGTCTTCCTTCAACTAATCAATAGATTAATTTTTTTCAAGAATTCACTCGTCATTCATATGTTTATAAGATGTGGAAGCAAAATAAAATAATCTAGTATAATAATAAACGACTCTATTATAAAAAAATAATTTTAATTTAAAAAATAAATAACAAAATAAGATGATAGACACAAAACAATGTATTTATTCAATATGGCCACCATTTTTTCAAGCCTTTCTGACCGTTTCCACGTTTAAATTAATAAATACTACCGTTATTCTTGCCTTCAGTTCATCTTTGGTGCCACACCTCTACACATAATAGTCAAAAGAAGTTTTGTTGATCCCTAGCTCAACTGCACCCAACAAATAAAAGTCAGGAGAAAGGCAAGTCTTTCTGATCGTCTCCAAGATTAAATTGATTAATACAACCGTTATTCTTGCCTTCAACCCTTTTTTGGTGTCACACCTCTACACATAATAGTCAAAAGAAGTTTTGTTGATTCAAATTCTCTCATTACAGAGGTACAGGAGACCAGGGTTCAATCCCAGATCGAGTCAGACCAAAGACTAAAAAAAATGGTACTTGATGCCTCATTGCTTAACACTCACCATTCTAAGGTACGGGTCAAGAGTAAGTGGAGCAATCCAGGGAAATAAGTAGTGCCCTCCCCAACACCTTGCTGTTGTAGCTATTGAAAAGGGAACCTTTGGGGTCAATCTCATCTTCGGTTGGCATATTCAGTTAATAATAGGTGATACTGAAATAATTAATAATGTCGGTTTCAACTGTATAATGTCCTACAAGAAATAATAAAATCCTTTTTGTGGGGGTGGATAAGAAAACTTTTATCAAAAGAATTACTTGGTGGATATTAATGTATAATGTATCACCAAGTGAGTGTGGGTTGCGCAATGTTTATCAGCATGGTGAGCAAAATTGATTAACACAGTTCAAATTTCATTTGGATCCTTTCGTGTCGTTGGTTGGTTGGCTGGGTTTTATGGCATACCAAATATTTCAAAACGAATATTAAGGTAAGAAAATTTTCTCTTAGCAGGATTTCATTTTTTTGCATAAGATTAACCAGTTTTAAGTTGTCATGTTTTTTTGGTACAACTCTGTCTCTCTCAAGAAGGATAGAATGTCCTTTCGTGTCCCTTATGGGCTAAAGCTTTTCTGCCTTTCCTGATATGGGTAAAATACAAGGGCTGAGTCTAGTCTCGAACTATGGTGAAAGGCAACCAGTCTTGAAGAAGGACAATTTAAAACTTTAAAAAATAGAGAAATAAAAAATCAGAAACCACTCCACAATTTCTCAAAATACAAGTCATGATAATGTACAATACACTGATAAGGAATGCTGTGGAGAGCTATGTTCATTTGTCACTGAAAAAAAAGGCATTTCCATGTCAACGTTATTCATGAATTTGTTATTCAGCATATTTTTGAAAAATATGTTTGATTTAAATTTTGTCATTTTTAATAAGTACTTTCATCTACTTTATCTTTAACCATATTTACCCAACCCCTCCGCTCGGGCAGGATATGACACAAGGTCAATTTTTAAGCGGAGTTTAACAGGTTTGAAATCAGAGTTTTCCTTCTCCTTGGCTAGTTGCCTCACCAAGGCTGAAGAACCTAGTCTGCCCTACTATTTACCCATAGCTGGAGGAAGAAAAATTGGATTCATACCTTTCCCAAGGGTATTATTGCTATGTGAAATGCAATCAGTTTCGTCTAGGATTTGAACTCGTGTCGCCGTGTTCATTTCCAACGACGATAACCATTACACTACGGGCACATCCACTTTATCTTTAAAAACCATTTAACTATTGATATAATTATCATTCTAACTTACAAATTTTAATTTTTTTATTCTGATACAATCAGCGAAACTGCAGTTTACACCGCTGCACACAATTCGTTGACTATGGAAACGTTTTGTTTTCTGATTTTTTGAAAAAGTTTGTTGAATTTGTAATTGTTACATGGAGATTTTTTAGCGCTCATTTCATGTTACATTGGCATGATGCTATTCCAGATTGAATTTTTAATCCATAGCAGTATCGATTTTTTTTACAATCAGGAACAGCATTTTTCCGACGTGACATGAATTTACAGATTCACCCTTCTTAAAAATCCTTTCAACTGAAAACATACGGTGTGCACCTATCCAAACCATGGTCGTAACTGAACGTATAGGAAAAAATATAATAAGACATTAGCGAGATGGAGCTACCATTACTACTTGCCTAAGTTCAGTTGTACCACACTGGTTAGTCTTTAAAATGTTGGAAGTATTTCAGCAACAAACACTATATATATATATATATATATTTATGAAGAAAATGTGATGAATTTATTATGATGGAAATTCAAATTTTAGAAATTCGAACATTTTAAACATCTTTGGTTTGGTTTGGTTTCTTTGTTTAATGGCATATCAACCTTTGTTGGTTATTTAATGTCAAAGCCATTCTCCTAGAAGAACAGTAGTGGTACTATTTAACCCATAGCTAGGAGGATAAGGGGGTTCATACCTTTCCCAAGGGTATTTGCCCGAAAGTGAACGTAATAGCGCGACTGGAGTACGAACTCACGTACTACGATTCCGCAGTCCATCGCTTTAACCATTACACCATGAGGACACCCCCTTAAACATCTTTGCTTGTGCCAATCCAGTAACAGTTTTCAAAATAAGAACGCTGATTGAACAGTTATAAGTAAGTATTTCTTTGTACATAATTTCTCCTCTCCTTTTTTTTTTTTTTTTTTTGATAAAAATATCCATCGTCGTTCAAGCAACATTTTTTACTATCTTAAAGTCCTGATGAAGGTTTAATAAAACCGAAACGTCTTGAAATTGACTTTACCATCATTAATAGATTCATCATATTTAGAATATCTAGTTTTTCTGTTTTCTTCATGCTGTCGGATTTATTTCCATAATTTATATATATATATATATATATATATATATATATATATATTTATATATATATATAATCTGAGGAGGAAATCTAAGGTGTAGGAGTAGGCAATCTGAGTCGTCAGTGTCAAGGGCTATGGACGTATAATTAATTTGGGATTAAAAATATATTAACATTCAACATGCAGAGCGAAGAAATCATTTCCCGGTACTACACCGTTTTTATTACATCGTATTTCTATATGTAAAGGAAAATTTAGAAAAGTAATATTTAATTTATTTATATTTAATATATTTATATTTAATTTATTTATATAATAAATCATTTGTTACTTTAATGAAATATCTATTACATATTAAGTATAAACTTATTACGACAAATTATGTATTAATTCTTTGCTTATTACAATTGACTTAATATTCGAAATGTTATTTTTTTCTTAATTTCTTCCGAATACAGATAACACGAATTTTTACTATAATTTTGATAATTACGATTATCTTTTGTAAATTAATATCAGCATTGAATTATTATTTCCTGATAACACGAGTTATATTATTAAATATTTATAAAGCATAATAATTTCAACGGAAATATGAATGCAGATTTTATCTATGATTTTAGATAAGTCGCGCACCACTATCTAATTTTTCCAGAATTATTTATTTTTAAATTATCAGTGGTATTTAAAATCGGGGTAACGTTTTTTTGTTTTTTATAGGATTATATCATCATCATCATCACCATCATCATGTCGTACCGCTAGCACGGATATCCCTGACCCTCATTCGCCACTTTTCCCTATCGTTCATCGCCTCAGGCAGGTCTTCAAGGCTACATCTCGTATCCTCACAAAGCTGCTGTATGTATGCTCTAGCTGGCCGTCCTGCTTTTGCTCGGCCATATGTGGGGGTCCATAGGAGTACATCACTTATGAACTCGTCTCTGCTTCTCCAGCAGTGTCCTACGTGTCTGGTTCGTCTAACTTGGATAGTTTTCGTGATAGGAAGCAGGTGGCCGTATAGTTGGTGCTTTGTGGGGTGTTGCCGCCAGGACTTATTCAACATTACTCTCAGCATTCTTGTGTAATTGTCGTCTAGCTTCTCCAGCCGTTTTGTTACCGTCCAAGTAGTGCATCCATACAGCAGTATCGACACGACTGCTGCCTGGAAGAAACTGTGTTTCCTTTCATCGGTCAGGTTTGATTTCCATAGGATAAGCGCCCTCCCCTACACCTTGGTGTTGTAGCTATCGAAAAGGTAGCCTTCGGGTCACTCTTGACTACGGTCGTCAACTTCTTCATTTATCTATCTATCTATCTATCTATCTATGTGATTTTTTTCTTCTCAGTTTTCGGTGCATAATAAAAAATAATAATAGATATAATATCTCCACCATTAAAAATCGTTTTCTTGATTAAAACATGATGAAATATATTTTTAAAAAATGTTCAATTAAAAAATCATTTTAATCTAAAATTAACTTTTTTTTTCAAATCTCATTCTCGCTGGAAGCAATATAAGACCACCCAAATATTTTTTTCCTACTACATCTGATGATGGTCAACACGGCTAGAAATAAATCTTTAATGACAATAAGGAAGTGGATTTTTTTCTTTTTCTTTTAATTTCATATATATATATATATGTATATATTTTCTTTTTCTTTTAATTTCATGTATATATATATATATATATATATATATATATATATATATATATATATATAATAATTTCATATATATATATTTTTTTCTTTTTCTTTTAATTTCACACACACACACTCACACACACACACACACACACACACGCACACACATATATATATATTTTTTTTTTCTTTTTCTTTTAATTTCATATATATATATATAATAATTTCATATATATATATTTTTTTTTCTTTTAATTTCATATATATATATATATATATATATATATATATATAATAATTTCATATATATATATATATATATATATTTAAAAGCATTTTCCGATATTGAAATGATATTATCACAATTTTAACTTTCAACAAAACAATATCAGAATATAAAGTTTTGACCTATTTTGATATTCTTAAGATTTTGACATTTTTCATATTTTTGAGCTTTTAAGTACTTGTCACCAATTCTGGCAATTACCCTAGGCTATCAAAATTAAGAGCATTTCAATCCGTTTTCGCATTTGGGCCATTAGTATAATGAGTTGAGTGTTCGCCAATGATCCGGGAGACCGGGGTTCAATACCAGTTCGAGTCATACCGAAAACTTAAAAAATAGTACTTGATGCCGCCTTGCTAAGCACTCAGTATTATAACGTTAGGATCAAGGGTAAAGCGAAGCAATTCAGAGAAAGGAGTAGCGCCAACCTTGCACCTTGGTGTTGTAGCTATTGAAAAGGGAGCCTTCGGGTCGCCCTCGACTACGGTCGCCAACTTTACTTTTTTATGTTCCTCTCAACTGATTCATTTAATTACCCCTTCAGGTCTCCAATGCTGCTACACACACACACACACACACACACAATATATATATATATATATATATATATATATATATATATATATATATATATAAGAAATATCCGAAGATAGACTATATCTCATGATTCTTATAAATCTCCAGGAGTGCTCAATGTATGCTAATCGATATATAGATTTGTATTTTTCATGCAGAGTAAATACATAAATAAATAAATAAATAAAGATTTTTTTCTGAAAAAAAAATAGATTCATTTATTGAGAAGTTTTTGTTGCTAAAGGTTTTGCGAGTTGTTTTTATCTTTATTTTTTACATACATCAGGATACGTGAAACCGGAGAAAGACATTACATCCGGTTTTGGCACCAAATTCTAGCCCATATCCCCCCCCCGCCAACACCTCATTTCTTAAACGAGTAAGAATCCATTGAAAAAATATCTTCATAATTTTTAATAATTCTTTTTCTCTCCATCGTATGATTGCTGATGAAGAGGTTGGTTTCTCTTCAAGAGTGACCGGCTGAAATAAATTTATAATAGCCAAAATAACCGGTTTGTTTGGTTTTTCAATTATATATATATACATATATATATATATATATATATATATATATATATATATATATATATATATATATATGACGTCCGTTTGACAGATAAAATAACTAATTAATAAAGCTTTGTCAAGGTTTAAAATGAGAAGAATAAAATGTTGCTGCAAGGATAAGCGAATTAAAGTTTTTTCTAAAACATTATGAAAGAGAAAGCTAGAAATCTGATTCCAAAGACTGGAGGCTAAGAAAACCGAGATGGCCCCACTGAAAGGCAAGTAAAACGACTGACAGATGACGATCATGTAATAAACACTCTATGAAAACGGCGTGGAGAGTGATGAATTACTGAACAGCCGGAAGTGACTTGTCATGTGATTTATTTATTAGATATAGATTTATTAGCGAAATTTATTGAATTCGTAAATGATCGTTGAATGGAGCGAATTATTTTCTCGTCTGCAAGATCATTGTCACCTTTGGATTATTTACATCAAAGAAAATGTAATTAAAATTTAACAGTTCACGATAGATAGATAGATAGATAGATAGATGAAAATAAAAGTAAAAAAAAACATAGATAGATAGATAGATAGATGAAAATAAAAGTAAAAAAAACATAGATAGATAGATAGATAGATAGATAGATAGATGAAAATAAAAGTAAAAAAAACATAGATAGATAGACA
>OY757932.1:55196670-55219170 GCA_963585895.1 Sepioteuthis lessoniana | reverse complement strand
TGGGCATCGAGCGCACAAAACTGATATTTTATAAAAATTGACCTTGTGTCATATCGTGCCCGAGCGGAGGGGTTGGGTAAATATGATAAGGTAAGGATTAAGGGTAAAGTGAAGCAATCCACAGAATGAAGTAGCGCCCTCCCATTTGGGTCACTCCCGACTAAGATATAAACAGTCAGCTGAAATGAAACGATCATTGGAACAGAATTAAAGAGAATAAATATTAATAGACTGTGATAATCAGCACAAAATATAATGTTAGTTTAATTGATAGCTCGAAAAAAAAAAAAAACAACTTTAGATAGATGAAAGAATCTAAAATGACTAGCTTGAAAGAAAAGCAAAAGATAGTGAGATACATAAATTGGTAATTAGACGGAAAAAAGAAGAAAAGGTAAAAAACACGCGCACTGAGAGAGAGAGAGAGAGAGAGAAAGGAGGGGATCAAACAGAGTGAAACAACAAAAAGTAAATATAAGGAAAGAACCAACTATATATATATATATATACTCGTGCACAGACGGACTTTTTCGTTCTATCAGAACTCTTCAGAATGGCTAGACTCGCAGGACGCTCGTAGCTGGGATCGAAACCCGTCCAAATTTACGTTAGACTGTATTTCAAACCACTCGCCCACCAAGCGGTCCACGTTGGCTTAAGGAATTTTAAGGTATTTTAATTTTTAGAAACAGCAGCAGCAGCCTTTGTTTACATTTTTTTTATACCCTATCGGCTACCAGAGTGCTCAATTCTTTCGAAGAGCTTTGCATTACGCTAGCGGCGGCCGGCAATTCCTTCGCCATGGGGGAGCATATATATATATATATATATATATATATATATATATATATATACACTTTCTTTAAGAAAAACAACAAACCGGTCACATTAGTATTATAAATTTATTTCCATCCTGTTACGCGTTTTTGAAAATTTCAAAAACACGACAAAATTTAACAGGACTTCTTTAGATCCTATGGATAAAAAAAAACTAGAATATATATATATCAGGAAAAAAATTAACAGATATAGTCGATAATAAATTTATTTCAACAATCTTTTTAAAGGGACAGCTTCTTCAGATGGAATGCAAAGTTTGTTTGTATTTCTTCTGAAGAAGCAATCCTTTTAGAAAAAGATTGTTGAAATGAATTTATAATGGATATTATCTGTTAAGTTTTATTTGATATTATTGATATATTTGCTCAGCCTGTGAGTTTTTAAAAATATGTTTTAGTATATTTTTATGTATATCTATATATTCTAATATAGTAATTGCCTTGCACTGAGCTCTCAATTTGAATATATTAATACTATGTATTCCCTATGGATCGATTCTTTTAAGTCTATACAAAGCCTTAATTTTATATATATATATATAGATAGATTGTGAGATAGATAGATAGATAGATAGATGCTATTTAGATATTCAAGCTTACATTTAAGCCTATTGGTAATGTATCAGTTGGATTTTTGTAACCATGTGAGTTATCTAAGGAATCTTTTTATTTTTTATCAAATTTTTTCGTTTATATTGCAACATTTTCAGGTGTAAAGTGTTTACTGTTGTGCTACTCAACCTCTCAACCAGCTACCTGTATCCTGGGAGCTTTTAATCAATGCAATATTAAGTTGACCATTGGAAGCACCAGTAAGCTAAAATCCATTATAGAATGGCTGGAATTTTTTTAATTCTTTTTCACATCAGAATTACTTGACTTCTTCATAATTCTTTCTTGAAGAAACAGACAACCCAAATTCTTCCTTTCTCTCTCTCTCTTTCTCTTTCTCTCTCTCTCTCTCTCTCTCTCTCGCTTTCTCTTCCTTTCTCTCTCTCTCTCTTTCTCTCTTTCTCTCTCTCTCTTAATATATATATATATATATATATATATATTTATTCAAAGTTCATTCCAAAATTTAAAGGCCTCACTCAGGAGTCTAAAAGTCAGAATTATCAAACATTTCAGCTTGTGTTTTGGCGTCAGGTTTCTTGGGACCCATCTTGCAGACAGTTTGTTCTTCCCCGATAGTTGCTTGGTTGTGGTCTGTGGCACATCAACCTTAGTAGATTATTTAATGCCAAATCTTCTTTATGCAAATGTATAAAATATGTATGATTTGTAAACGAATTGTTTGTTGGTAGCAATTTTAAATGAGCCATAGCTCATTTGTTTGTGCACAGATATATGGTTTCAAGTTTAGAAAATGATTACATATTTCTGCTTGACTCCTGAATGGGACATTAACAGGTACTACCACTCCCGGCCGGAGTGGACCCGGGAGTAATATCAATAAAGGAGTATCCGATATTCTAGATCAAGTGTAAATAGAGAAATCCAGTGAAAGGAGTAGCGTCCCCCCTTACACCTTCGTGAAGTAGCAATTGAAAAGGGAGGATTCGATTCGCTATTGTCTACGGTCGCCAGCTTTACTTATTTGTATATATGTTTTCAACTTCCTGTTAATAAGTTGACCAATCCTTTGCAATGTGCAAATTGTATATCTAATAAAGCACATATACGCAAACACATGTGCTAATATATATATATATATATATATTGCTAGGGAAAGGAGTGGCGCCCTCCCCTAAACCTTGGTGTAGTAGCTATCGAAAAGGAGCCTTCGGGTCACCCTCGACTATGGTTTCCGACTTATTTTACTTTATATATATATATATATATATATATGTGTGTGTGTGTGTGTGTGTGTGTGCGCGTACAGCGTGCGATGAGTCAACTGTCGTCTAAATTACGAAAAAGGGAAAATAGCTCTGATATTTCACTTTATCTGATATATCTACCAAAATTATATGAAAATTTGTCGAATTACTGTTCATGTATTCGAAGAAATCCCAAATAACTTCAACCATGGCCTCCAGATGACTTTGGAATCTCCTGCAAGTCTTTCCGACCGTCTCTTTGTTTAAATTGCTAAATACTGTCATTATCCTTGCCTTCTGCTCGTCTTTGGTGTTGCAAAGACTTTTGTTCGTCTCTAAGTCGACCGCACCCCGCACATGATAATCAATGGAATTGCTATCTGGGGAGTTAGGCAGCCAGATGTTAACGGTGATGTGGTCATAGAATTTTTCTGACAGCTACGACTGTGTTCTCTTGCTAGTGTCGTATGATAAAGAGTCCTGTTACATGACGTGTGGTTTTCAACAGCCACCATCTCGATCCAGACTAATAATACCTCTTTCGGGCACAGTTGTTGATTTTGAGGCTATGTGGAAAAATGAACGGGACTATCATTAGCGATCACCCCAAACAACGTGATGTGTATTGGGTGTTTGGTTTTCATGTATACGAATACGCATCCGTTCTCAGACTGGCATCCAGACATTCCGATATCTTCGTATTGGACGTCTCAGCATGAATGTCATGTAGTATAGCGTATTTCCAAATGTATGGGGGAGTGAATTGCGCCATATTGCTATTTTACTCATAAACCGTGCAACACAGGAAAGAAAACGGGAAACAAACAAAGCACATGTGCGAAATTAATAATTTGAAATGATAAGGATTTTCTCATTGCACCCTTATATATATATATATATATATATATATATATATATATGTGTGTGTGTGTGTGTGTAGTTTTACAGTCATGCTATTATGTATATATTTGTATATACACACACACACACACACACACACACACACATATATATATATATAGAGAGAGAGAGAGAAAGAAAGGGAGAGAGGGGGGAGACGCATTAAAAAAAAAACTTTATGCAGATGTGATGGGAAATTTTCAAAAAATATCTCGCTGATTTTATCAAGGCAGAGTTAGTTCATTTAAAACCAAAATTTTCTTTTAAACTTGATGTCAAATAGAACTAAAATATGTGATTACGCTAAAGTGAACTGTTTGAAACAGAACTGTTTTGACATTTAAACTGTGTACTTATGCTAAACTGAATATTTTGAAATAGAACTGTGTTCACATCTAAACTGCGTACTGAATTGTTTGAAATAAGACTGTTTTTACATTTAACTATGTGTAAATAGATGACTGATGTTTAATTGAATTGTAAGGGATATATAGCAACACTTGGAACAATTTAACTTTGTTGATTAACTGAATAGCTTGAAATAGAAATGTTTTTGACGTTTGAACTGTATACTTATGCTAACCTGAATTGTTTGAAATAGAAGTGTTTATATGTGTAAAAATGGATTTGGCATTAAATAACCAACAATGGTTGGTGTGCCATAAAATCAAATCTAACCATAAAATTGTCTGGGATTTTGAGATGCAATTGGATCATCTAATCCTTGTAAAAAAAGCAGATCTATTTTTAATTAACAAAACAGAAAATGAAGAGAGAGAGAGAGAGAGAGAGAGAGGGAGAGAGGGAGGGAGGGACTCTGCTGAATAGTGGACTTTGCCGTTTCAGCTGACCACAAGGTAAAACTGAAAGAAAGACAAACAGAAATAAGTACCTAGACATTGATAGAGAAATGAAAAACTATGGAACATGAAGTGACGGTGAAACCAATTGTAAATGGCACACTCAGTTGAGTTATCAAAGGTTTGGTACAGGGACTGGGGGACTTGGAGATAGGAGGACGAAAAGGGACCTTCCAAACTATGACATTATTGAGATCGGCCCAAATACTGAGAAGAGTCCTAGAGACTTGAGGCGACTTGCTGTCACTCAGGTTCCAGTGGAAAACCATCGGCATTAGCTGATGTGGAAAACTCTCAAGTTAGTAAAATAATTCTGATAATAATCCTGACGCCAGTGAAGAATTGTAGGAATTCGAAACTGAAACTAAAAGTTGAATAATAATAATAATAATAATAATAATAATAATAAGAAGAAGAAGAAGAAGAACCAATCATATCAAAGCGAGAATAGATAAGGCGCAACAAAACAGTAAATGTAGGCTATGCGGTGACAGAGAAGAAACGATCAATCACATAATAAGCGAATGCAGCAATTTAGCACAGAAGGAGTATAAGGTGAGATTCGTCTGGGTGGGCAAGGTGATCCACTGGGAAATGAGCTAGAAATTTAAATTTGACCGTACTAACAAATGGTATTAAAAAAGGAAACTTTAAGAGAGAAACAGAATCTCTCCAAATAGCAGCACAAAACAACGTCATAAGAACAAATCATATCAAAGTGAGAATAGATAAGACGCAACAAAATAGCAAATGTAGGTTATGTGGTCATAGGGACGAAACGATCAATCACATAATAAGCGAATGCAGTAAATTATCACAGGAGTATAAAACTAGACACGACTGGGTGGGCAAGGTTATCCACTTGGAAATGTGCAAGAAATTTAAATTTAACCATACGAATAAAATGTATATGCACACCCCAGTGCCTGTCTTAGAAAATGACATACATAAACTCCGATAGGACTTTGACATACAGACGGATCACCGAATCTCGGCCAGAAGACCAGATCTCATAATAATCGTAAAAAAAAGAGAATTTGCAAAACTGCCGACTTGCTGTCCCGGCTGACCACAGAATAAATCTGAAGGAATGTGAAAAGAAGAATAAGTACCTCGACCTTGCTAGAGAATTGAAAACACTATGGAACATGAAGGTGACAATTATACCAATTGTGATAGGTGCTTTTGGTACAATAACTAAAGGATTATTAAAGGGACTGGAGGACTTGGAAGTTGGCTTACGAGTGGAAACCATCCAAACTACAGTATTATTGAGAACGGCCAGAATATTGAGAAGTGTCCTGGTGACTTGAGGAGACTTGCTGTCACTCAAACTCCAGTGAAAGACCATTAGCTAACGTTGATGTGAAAAACTCTAATGAGTAAATGATAATAATAATAATAGTAATGATAATAATGATAAAGGCATTACATCCCAGAGATGACATTGGCAGACTATATGTACCAAGAAAAGAGGGAGGAGGAGGAGGACTCGCCAGCATCGAAGACAGCGTTGACGTATCGATACAACGGCTCGAAGACTACATAGAAAAATACAAACGAGGACTAATTACAGCCAACAGAAACAATACAGACAACACGATAGACAATAGAATGACAACAACTAGGAAACAAAAATGGGAGAAAAAAACAACTCTATGGCTGCTTTAAACGACTAATAAACAAAATCTCACACCAGAAAAATTGGACATGGCTAAGAAAATGAAACCTTAAGAGAGAAACGAAATCCCCCCCCCCAATAGCAGCACAAGACAATGCCATAAGGACCAATAATATCATAACTCGAATAGATAAGACGCAACAATACTGTAAATGAAGGCTATGCGGTGACAGAGACGAAACGATCAATCACATAATAAGCGAATGCAGCAAATTATCACAGAAGGAGTATAAGGTGAGACACGACTGGGTGGGCAAGGTGATCCACTTGGAAATGTGCAAGAAATTAAAATTTGACCATACAAACAAATGGAATATGCACCACCCAGTACCTGTCCTAGAAAATGACTCGCATAAACGCCTATAGGACTTTAAGATACAAACGGATCACCTAATCCCGGCCAGAAAGACCAGACGTTATAATAATCAAAAAAAAAAAAAAAAGAGAATTTGCAAAATTGTCGACTTTGACGTCCCGGCGGACTACAAAATAAATCTATAGGAATGTGAAAAGAAGGATAAGTATCTCGAACTTGCTCGAGAATTGAAAAAGCTGTGGAACATGAAAGTAGCGATTGAGCCAATTGTGATTGGTGCGTTAGGCACAATAACTAAAGGATTATTAAAAGGCCTGGAGGACTTGGAAGTCAGCGGTAGGGTCGAGACTATCCAAACGACAGTATTGCTGAGAACGGCCAGAATCCTGAGACGAGTCCTGGAGACCTGAGGAGACTTGCTGTCACACAGACTCCAGTGAAAAACCATCAGCTAAAACTGATGTGAAAAACTCTAAAGGTGTAAATAATAATAATAATAATAATAATAAGTGCTTTTGTTACAGCTACCAAAATATTTGTAGAATAACTTGAGGACTTGGAAATAAGAAAACGAGAAGAGACAATCCAAACTACAGTATTGCTGAGATCGAATAGACTTCTGAGAAGAGTCCTGGAGACTAAAGCAGATTTGCTGTCGCTCAGACTCCGCTGAAAGACCCTCAGTTTACGTTGATGTGAAAAACTCTCAAGGAGTAAAAATAATACTTAACCTCTGAACTCATAAAAATGCCAAGCAATATTTCAACAGTAATGTGGTACTAAAATACAGCAAATAAACTAGAAATAAAGCTAATAAACAAAACCGACAATAGTCCGGGAAAATGGACGGAATCATGAACATAGTTGATCTCTAAACTCCGGAAAAAAATGTTCCTCAACATATATTTACAGACTGTGAAACATTTAACTCTGCTACAAACAAGTCTCAGTGAATGGACGAAGAACAAAGAAGTTTTTTTTTCCTTAGTTATTTTATTCTATCTACTTTTTTTTTCGTTAATTAATTAATGTTTAATCCCTCGGTCTGTTTTTCTGTTGGTCGGTCGGTCGGTCGGTCTGTCTGTTTGTCCGCCAGTCTCTCTCTCTCTCTCTCTCTCTCTCTCTCCTAATCGGTTCCAATAAAGAACCGTTTTCTTGTCGAACCTGATTTTACTGCTTTGTTCAATTTTTTTTTGTGTGTGTATGTGTGATTTTTTTTTTAAGTAGCCAGCAGGTGGCGCCTGGAAGGGAGCTATGATGGCGGTAAGGAACGGGACAAAGATATAAAAAATTACGTTAAAAAAAGACTAAATAAAAAACATGGTTTTATTGTTCTTTTCCTTTGTAAAAACCAGCATTGTTAATATTCGAGCGAATGGTGAAAAACGCACAAAATTCGTGTTTACCGGTAGCAACTCTACTTTGATACTTATTTGATGCAACGGGCAACTATGCATAACTTTGGTGAGTAATTTGTTTTTTGTTTTTGTTTAATGGAATATCATTCGTCGTGGGTTATTTAATGCCAAAACAATCCTTGTAGAAAGACAGTAGTGGTACAATTTAATCCATAGCTGAGAAATAAGTGGGTTCATGCCTTTTCAAAAAGTATTAGTCTAAAAGTGAACACAAAAGAGCGATTGGAGTTCGAACTCGCATACTACTGTGGACAGTTCTGCGTGCTAGCCATTGGATCCACTTCCTTGTTGGGTAATTCTTGAAATCTTACGAACGTAAAATGCATTTTTAGATTGCTCGCATCGGTTATGTAGTTTGTAGCCTCAAATGATCACCGACTTGCTTAAGCATCGTTTTTTTTAAGGGTTTTAGAAAAAAATATTCAAAAGTCGTCAACATCGGAGGAAATATCAATTTCTTATCACTTATTTCTTAATACACACGAGTTACCCCATAATATATACGTATGTCTCATTTCTTCTACGAGAGGAAGTTATTGATCAAGTATCTATGGGGTAGGGCCAGCACAGCGAAACCCATCCCCATCCAGGTTTACAAAGGGTTTAAATTCCAAGTTTTCCTTCTCCCTGAACCGTTGCTTTACCCCTGTTAAAGAACCCAGTGTGTCCTACTATTTATCTATAGTTGGAGAGAGAATAGATGGATTTACGCCTTCCCCAAGGTTATTAGTGTTACGTCAGACGCAAACAGCCTCGTCCAGGTTTCGAACTCGGGTAGCAGAGTCCACGTCCTATTATGATAACCGTTGCACAACGAGATTTGTCAGATGATAAAGTTGAAAAGCCTGGCAACTGGGGACCATTCTTCAGTATATACTTATCCATTTCCTTTTACAAAGAAACTTAAAGCGTTCTTCGGTCAATATATTTTGATCAAGAAAACACAAAACAATTAGAAGCAATGAGAGCTTTTCTTTTCAGTGGTATATATATATATATATATATATATATATATATATGCATGTATGTGTGTGTGTGAGTGTAAAAATGAAAATATACTTATAAAAAAGATAATATTCAAAAAATATATTAATTTATTTATATATGGTTACTTTGTCCCGTGTAACGTTTCGATTACTATTTAAAAAAAAAAACATGTTGACGGCAATGTGATACTTTCTCATCCAGAAAATCATTTTCAAATGAAAAAAAAAATTATAGCATTCTATTTCAAAATATAGGTAATGGAATTAAATCTTATCTATTGATCTAAATTTGATTAATTATTATATATATATATATATATATATATATACATAGTCAACCACTGACAGACTGTTTCGTTCTATCAGAACTCTTCAGTGTGGTTAGACACGCAGGACGCTCGGAGCCGGGATCGAAACCCATCCAACTTTAAGCTAGACTGTGATTCAGACCACTCTCCCACCAAGCGGACCAGAGTGCTCAATTCTTTCAAAGAGCTTTGCATTACGCTAGCGGCGGCCGGCAATTCCTTTGCCAGAGAGCTCAACCCCCATGGGGGAGCATGCATAAATATATGCTTATAAATATATGCGTATATATATGCATACATATATATGCATGAATGTATATATATATATATATATATATATATACATACATTTATACATATATTTACACACACACACACACACACACACACACACACATATATATATATATATATATATATATATATATATATATAAATAAGCATGCTTGATTTAATAATAAAGACACATTTTGTGGATATAATTTTATTGAGATTCTTTTAAGTTTCCTGATTACTGTCTTAGTTTCAGATTGGAATTAATGGATGAATTTACCAAAACTGCCATGAGGGCTTTCGGACCTTCCACAGGTCATCATCAGAAGTTGCTTGCATGTATAAAGGGTGTTTTTTTTTTTAATAGATGAATATATACGAAAAAACCTTATCCAAAAAAGTGTTCTCCCTACCGATCCTACCAAAAAAGTTAGACTTATCACTAACCAAAACAAATTTAACACCTCCAACCGAAAAAATTTCCATTAACTCGTCCCCTCAACTGAACCTTTTGATAAAACAATCATCGTATAAATGTTCCAATGTCACTTGGGAGACCGAGTCTCCAAAGAAAATAATACGTATGTTGGTCTTAACACCAAAACCTCTCCCAAGACTGCTTATAATGCACCTTAATCATTCTTGCTCCATCGACTTTTATCTTAAAACCCCTTTTTTTGCCCAATCTAAATTTTGAAAATTCTAATAGAAAAAAAACTGTAAAAGAGCACACAATATTAATAAGCAACTATAACAAATCCTAGAAGCCCTATATATAAAAACAAAAATAAAAATAAAAATAGAAATAAAAACAATAGAATAAATTTAAAAATTTCAACAATGTTTTGAAATGCCTTTATTTATTTTTTTTTTTTTTTTAATATTCCATATTTCTTGATACTATTCTATTTCCGTTGATAGCGTTCTGTTTTTTAAACTCATCAGGATCTCAGATTGATAAAATTCTGCGTTGACGTAATTTTTTCATGTTATAAAACCCTAAAAAAAACGTTCAAAAACTCATTAAAAAAACAATCTTTATACATGCAAGCAATCCCTAATGATGGCCAATGATAGATCCGATAGCGCTCGGAACAATTTTGGTAAATCCATCAACAAATTCCAACCTGGAACCAAGATACTTATCAGGGAAAGGATCTTAATAAAATTATATAGATAGAATTATTATTTAATTAAATATGCTTATATGAAAGACTGCTAGCCAACTACACTCACACACACACACATATATATATATATATATATATATATATATACAAAATATATATATATATATACACAAATATATATATATATATATACACACACACACATATATATATATATAAACATAAATGTGTATATACATATATAGATACAAATATATATATATATATACACACACACACACACACACATATATATATATACATACATACACATACATATTTATATATATATATATATATATGAACATAAATATGTATATTCATATATAGATACAAATATATATATATATATACACACACACACACACACACATATATATATATATATATATATATATATATATATATACAATTTTCTTTACTTTACATATTAAATGAACAAATGCGTTTGTTGTTCCTGGCAATAAAAATCTAATTTAGAAAGATCTTATAAAAAATATTTTCAAAACTATGAAAATTAAGCGTGATTTTTAATAATCTATAAAAACTAATTTAAACAAGTGTTATCGTAAATATTTAAAATTAATTTTGATAAATAATGATATAAGTTTGATTTTTTTTAAAGATATAACATCTTCGTGTGTATAGTAATGAAAATTTAAAAAAAAAAGCAATACGGTTTTCTATTAAATAAAAATGTTAGCTATTATACAATTCATATATATTTTTCATATTTTCATGAATAAACACATCTTATGAATATATATGTTTTGCATATTTTTCATATTTTAATTTTTGCATACCGTCGGATTCATTTTCATTTTTTCATATATATATATATATAATATATATATATATATATATATATATATATATATATATATAGAGAGAGAGAGAGAGAGAGGTAGAGAGAGGTGAAAGAGAAAGCGAAAAAGAAAGAGAGGGTTCTTTTAATATCATATTGTACTAGGGTGTGACAAATGTTTTGCCATATTTCAAGTCGTTTCGTATTTCAATTATTTCCGCGTCTGTTCACAAGGCTGAGCATATGGAAGTGTCGATTGATGGTGCGTTGTGAAGGACCATTGAGCAAAATGTAAACAAACGAAATTTGATAGATACGCGTAAATTTCCGAGTTGACATAAAGTGACAGGCTTCACTAGGAGGTATGTCATCAGCCTGACGTAACGTTAGGCGGATTTTGATCCCGACCTGGAGAGTCTTGCGAATCTAGCCCCACTAAAGAGATGAAAATAATAATAATGAAGGTAAAACTAAAATTAATTGTCTTATGAAGGCCATGAGTAATTTGAAAACCCCAGTGTATCAAGCTACTATTTTCCCAAAGGAAAACGTAAAAGATAAAAAAGAAACTATATTGGAATTTTGTCGGTTAGATGGAAATTAGGATATAATAATCATATTTATTTGTTTTCTCATGAACGCTTGAGAAATCAAACAGCTTTATTGAAACATTTTTGGAAGTTGAAAAATATGGATTTAAACCGGGAAATTCTAAAGTGAATATTGAAAAGATCTACAACTCCGAGCTGGTTTGTTGGTAGATGTAATTTGTGTCTGGAAAAAAAGATACAAATTATGTTATACTTTTACCTATTAAATCAGAGATCTGATTTAATAGCTAGATGTAGGCATAAAAATAAATTCTGACTATTTTAAAAAAAATTAGTGAATAAATAAATGAATAAACAGAAAATGAATAACTGTGATTTATTAGATTGATAAATGAATTAGAATTTGAATTTATATTCGTGATTTTTTTCCCAATTATTGTAATTTGAGGAGTTTTACCATAATTAACATTAGTGATAGATTTTTAGTTCATTTTAATGATAAATGATAAATATTTGTCGCTGCCTCCCACCAGACAGGACATGACACAAGGTCAAAAGCCCGAAGGCCGATTAAAGTGGAGATAAAGTGGTGGAGAGATCGGGAACGAGCCGAGACTCGAACCCTGCTAGTCATTGACCCATAAAGTGCAATATGGGTCTAATGAATCAAGCAGTATCACGGACCTAAATCTAGGTCCGGGCACGTATGCCAGCATATAGCTTGAACTAGACCGTGAGGTCTAGTGCTATACAACGCGTACATAGGGGTCTGAAAAGCAGCTCGCCCACCCGAAGGTTGCCCAGCCGAAACTGGAGGCCTATTCGGCCCCGAGTCTGCTCTTGATTTCGATCGCCCATCCGGCACGAATTCCAGACGGCTCGTCCAAAAGGCCGAAAAGCGATATTTGTCACTGCCTCCCACCAGACAGGACTTGACACAAGGTCAAAAGCCCGAAGGCCGATTAAAGTGGGGATAAAGGGGAGGGGAAGGTCGGGAACGAGGCGAGACTCGAACCCTGCTAGTCAGTGACCGCTAAGTGCAATGTTGATCTAATGAGTCAAGCCGTATCACGGACCTAAATCTAGGTCCGGGCACGTATGCCAGAATATAGCTTGAACTAGACCATGAGGTCTAGTGCTATACAAGGCGTGCAAACGGATCTGAAAAGCAGCTCGCCCCCCCCACCCCGAAGGTTGCCCAGCCGAAGCTGGGGACCTATTCGGCCCCGAGTCTGCTGTTAGTTTCGATCACCCATCCGGCACGAATGCCATGTATTTGTCGCTGCCTCCCACCAGACACGACTTGACACAAGGTCAAAAGCCCGAAGGCCAATTAAAGTGGGGATAAAGGGGAGGGGAAGGTCGGAAGGAGCCGAGACTCGAACCCTGCTTGTCTGTGCTGCTCATCGGCTCACTTAGTGCAATGTGAGCCTGATGAGGCAAGCAGTTTCACGAACCCAAATGTGGGTCCGGGCACGTATGCCAGTTTACGGCTTAAACTAGACGCTTGGTCTAGTGCCGTACAAAGGGGACAAAAGTGCAGCTCGCCCACCCGAAGGTTGCCCAGCCGAAGCTGGGGGCCTATTCGGCCCCGAGTCTGCTCTTGGTTTCGAGCACCCATCCGGCACGAATGCCAGACGGGCCCAGCCATATATTTGTCGCTGCCTCCCACCAGACACGACTTGACACAAGGTCAAAAGCCCGAAGGCCGATTAAAGTGGGGATAAAGGGGAGGGGAAGGTCGGAAGGAGCCGAGACTCGAACCCTGCTTGTCTGTGCTGCTCATCGGCTCACTTAGTGCAATGTGAGCCTGATGAGGCAAGCAGTTTCACGAACCCAAATGTGAGTCCGGGCACGTATGCCAGTTTACGGCTTAAACTAGACGCTTGGTCTAGTGCCGTACAAAGGGGACAAAAGTGCAGCTCGCCCACCCGAAGGTTGCCCAGCCGAAGCTGGGGGCCTATTCGGCCCCGAGTCTGCTCTTGGTTTCGAGCACCCATCCGGCACGAATGCCAGACGGCCCAGCCAAAAGGCCGAGAAACGATCTAATGATAAATGATAAAAGTTGATATACTAATATTAGATTGCCAGAAAAATCTTTATAAATGTTTGAATATTTGACATAAATTATTGTAACTGTTATTTTTTCTCTGTTAAATTTGAAGTATGATGAAACCGGATGTAGTTATACGTACCATAATAATTTAAAAGTTATTGTTACTTGAAGGTTGTGGCTTAATTTTTATACATGAGAAATAAGGTTTTTTTGGTTTTTTTACTTCGTCTGGTTGTAAATGCGAAAAAAATTGTTTTAATCCATTTTTTGTTTGAAGAAATCCTGTTAATTTTTTAGAGCATTGTTTTATATCAATGCTTTTAACAGGATGGAAATAAATTTATAATCTTAATGTGACCGATTGTTGTTTTTTTTTTCAAGAAAAAATTATTTGCTATGTGGATTTTATTTACATTGATCTCGTTACCAGGATTACTTAAATTCAATATTCTATTATTATAATCTGTATATATACATATATATATATATATAAGAATATATATAAGAATATATATATATATATATATATATATATTATTTAATCCAGTTGGGTCACCGGACTCACATTGCACCCAGTGAACCTGTGACCAGCATAGTCCAGTAGAGCACGAGCTGAGACTCATTTCCTCCCCTCACCACCCCCTAAAACGCCCACTACGAAAAAGACTTGTCTGGCGGGAAATAGCATTTTTAGCTATAAAAATATATTTTATAATATATATATATATATATAGAGAGAGAGAGAGAGATAGAGATAGATAGATAGATAGATAGATAGAGAGAAGAAGAAGAAGAAGAAGAAGAAGAAGAAGAAGAAGAAGAAGAAGAAGAGAATGGTTAATATCAAAGAAGAAGTTCTTGTTTTGGTTCTTTGTTTAATGGCATATCAATCATCGTGGGTTATTTAACAGTTGTGGTACTGTTTAACCCGTAGATCGTGAGCGGGCAAGGGTTCATATTTTTCCCGAGGCTATTCGTCCACAATTGAACATAATACTGAGACTAGGATTCAAAATGGCTTTTTCCGACGACGCAACCCAGCGCATTTGCTGCTACAGAACGAGGACCCACCAGACATACTTCCGGCTTTGCGCAGATGCAAAAATATGCTAGTTAATGACAAATTTCAAAGGACCAATTTAGAGAGTTTGATTGGGAGTCTGTATATCAAAACCTAGTATAAGAGGATAAACAATACCTGACAGGTCAGCAGGAGCAGAAGAATGCAGAGGAGTTACTCTCCCCCAACGGGTGTCCTGAATATGACACTAAACAATCTGATGGTGAGGCTTCAATAATGCTGAATCTTTAGGAAATGCAGAGTACCCTTTCACCCTATCACTCCCAGGTCCACTCTGTCTCGGAGTTGTAGCACCTCTCCTATCTATGGTCTAATAGAAACTCATTGAAATTTAGCCTGTATATAAACAAACGACATATTCAACTGAATTGTTTGAAATAAAACTGTTTGATCATTTAACATTGTGTAAACAGATAACATGTTTAACTAAATTATTAGTTATACAAAGGAATACTTAGAAACATTTGACTGTTAGTGATACCTAGAAATACTTGGAACTATGTGCAAAAGAATGAGCTTAGGCTCATTTAAAAGTGTTATCAACAAATGTTTACAAGTCATATGTATTTGATACATGTGTATAAACAGGATTTGGCATTAGATGATTTACAAGAGTTGATATGCCATAAAACCAAACCAAACTAAATCATACATGTATGATATATATGTATAAAGAGAATTTGGCCTTAAACAACCTACAATGGTTGATATATCATAAAACCCAACCAAATCAAATTATATATATCTGATGTATATGTATAAAGAGGATTTGGCATTAAATAACCTACAATGATTGATATGCCATAAAACACAAGCAAACCAAATCCTATATATTTAATTTTTATGTATAAAGAGGATTTGTCATTAAATAACCTACAATGGTTGATATATCATAAAACCAAACCAAATAAAACCGATGAACAATTTGGTTTTTAATAGTACAGACTAAATTTTGGAACCTCGTTATTCATTGTATTTTATTTACAAATAATGCCGAGAAACTGATTTCACGTGTCCTCTAATCGAAGGTACACGTCTTCCTTCTTCACGAATAAGTCTGTTTTTTTTTTTACAGAGTTCAGTTCTTTTCCTCACGAAATGCTTCAACCAAGTGTTATTCTCTTTGCTTTCATCATATTGTGATATGTATTTATTACTTTTTTTGTTTTTTTAAGGACATTAGCTCTGCTCCTTATTCAATGTATGCATCTTAAAATGTATCGATGATAAAAAAAAAGAAACTTCTGTCTATCACTTTGGAGTCTCATGCATATAATTATGTGATTGTAACGTAAAAATTAGAACCTGTGCATGAACGTGACTCACATTACAAGTTCCTGCTACCACGAAGAAAAACACGTGAAATAGCGCGCTCTTTTTCATTTCAGTTAATCGAAAGGCATTACTATATATATATATATATATATGCCATGAAACTTTTCAAGACCTAAATATTAGCCTAATATTAGATGATTGTTCCATATGAGAGTTAAAGCTGAGTATGAGTCAATACTTGGGTAAGGCTAGGCCTAGGCCAACTTGTAGGCATACATATTCCAGTTGCAAAAGTTGACAAATAGTTCCAGATAGTATTGGATGATCTTCGAGTATATAAGATGTATATTTTTCAGTTAATTCCATATACTTATTTCTAAACAGTTAATGTCATATATTTATTTTTAAACAGCTTATGTCATTTATTTATTTCTAAACAGTTAATGTCATATATTTATTTTTAAACAGTTAATATCATATGTTTATTTCTAAACAGTTAATGTCATCTTCTTATTTCTAAACAGCTAATTTTATATACAGTTGATAACCAGTTGGTCAGTAGAATTGGATGCTGGTAAAATCCACGTTAACCACAAGGATTTTTCGTTGCCTTTATATCTTTTTTTAAATAAAGAAAAACGAAGGATGATTTAATTAATGGTTGTCTCTTTTACCTCCACGGCTAATAAAATAGAATAAAGCAAACTATATGGCCACAGGTCAGATAATTTGAGGGCTGCTTATTAAAACCACTCCTGATTGGTTGGTTGGTTGGTTGGTGTTTAATGACATATCAATCCTTGAGGTTTATTAAGTGCTAAATCTTGTATATATCAAACATGCACGTTGTTGGTTAATAGTTTGAAGGTAAAAAAAAAAATGATGAATTAAAACTGGTTAATCATGTGCAAACAAATGAAATTCTGCCCTTAGAAAATTTTGCCTACTAAGTATTTGTTTAGAAATCCTTGGTTGAATATATATACAAATAGACAGAATTTGGCGTTGAATAACCTACAAAGTTTGATACGCCATAAAATCCAAACAACCAACAACCTTGGAGGTATGCATATTTTTTAAACGAATTACGTGAGCATGGGCCAAAGGCGTTATTTTTGTAGACGACCTTGTTTCGTAAATGTATTATATATATATATATATATATATATATATATATAAAGATGGTTGGTGTATATCCAAAGAAAGAATAAGAATACATTTTAAAATAAGAAGGTCCATGAAGAGATTTGTATTTTTTGAATAAGTCCTGGCAGCAACACCCAACAAGGCGCCAACTATACGGTCACCTACCACCTATCACGAAAACTATACAAGCTAGACGACCCAGACATGCCGGACACTGCTGGAGAAGCAAGGACGAGATCGTAAGTGATGTACTCCCGTGGACCCTCGCATATGGCCAATCAGAAGCAGGACGGCCAGCTCGAACATACATACAGCAGCTATGTGATGATACGGGATGTAACCCTGAGGACCTGCCAGAGGCGATGAATGATAGGGAGACGTGGAGAGAGAGGATCAGGGATATCCGTGCTAGCCGCTCGACATGATGATATATATCTATATATATATATATGCTAGATTGAGGATTGCAATCACGTCGTCAATTTCAATATCAATACTTTCTGCACTATTGCTTTCTACCCTGCTTGCTTTTCCCATAGCGCTAATACCGTTCGGAAAGATAAGAATTCCAGAATTACACCTTCAACTACGGGTATATAGCTTGGCACATAGGGCTCTTTAGGAATAAAACTCTCAATTCAAACCTGTTAAACTCCGCTTTACAAATTGACCTTGTGTCACATCTTCCTCGAAGGTGAGGGCATTGGTAAACACACACACACACACACACACACACACACACACTATAAATATATATATATATATATAGTACAATTTGATGGAGACTCAAACTTGGTTAAGTTGTCGTCCTTGGACACTGACTGGATATTTATATATATATATATATATATATATATATATATATATATATATATATATATATTATATAACTAAACTCCCTGATGATCCGTTGAGGTGAAACTTTAGTAGGAGAATTCCGACTAGCGATTTAAGTTAATTTTTGTTATTCGCTCTACTTCGTATTGAGCACTCTTGTAATTGTAGCATTGCGGCATTTTACGGTGGGTTTTATTTTTCTTTTGACCAACTGACTGCATATCTCTTGTTTTTTTTCAACTGGTGTCACGAAGTTGGCCTTTTCTTTTTTTTGTCCTATGATATTTTTTCTTTTTTCCCCCGAGCGGTGATTCGAGGTATTTTTATCTCTTGTTCCTAGTGTTTTTTTTTCTTTTTTCCTGGTAACCTTGAATGCTGGTAGATAGTAGGTTAGTATATATATATATATATATATATATATATATATATATAATAGATTTTTATATTTAATGTCATAGAATTTAGTCTACGACCCCTGGGTTTCATTGAGTTTTTTTACAAAACGACAATCATCAGGCAATTACCAAAAGGAAGTTTACATTTTGTTAACTGCCTGATGATTGTTGTTTTGTAAAAAAAACTCCATGAAACCCAGAGGTCGCCGACTAAATTCCATAGCATTAAATATATTAATCAATTATATATTTTATTATTATTTTCTCCTTTAGAGTTTTTCACATCAGAGTTAACTGATGGTTTTTCACTGGAGTTTGAGTGACAGCAAGTCTCCTCAATTCTCCAGGACTCGTCTCAGGATTCTGGCCGTTCTTAGCAATGCTGTCATTTGAATAGTCTCTACTCGTCCGCCGACTCCCAATTCCTCCAGGCCTTTTAATAATCTTTTAGTTATTGTGCCAATATTATTATTATTATTATTATTATAGCTCTATCCTAGATATTGAGCACACACCATATTATATTGCGCTTGGTTCGCAACAAAACCACAAAGTGATTTACTGACAACCAACACTGGTATGATATATATATATATATATATATATATATATATAGTTGGAGGTTTGCAATTATGTTGCCAATTCCAGCATCCATTCTTTCTATACAATTGGATCTATTTAGTTTGTTTCAGCCACAACTGAATTTGATTAAACTCGAGAAACGACTTTGTGACAATTTTTTGGAAACAGATATGTAGATTTGATTATAAAAATAATCTTTTTAAACAAGCGCCGAAAAATGACAGTAAATTATTCGCTTTTAATTTTGAGTTTGGTTCTTCAATAATATATAGTAGTACTTTTTATTTTCAATGACCTTCGCTGTAAACCTTAAACTTTATTTAATGTATACATCATAACGTGTTTTAAATATTTGTTTTATTTATCTATTTTATATTTTTTAGAATTTTTATTTGATCACGATAAGCAGCAAAAATCAAAATAAATTAAGATATGTCATAGCCTTTTAAAGTTTTAATAGTATTATCTAAACTTTATTGGTTACTTTCGTTATCCAACTTATTACTTCCTTTAACGTAATTCTTTTTTTAACTGGCATATTTTCTCTAATCGTTTTTGTGACTAAGATTTTATTATTTCTTTTTTTAACTATATTTCGTTTTTTTTTAATATAATAAAAGTCATTTTCTTCAGCACATATTTTCGAATAGTTTTCGAACAGTTTGTATTTCAATTCCATTAGGGAGTTTCCTCGTGGTGTAATGGTTACAGCGTTGGACTACGAGAATCGTAGTGAGCGAGTTCGTTCTCCAGTCGCGCTATTGCATTTACTTTCGGGCAAATACCATTGGAGAAAGGTTTGAAATCTCTCATCCTTCCAGCTATGGGTTACCACTACAGTTCTTCTCGGAAAATGGCATTAAATAAACTACGAAGGTTGATATACCATTACAACAAAGAAACCAATTCATTCAATAGCAATGGTTATGTTTTTTCAAATGATTACGTACATATTCGCTTCCTTATTTTTTCTTATCCTTTACTGTATGTAAAAGTAAGTAAAGTTGGCGACCGCAGTCAGCGTTGACCTGAAGGCTCCCTTTCCAATTGCTACTACACCGAGATGTAGGTGATACGCAACTCCATTCCCTGGGGTTGCACCACTTTACTCTTGATCCTTACCTTATAATGCTAGGTGTTAAGCAAGAAGGCATCAAGTACCATTTTTGAGTCTTTAGAATGACTCAAGCTGGGATGGAAATCCGGCCTCCCGGACCATTTACAATTAACCCTTCGATCACGTTTGGTCCATATTTGTGCAGCACCCGAGAAGAAAATATAGCTCAAATTCTGTCCTGCAGACCCCTATTTCTAGATCGCTTTTATTTGGTTATTGAGATATTATATTTTGTATTTTTAGCGGTGAATCTTCTGTTGAAAGACTCATGAGTGCGACTGTCAGGGGTCAAGGGTACGACAGGAGTGTACAAGGTTGAATGGGGTAAATTAAAAAATATTATTCTTTTTAAAAGACATAAAATCAATGCAAAACTCTACGATCACCGCAAAATGTTGAATTTGTAGCTACAGTCTAAAAAATGGAATATACCTATTCCTGATTGGTTGGGTTTCCTAGTTTTAATGGAATATCAACATTCGTGGGTTATTTATTGCCAAAACCATCATTGTAGAAGAACAGTTGTAGTAGTAGTATTTAACTGATAGTCGTAGCGATATGGGAGATTCATACCTTTCCCAAGTGTATTAGTCCAAAAAAAAAAAACACGTTATATCAAGACTTGAGGTAAAACTCACTATAATATCCCAGTCCAGAGTGTTAGCCACAAAGCCACGCTTTTATTCTTGTGGTTAGGAGGAATAATGATTTCTTCAATGGTCCGGGGGACCTGGGTTCAATCCCAGTTCGCATCATACCAAAGACTTGAAAATGGTACTTGATACCTCCTTGTCTAACACTCAGCAAGGTACGTATCAAGGGTAAAGTAGAGAAATCCAGGGAAAGGAGTAGCGCCCCCCTACATCTCGGTGAAGAAGCTATTGAAAACAGAGCCTTCGGGTCGCCCTCAACTACTTTTTGCTTCTATCCAATGATTACATTCGTTTATCTGTGCTTTCTACCTTAAGTTACTACATTCATCTATATTTTCATTCTTCTTCTCTTCTTCTTCTTCTTCTTCTTCTTCTTCTTCTTTTCTTCTTCTTCTTATGCTTATATGTATTATATTATTATTATTTTCACTCCTTGGGAGATTTTCACATCAATTGATGGTCTTTTACAGGAGTTTGAGTGACAGCAAATCTCCTCAAGTCTCCGAAAATCTTCTCAGTATTCTGGCCGTTCCCAATAATTTTGTAGTTTGGATGGTCCCCTCTCGTCCTCCCCGCCTCCAAAGTCCTCCAGTCTCCTTTTATTATTATTATTATTACTCATTAGAGTTTTTCACTGGAGATTGATTGACTGCAAGTCTCCTTAAGTCTCCAGGACTCTTCTCAGTATTCTGGCTCCTTTCAATAATGCTGTTCGTTTGGATGGGTTCCACTCAGCCGCCAACTTCTAAATCTTACAGGCCCTTTAAATAACCCTTTAGTTACCGTGCCAAAAGTACCAATCACAATTGGTATAATTGTCACCTTCATATTCCATAGTTTTTTCAATTCTCTAGCAGGGTCGAGGTACTTGTCCCTTCTTTTCACATTCTTTCAGTCTTATTCTATGGTCAGCCGGGACAGCAAAGTTGACAATTTTGTAGATTTTCTTTTTTTTTGTGGATTATTATGAGGTCTGTTCTTCGTCCGAGATTAGGAAATCTGTTTGTATATCAAAGTCCCATACGAGTTTGTGTATGTCATTTTCTAGGACAGCTGCTGGGTTGTGCATATACCATTTATTTGTATGGTCAAATCTAAACTTCTTGTACATTTCCCAGTGGATCACCTTGCCTACCCAGTCATGTGTCGCCTTGTACTTTTTCTGTGCCAATTTATTATTATTATTATTACTCATTAGAGTTTTTCACATCAGCGTAAGCTGATGGTCTTTCAAGGGAGATTGAGTGACAGCAAGTCTCCTCAAGTCTCCAAGACTCTTCTCATATTCTGGCAGTTTTTCAGAAATGCTGTTGTTTGGATGGTCCCCACGCGGCCGCCAACTTCTAAATCTTACAGGCCCTTTAATAATCCTTTAGTTACCGTGCCAAAAGCACCAATCACAATTGGTATAATTGTCACCCTGCATATTTTG
>OY757932.1:55161670-55191670 GCA_963585895.1 Sepioteuthis lessoniana | reverse complement strand
TATGTATGTTTCTATCTCAACTCATACTTATCTCTCTTTCTTTCTTTCTTTCTTTCTTATTTTCTTTCTTTCTTTCTAGAATGTATATCTATCTCTCTCTTACTCTTTCTCAATATCTATCAATCAAAGCCTTTTATCATTTAGCTATTTCAGTTTCTTCAATCTATCAATCCATTTATAGAGAAAAATTGAAAAACAAAGTAATCAAAACAGAAAAATGTAATGTAAGAAAAAGCCGACGTTATAACGTTTCGGTTCTGATGAGACTTCATCAAGATTTAGAAAGGACGATATCGAGTAAACGTTATATCACCGATGGATTTTTTAACATCAAATTCTTCTCTTTAGATTACCTTGTTTTCCAATTTTTCTCTATATTGTCGGATTCGTTTCCATTATTTACTTCTTATCTATCTATCTATCTATCTATCTATCAATCTATCTGATTCTCTTTTTATCTATCTTCGACTTTTTTTAACATCAAATTCTTCTCTTTAGATTACCTTGTTTTCCAATTTTTCTCTATATTGTCGGATTCATTTCCATTATTTACTTCTTATCTATCTATCTATCTATCTATCAATCTATCTGATTCTCCTTTTATCTATCTTTATGATGCTTATAGCTATTTTCACTTGAGAATCAACCTATTTTACAGAATCAATCTATCTATCTATCTATCTATCTATCTGATTGCGTACATATGAGTGTGTGTGTGTATGTGTGTGTGTGTGTGTATTGAAGTTTGTCATTTATAAACCTTTGCTTAGTATCGTGCACAGTCCTCAAGTTTCTCAAAGTACCTGCTGTTACTAAGTTGTCACTATTTAAATACTACTTTGATTATTCGCTGCTTAAATTCAAGCGTGCTTATCATAGATACTAAACTTCTTTCCAGTCGAAAACGGCCGCATCAAGTTTCTAATATAAGGTGCGACTGGATTACCGCCAACTTCTGAACTGTCACCTTCGTGGTACAAATAACATTTGGCAAATAGTAATGGTAGGTCCATCTATTTGATGTCTAACCTTTGTTTTTACGTACGATCAGTTACAACTATGACTTAGACGTGTGCATACTGCGTGTTTGCTGCTGAATTTTTTAAAGACTGGTGAATCTGTAATTGATATGCAGAGAGGTTTTCGAGCTCATTTCATGTAACGTCGGAATGGTGCTGTTCCGGATAAAAATTATCGATGTTCTAACTGGAACATAAAATACACCAACTGCATCTCTGCACATGGGTAAGACCACTCCAATGAGTGTCCTGGATATGACACTAAGTAATCTGATGGTAAGGTATCAGTAATAATGGGGCTTTGGGTAATGCGGAGTACTCCTTCATTGACATCGCTCCCAGGTCCACTCTGACCCGAATTGGTAGCATCTGAGTCCTATCTTTTTGTCAAATAGAAATATTTGACATTTAAACTGACGGCAATCAAATGACTTTTGCTGAATTAAATTGCTTGAAATAAAATTGTTTGGTCATCTAACGGTGTGTAAACAAATGACTGATGTTTAATTCAGTTGTTAATGATACATACCAATACTTTTGACCATTTAATGTTTTTGACTTATGCTAAATTGAATTGTTAGAAAGAGAATTATTCAAACCTTTAACTGTGTATCTAAAAATGTTTTTGAGAATCTAATACTTACACAAAAAAGGGTTGGGCTTTAAAATACCCTGCAATGGTTGATATGCTATAAAACCCAACCTAATCAAATCATATACATTTATTATAAATATGTATGAAGAGGATTTGTCATCAAATAACCTACAATGTCTGATATGCCATAGAACCCATCCAAGCAAATTTATATATCTGAGAGATATGTATAAAGAGGATTTGGATTTAAATAACCTATAAGGGTTGATATGCAATAAAACCCAACCAAACCAAATGATATATATTCAATATATATGTAAAAACAGGATTTGGCATTAAATAATCAACAATGTTTGGTATGCCATCAAACCAAATGAAATGAACACGAAAATGTCTCTGTATAGTAATTACATATTTATCACTTAAAAATAAAACATTTTGATTGTAAGTGCACGTTTTGCACCGTTCCAAACCATGACAGTAATTGTTACTATAAAATTGAATAAATAAATACATAAATAAGATGGCAATATACAGGGTGGAACTACAAAAATTGTCGCCCTAGAAAAGACGACATGATTCCATTTCTGTTTAATGTAAACCGCTTTTTCTTTTTCTTTTGTTGCAGACCATCTATTAGTTGCGTACAAATCCCAAGTGCGATAGGAGCTTCTATCATGTCTGAAATTGAGACAATGTTCAACGAGCGAGATCGGAGATGCACCGCTGTACAACTCCTGCCCTCTATCGATCCAAGTTATGAAAACAGGACCATTGCCAGCGCCCTTAAAATGCAAATCTGGATTGCCACGAATAACAGGGACGTGCCCAGGTGATGAAAACAAAGTATCCGGCAACTTGGTGTGGTTTCAAGTGAAGGCCACATCATGCCACCTCACATCTTCGAAGTCGGCTTGAAAGTCAATACCAAAGTGTACCTTGATGTCCTGAAGAGTTAGGTAATCCCCTGGTGTAATCAGGTGGTAGACCCTGGGTATGGCAGCAGGACTCGGCGCCGGCCCACAAGTCCAAAGAGACAGGCTTGGATTCAGAAGGAGTGCTACAACTTTGTACCCTTCTCTCACTGCCCCCTCCTCTCCCGACCTGAACCTGCAAGACTACTTCGTTTGGTCATACGTGGAGAACATCACCAACATGACCTCCCACAACACCAAAGCCAGCCTGATCGCCGCCATCCGCCGAGTATGGACCGAGCTCCCGCCGGCGCTTGTGGTTAGAATGGTTAGAAGCTTCGACTTGGTGTTTGAGTTAAACCGGGTTTCGATCCCAGCTATGGGTAGCTACTGTCTAGCCACACTGATTAGTTCTGATAGAACGAAACAGATCTGTCTGTGGATGACTATATATATATAGCATTGTTTAATTTCTTCATATGATTTTCCAGGAAACGAAAACAAAATCTGAAGCAAATAAAAGTTATTTTACAGTAGAAGCTATAGAGAAATAATATATTCTATATTGGAACAAAATGTGTGTGACATCAAGTTCGTATTTTTTTTATTATTCAATCGAGAGCTGAAATGGACTTTAACAGATTAAAGTAAGCTTTATAAATTTTATTTATCGAAAATGGAAGATATGCATCCTTCCTTACTTTCAACGACAGTAGCTCTTACCAAGAAGGCAAATACCCTTGGGAAAGGTAAGAACCCCCTTATCCTCCCAACTATGGGTTAAATATTACCACTACTGTTCTTCTAGGAGAATAGCGTTGACATTAAATAACCTTCAAAGATTGATATGTCATTAAAAAAAGAAACCAAACCCAAGAAATCTAAATAAATGAAAAAAAGTACTGGAAGTTCATGAATACCGTCGCATCGGGCAATTTTTCAGCTCTTTAAAAATCCTTTATTTTTTTTACTATTGCGAAAGCATTTGCGCCAGTTTGGAGCGAAAGCCTTGTTCCAGAAGTAACGCACTGAAAAAAAAAAACCGGATCCTTAAAATGCGAAATGGTTTCTTCGTGCATCGCTCCTCTTTTCAACCCTTCCAGTCCTCAGCCACAAAGCTCGATTCTTGTCAATGCAAATTTTCTGCTTTGGCCAGTCTGACGTTTAAGAGAATTGACTTCTTGCTGTTATATTGTCATCTACAGCATCATAACGACACAATAATAAAGAACGAGCGATGACTTCTTTATAAAATATATGTACCTCTCATTTTATTTGTAACGTTTGAAAGGGTTACTCAAGGTTTGCGTGTGAGAGGGAGTTGGAGACCGAACAGAAACTGCAATATTCTGACCCCCACTCTTATGGCCGTCTTTCTCGTTCTCCAGATGCTCAACCGGAGACCCAGAGAGCCACTCTGCTGGGTGATGGCTTTCTTTACTGCATCTTATCAGCATCTTCTCTGGACCTCAACTTATCAGGGCCCTAAGGCCCCTTCGGCTTCATGTGGCTTTCCCTACTACATCTCGTCAAAAACCCCTCTCCAACTGGAACTGTATTGACTTCTGTCTTGACTGAGTTATATAATGGTTCAACGCCCACTCAGTCGCCTACTCTATCTTTGGAATCGCATGTTGGTTCGTCGTCAAGCGGAAATAACTGTCATGCAGTTCAGAGGTCACTCTCTTCCGGTGCGTCAGTCTATGCGAGTATCATGGGATTTTTTAACTCGTCCTATTTCATCAGCCAATTTCTGTCCACGCGATTTCCTCTCATAACTGTCATTAGAATGTGTCACTTCCTTCCGGTGCATCACCTTGGAATGGCATTTTTGGCCGGGTCGACGGCCAAAATACAACATTGCTATTTATTTCTGTCCACTTTATTTCTTCAGTCATTTTTACCTTTCTTTCTATATAAAATTATCAATCATATATATGTAATATATAAGTATAAATATGATTTGGCATTAAATAAACCACGATGGTTGACATGCCACAAAACCTAACCAAACCAAATCCTGTTTATCTAATATGAATGTATCAATATAATTTGACATTAAATAACTTACAATGGTCGATATGCTATAAAACCCAACCAAAGCAAATCATATATATTCAATATATATGTATAAAAATGATTTGGTATTAAATAACTTACAATGGTTGACATGACATATAACCCAACCAAACCAAATCCTACATATCTAATATGTATGTATCAAAATGATTTGACATTAAATAACTTACAATGGTTGATATGCTATAAAACCCAACCCAACCAAATCATATATATATATGTATATATACATATGTATGCAGAGTATTTGGCATGAAATAAGCTACAATGGTTGATATGCCATAAAACCCAATCTAACAAAATCATATGTATTTAATATATATGTATAAAGGGGATTTGGCATTAAATAACCTACAATGGTTGATATGCCCTAAAACTAAACTAATCCACCGAGGTGTCGTTGACTTTAGTTATTTGATAAAATTTTGCTAAGATGTGGCACAAGGCTGTATGAATGAGGAACTTTTTGAGACTGGAGCTCACTCTTCAAGGTTTGATAGCCTTCCTTCCTTCATTCCTTCCTTCCTTCCTTCCTTCCTTCATTCATTCCTTCCTTCCTTCCTTCCTTCCTTCATTCATTCATTCCTTCCTTCCTTCCATCCTTCATTCATTCATTCCTTCCTTCCTTCCTTCCTTCATTCCTTCATTCATTCCTTCCTTCCTTCCTTCCTTCCTTCATTCCTTCCTTCATTCCTTCATTCCTTCCTTCATTCATTCCTTCCTTCCTTCATTCCTTCCTTCCTTCCTTCCTTCCTTCATTCCTTCCTTCCTTCCTTCCTTCCTTCATTCCTTCCTTCCTTCCTTCCTTCCTTCCTTCATTCCTTCCTTCCTTCCTTCATTCCTTCCTTTAGCCTATTCTTCTCAAGCATCTCCTTTCTTCAATTTTTCTTATTTCCTATTATCAAATTTTTCTTTCTTTCTTTTCTTTCCATTTTTCTCCCTCTTCTTCTTCTTCTTCTTGAGCTCATTCATTTCTTCTTCTTCTTCTTGGATTCATTCATTATTCTCTTTCTTCTTGGGTTCATTCATTCATTCATTCATTCTTCTTCTTCTTCTTCTTGTTCAATGCTTCTTCTTTCTGAATTCATTCCGTTCTTCTTCTTCTTCTTCTTCTTGAGCTCATTCATTTCTTCTTCTTCTTCTTCTTCTTCTTGGATTCATTCATTATTCTCTTTCTTCTTGGATTCATTCATTCATTCTTCTTCTTCTTCTTCTTCAATGCTTCTTCTTCTTCTTCAATGCTTCTTCTTTCTGAATTCATTCCCTTCTTCTTCTTCTTCTTCTTCTTCTTCTTCTTCTTCAATGCTTCTTCTTCTTCAATGCTTCTTCTTCTTCTTCTTCTTCTTCTTCTTCTTCTTCAATGCTTCTTCTTTCTGAATTCATTCCGTTCTTCTTCTTCTTCTTCTTCTTGAGCTCATTCATTTCTTCTTCTTCTTCTTCTTCTTCTTGGATTCATTCATTATTCTCTTTCTTCTTGGGTTCATTCATTCATTCATTCATTCTTCTTCTTCTTCAATGCTTCTTCTTCTTCTTCAATGCTTCTCCTTTCTGAATTCATTCCGTTCTTCTTCTTCTTCTTCTTCTTCTTCTTCTTCTTCTTCTTCTTCTTCTTCTTCAATGCTTCTTCTTCTTCTTCGTAATTTTAACGTGATTATTTAACGTGATCAAAACTATATTGTCCGTCTGTCTGCCTCTTATATAGTTTTTTTTCCCTTATCTCATAAAACAATATCAGATCTACCTTACTTATGCACAGATCAACAGTAGCTAAAATAAACCGAATCGCCCTTTTCGTACTTAAACTCTCAGCCCAGCACAGCTCTCTCCGCCCATCAAACTTAGCTCCTAAACCGACCAATCGGCATCGACGAGACACCAAACAAACACACCAAGGGCACAACAAAGTACCTAAATAAATACACGAAACAAAAAGAAGGAAATAAGGACAGGAAAAAGGAATCCCCATACAGGGCTTCACTTCTCGGGACACGATGTTTCGTATGGGCTGAGAAGAGATATGAGAGGGGGGGGGGGTCGGGTAAAAGTTGTCAGCCCCAACCTTTACTTGTCAGCTTATAAGTGACAGACAACACGCTTGCTTGGGCGCGGGTAGATTTAGGTAAAGACAATTGACGTCATTCTACACCTGCGTGTTATTAGGGGTAGTGACATGTTAAAGCGGAGGGACTGCGATCTAACCCAATCCGGTATAGAGCCGAGTGTATATATGGGTTGTGGGGGGGGGTAATCAGGTTGAATTGTAAACAAAAGTGATATATTTATTCCAAAGAGATATAGAAGCACTGGGTTATAGATAGATACATAGATAGATAGATGGATCGGAAAGTGACTGATATGTATGTATATATATATATATAGAGAGAGAGAGATAGGTTGACTGGGGAAATGACGACTACATGTATATATATAGAGAGAGAGAGAGAAAGAGGGAGTGACAGACAGACAGACAGAAAGAGATGTATACAAATATACATACAAATATGGATGTATACATAGTCAAGATAGATAGATAGATAGATTGGAAAGTAACTGATATATATATATATATATATAGAGAGAGAGAGAGAGAGAGAGAGAGGAGAGAAATATTTCTTCAAGATAGATTGACTGGGGAAATAACGGACACACACACACACACACACACACACACACACACACATATATATATATATATATATATATATATATATAAAATTGTAACGCTGTGGGTTGTCTCTAATTTACTATGTGGGTTTGTTGCGAACCAAATGCGATATAATTTGGAGACTGCTCAATATCTATGACAGAGCAATTACATGATATGATAATAATAGATAAATATATATTAGATTTATATATCTAATGCCATAAAAGTTTGTCTGCGACCGATATATATTTATATATATATATATATAAAGAGAGAGAGGGTCTGACAGACTGGCAAAAAGAGAAATATACAAACATACATACAAATAGGGATGTATACACACATGCAGTCAGCATAGATAGATAGATAGGTTGGGAGAGTTGGAATATGATGTTAAAAACGTAAACTATATTTTATCCGTTGATTATTCTAGAGTAGCACCGATTATTTAACGTGATCAAAACTTGTTTATATTTTATAGAATCAAATATTTTTGATAGAATTTTCTTTTCTTTTTTTTTCTGATATATGAATCTTAATGTATAAATCTTAAATTTCTTCCCTGCGATAACTGTAACCCTACATTAAATTGTTTGTCATCTGAAGATACAATCCATACTAACTGATTGTTGAAATAAATTTATAATGGTTTAATTTCTGCTGAGTTATATATATATATATATATATATTAAGGGAATTTTTTTCTAAAGACGATGAAACACTGCTTGGGTAGAAGACATGGGACAGTTCTTTTACCCACTGGATCCAGACACAAGAAAAAATAACTAGAAGACTTGAAAAATTACAATAATATATAAATAACAGTATTCCATCGTCTCTAATAAGACTTGCCTTAATATTTTCTGCCTAAATATATACTCTTTAAATATATATATATATATATATATATATATACGATATATATATATATATATATATAAAGAGAGAGAGAGAGAAAGAGAGAGAGAGAGAGAGAGAGAAGGATGCATACATGCATGCCTACATATATATATATATATATATATATATATATATGCATGCATAGATACATGTTAAGATAGATTGATAGATAGATAGATAAAAACAATCTGAGATAGATACGAGAGGCCTCACACAGAAAGAAAAGTATAGCTGAACATTTTTCTGTCCGTTTCCTTGTTTAATGGCATATCAACCTTCCTGAGCAACTTGATGCAAAGGTCATCCCTCTAGAAGAACAGTCATGGTATTATTCAACCCATAGCTGATGGGGATAAACGGCATCCATAGCTTTTTCGAAGGTTTTAGCCCGATATTGAACGTGAGGATTCGAATAAAGCTTGGTTATTTTGAAGCCACACTCCAGGACTTTGGACCCCTTTCTGAATATTCTATAGTGGCAACACACTAACCTTTCTTATAAATGATTTTTCAAGTTTTATAAGAAGTGGTAAAGTGTTGCTAAAATCTAAATGTTCAGTTATGGATCTACTTTTTGAGTAAGGCTTAAAACATTTTAATTGAGCCTAGGAGATAGATATATATATAGATAAATATAAACAGGAAAACCATACATAAAGATAGATACAACAAACTTATATATATATAGTCATCCACAGACAGATTTGCTTCGTTCTATCAGAACTCATCAGTGTGGCTAGACAGTAGCTACCCATAGCTGGGATCGAAACCTGGTTTTATTCAGACGCCAAGTCGAAGCCTCAAACCATTCAGCCACGAGTAGCTATTAGCTGCGAAGTAAATTTTAAAAGGTTATGAATCACAATTACTATTGTTTACATACATCCGTTCAACGGCTGCCGAGACCTCAATTCAAATACGAAGAGGCTTGCAATGAACGCTAATGGCAACACGATTACTTCTTCGCCAGAGAACTCAACCCTACGGGGGTAGGGGTGTATATATATATATATATATATATATATATATATATCGTCCATAACCTAAAGCCTTATCATCAACTAAATTTTAATATGAAGATTGAATGCATTATATATTTTTGTTGATGCATAATGACAATTGAATCAATTGCCCTAAAATTAAAATATAATTTATACATATATATATATATATATATATATATATATATATATATATATATATATATATAAAAGTATACATCTACTTATATATATATATGTATACTTATATATATATATATTATTTATGCAAGTGTGTATATATATATATATATATGTGTGTGTGTGTGTACGTGTTTGCACATGCACGTGTGTATAAAAGTGAATGCATGTGAATGCGTGCATGTATATATGTATATATATATATTATCATCTTGATCATCATGTCATGCTGCTTGCATAGATTTCCTTGATTCTCTCTCGCAATTCGTACATATCATACATCACTTCCGGCAAGTTTTCTAGACTTTATCCTGTGTCCATACAGAGTCGTTGTAGATAAGTTCTAGTCGTTCGTCTAACACTGGCACGACCGTATGAAGAGGTTCATAAGAGATCGTCTTTTGTGACCCTTCCAAAACCCCTTGGAGAGAGAAACAGATAAGAAACAAAGAAAAAAACAAAATAAATACGACGATTTACTATTCCGAAGAGTTCGAATCTATAATTATTATTTACTCTTTGAGAGTTTTTCACATCAGCGTTAACTGATAGTCTTTCACATGAGATTGAGTAATAGCAAGATAGACTAGCAGACTTTCACGAGTGAGTTCGAGTCTCCATAGGTGCTCCATTTATATGGCCTTGTGCCACATCTAAGCAAAAGGCTTTGTAAATGCTGACTAGCACACCTAGGTTGGAGTAATGGTTAGCAAACTAGTCTAGCAAACCCTCACAAGTGAGTACGATTCTCACTGGGTACCCCATTTATTCAGTCTGCAATTTCATCGAAGCAAAAATCTTCGTAAATGTTGACTAGGACCCCGAGGGCGATGTAATGGTTAGCAAACTAGAGTAGCAATCCTTCACATGTGTTTTTTTGTTGTTTAATGGCATATCAATCTTCTTGGGTTATCTAATGCCAAATCCATCCTTCTAGAAGGTTAGTAGTCTTACAAATTGACCCATAACTGGGATAATAAGGGGGTTCATGCCTTTCTCAAGGGTATTTGTCCAAAAGTGAATGCAATAGCGAGACTGGAGTTTGAACTTGTTTACTACGATTCCGCAGTCAAGCGCTTTAACCATTACACCACAAGGGCACGCCCCTTTCACGTGTGAGTTCGAATCTTATTAGGTGTTCTGCTCATACGGCCTCGTGCCACATCTAAGCAAAAAGCTAAGTAAATTACAAATAAATGCTGACTTGGGCACCTCGTGTGGTGTAATTCAAGCTAGACAAGCAAACTTTCACGAGTGAGTTCGAATCTCATTGGGTGCTACATTTATATAGCCTTGTGTCACATCTAAGCAAAAGGCTTAGTAACTTACAAATTACAGTAAATGCTGGCTAGGACTCTCCGGGTGGTGTAATTATTCGGAAGCTAGACTAGCAAACTTTCACAAGTGAGTTCGAGTCTTATTGGGTGTTCCGTTCATATGGCATTGTGCCACATCTAAGTAAAAAGCTTAGCAAATTACAATAAATGCTGACTAAGTAGTCACCACAGGCAGTGTTTTACCTTCTTCACACAGCTGGCAAGTATTGTATTTTGTTAATGTTATAAAGATTTCCATTATATATATATATATATATATATATATATATAAATATATAAAGGATTGAGATGGCGACCGTAGTCGAGAGCGATCTTAAGGTTCCTTTTTTTATTAGCTACTGCATTGAGGTGTAGAGTGCTACTCTATTCCCTGGATTCCTCCACTTATTCTTGATCCATACCTAATTGTGCTGAGTATGAAGGAAGGTGGCATCAAAATCCATTTTTTGAGTCATTTGGTATGACTCGACCTGGGATTGAACCAAAGACAAACAACGCAATAAAACACAACGAAACCTGAAGTTTCGTAGTCCAAAATTAGGGAAAGATGTCATATATGAGTGCAATTTTTTGCACATCACACCGAAACTTTGAGCAATACAGTTAAACTGTTCTTAATGAAAAACTGAATGGTGATTCTGTGGGTTAAGCAACTGCGTTGAAAATCAGTTTCTTTTTTTTAATAATCTGAATTCTTTATATAGCTGAAATCCTTATGAAGAGCTGATTAGAAAAAACTTCACCCCTTCCTAAATAGAACCATCAATATCATCACGAATCGTTTTGCAGATGCATAACTATCCTTTTTTTTTTCTTGATGCACACACCGAGGTAGGTATGTATCTATGATAGTAATATACTGAAGATAATTTGATTAATGTTTTTCTTTTGTGAACTGACACATTTTATTGTTTTATTTTTTTTTTTTTTTGTTTTTTGTTTTGTAACAGGCAGCTGCTGAAAGAATCGCTGAATACCAACTATGATTAAGGATCTAGACCACGAGGCTTAAAAAAACAAAACGGAAAGAAAGAAATCAGAGATCAACTCAAAATAGAAAAAGGAACTTTAAATCTTATTAACAATATCATCTTTATGAACTGAAAGCAGTAAATATATTTTTGACGTTTGTATCATCTTCATCATCATCATCATCATCATCAGCATCAAAGCTTTCCAACAGAACATATTCCTTTGGCTCTTTCTGGTCGCCCGTACTATCGCCGCACCAGGTAGGGTTGTACAAAACAGCAGTTGTATGGCCACTTACCCCCATCTATCACACCATCCAAGACAGGCGAGTAAGAAATTCTGGACACTGCTGGAGAAGTAGGGATAAAGTCATTAGTGACGTTCTTCTATTTAATTCCACTGCATAGCCACACCAATTATGGACGACAGGTTTTTGCGTAGTTTAGTTTGGTTGGGTTTTATGGCATATCAACCATTGTAGGTTATTTAATTCCAAATCCTCTTTATACATATATATTGAATGTTTACGATTTGGTTTCGTTGGGTTTTATGGCATATCAACCATTGTAGGCTATTTAATGCCAAATCCTGTTTATACATATATATTAAATGTTTGTAAATTGGTTTGGTTGGGTTTTATAGCATATCGACCATCGTAGGTTAGTTAATGCCAAATCCTCTTTATACATATATATTAAATGTTTGTAAATTGGTTTGGTTGGGTTTTATAGCATATCAACCATTGTAGGTTATTTAATACCAAATCCTCTTTATACATATATTATACACACACACACACACACTCATATATATATATATATATATATATATATATATATAATAAGTTTGGTTTGGTTTGGTTTTATAGCATAGCAGCCATTGTAGGTTATTTAATGCCACATCCTCTTTATATATATATATACATATGTATATATATATATATATATATATATATACATATATATATATATATATATATGATGAGGCTTTGTTTTGTTTTATGTCATATTAAACATTGCAGGTTATTTAATGCCAATTCCTCTATACATATATAATATACATATGATAAGGTTTGGTTTAGTTTTATGACATATCAACTATTGTAGGTTATTTGATGCCAAATCCTCTTTATACTTATACATTAAATGTATATGATTTGGTTTGGTTGACTTTTATGGCATTTTAACCATTGCAGGTTATTTAATGCCAAATCCTGTTTTTACATATATATAACATATATATGGTTACGTTTGGTTGGCTTTTATGGCACATCAATCATTGTACGTTTTTTAAAGCTAAATCCTCTTTATAAATTATTATTTAATATATAGGACTTGTAAATACATTTTGTTAACATTTTTTAATGAGCCTGAGCTCATATTTTGCAAATATTTTTGGTTTTAAGTATTGCTATGTAATTTTAACAATTTAACAGTCATTTGTTTGCATGCACTTAAATGGAAATTCATGATTATTTGTATGTAGGAGATTAATTTATCGATAATTTCATTTTTTGGAGGAGTTTAAACTCATTTGTTTGCACACAGTTAATTAGTTCCTGTTACTGCTATCTGGCACTTATAATTCAAATCAATATTAATCATTCGTTTGCACACAGTTAATTAAATACCGTTATTGCTATCATATTTACCAACCCCTCCGCTCGGGCAGGATATGACACAAGGTCAATTTTTAAGCAGAGTTTAACAGGTTTGAATTCAGAGTTTTCCTTCTCCTAGACTAGTTGCCTCACCGAGGCTGAAGAACCTAGTCTGTCCTACTATTTACTCATAGCTGGACGTAGAATAATTGGATTCATACCTTTCCGAAGGGTATTAGTGCAATGTGAAATGCAATCAGTCTTGTCCAGGATTTGAACTTGTGTTACCGTGTCCATTTCCTTCGACGATAACCATTTTACCATTAGTGTTAGATCATATTCACCCAACCCCTCCGCTCGGGCAGGATATGACACAAGGTCAATTTTTTTTAAGCGGGGTTTAACAGGTTTGAGGTCAGAGTTTTCCTTCTCCTAGACTAGTTGCCTCACCAAGGCTGAAGAACCTAGTCTGTCCTACTATTTACCCATAGCTGGAGGGAGAATAACTGGATTCATACCTTTCCCAAGGGTATTAGTGCTATGTGAAATGCAATCAGGATTTTAACTCGTGTCACCGTGTCCAATTTCTGCGACGATAACCATTACACCACGGGCACCTACCATTAGTGTTAGATAGGAATAAATAAAACCATTACTAGCAATAGTAGTTTGCCAAAAAATTGGTTTTATCTCATTTAAAGATGAAATTAACTATTAACTATTCACTTTCAAATTATATATAAATCTATTTTAATGTGAGCAAACAATTCACCGAGGTTAATTTTTTTAGTTACATCCCAATAATCGAAACCATTTAAATGTGTGCAAACAAATGATTAATTGGAAATAGAATTATTCTTGTTCAATAAAAATACTTAAAAATACTTCAAGTGTGCGCGTGAAAAAAATAGTTCTGGTTTGTTTAAAAAGGTTATCAACAAAATATGCTTATAAATCATATACATTTGATATATGTTGTAAAAGAGAAGAAAACGGGTAAAAAATACAAATAAACGGAGAAGATTTATTAATAATTAGTAAAATTTTCTTATCCGTTTATATGTGTTTTTCTATTTGTTTTCTTCTTTTTGCTCCATATCTATCAAATTAAACTTCATATCAGACTCAAATATTTGATATATATGTATAAAAAGGATTTGGCATTAAATAATGTGCAATGGTTGATATTCCATGAAGTCAAACCAAACCAATTATATATATTTAATATATACGTATAAACAGCATTTGGCATTAAATTATGTACAATGTTAGAAACGCCATAAAACTCAACCAAACCAAATCATACAAATTTAATATATATGTATAAAGAGGATTTGGCATTAAATAACCTACAATGCTCGATATTCCATAAAACCCAACCAAACCAGATCTTATATATTTAATATTTATGCATAAGAAGGATTTGGCATTAAATAACCGAAAATGGTTGATATGCCATAAAACCAAACCAAACCAGATCTTATATATTTAATATTTATGCATAAGAAGGATTTGGCATTAAATAACCTACAATGCTCGATATGCCATAAAACCCAACCAAACCAGATCTTATATATTTAATATTTATGCATAAGAAGGATTTGGCATTAAATAACCTACAATGCTTGATATGCCATAAAACCCAACCAAACCAGATCTTATATATTTAATATTTATGCATAAGAAGGATTTGGCATTAAATAACCGAAAATGGTTGATATGCCATAAAACCCAACCAAACCAGATCTTATATATTTAATATTTATGCATAAGAAGGATTTGGCATTAAATAACCTACAATGCTTGATATGCCATAAAACCCAACCAAACCAGATCTTATATATTCAATATTTATGCATAAGAAGGATTTGGCATTAAATAACCTACAATGCTTGAAAATGGTTGATATGGCATTAACCCAATCAAACCAAACTAACAATAATTAATCTTCTTTATATATGAATAACCTAAGTAAAGCTAATTAACCGGAAATATTAATTACTCTAATTGTAAAACCTTGTTTTAATTATTTCTTCATGAATTGTTTAATTAAAGAGTAATTTACAAATTCCTCCATTTTCTGTGTTCATTTTTAACGAGATTTTTATTTCTATATTTTTCAATCAAATTTTTCTTGTTAACGTTTATTCAGTGTTCTAAAGTTTAATAATCTTTATTGATCTGAAAGATCAGCCCTGCCATCCAAAATAAAATTGCTCGCCATATTAATACACGTTGACTACAACCCTATGAGGACGGATAAGACCCCGACCCAAAAAAGGGAGTCCTAGGTACGATACTAAAATGCCTCTGATGGGTTCTGGGTTGGGCCTGAAATCATTAGCAACAAAGACCTATTCCACAGTCTTCAGATTTTCAGAACAGGAACATCCTCATCGTATGTAATTTAGTGCCATACTCTTGACGTGATCGAACATGAAGAGTTGCAGAATGGATTAATAGAAATTCATCAAATATTCATTGATACATTTTTATTCAATAGTAAAATCCATTCTGATTGTATAATTTTTATGGTGATATACCCTATAATGTCACTGTACGGACCCTCCTCAACACTATGAATAGTGAATAGCTCGATAAACGAGGCAAGCGAGTCTAGTCAGTTACTGGTCTGTATTTACGTAAATATATACTGCTGTAAACCTTACATCTCTTTGTGTTATTCATTTCTGGCCTATCAAAACCGCAATATTACCAACGAGGATGAGATGTTTTTTTTCCTTCAAACCGTACTTTTTTTTGTAGGAAAGACTATTCTCTGTTGTTGTGCCAGGCTTTCTTTTCGCCGTTTGGTGAAGTCTTGTGTATGGTATAATGTCTTCGCAAATCATTTAGTTTCCTAATCACCAGAGATGTGGTCTTGAAGGGCCCGAAAAGAATAACACATAGAGATGTAAGGTTTACAGCAGTATATATTTACGGAAATACAGACAATAACGGTTACCAGTAACTGACCAGACTCGCTTGACTCGTTTATCGATTTAGTCACTATTAATAATGTCGGGGGCGGGGTCCATGCAGTGACGTCACGAGGTATATCACCAAACAATCAGAATGGATTTTACTATTGAAAAAAAAATGTATGAAAAAATACTTTATAAATTTCTATTAATCAATAACGTTTCACTCGCATCATAACGCGTGGATCCCTCAAAAAGTTCTAAACTTCAGACATAACGAAAAACAAAAGATGAACATGTTTGCCGCGAAGACACAGTACCTCTTCTTATAAAACTAGAAAAATCACGACTAGTTTTTCTAAGAAGTGTAGGTGTGCTGCAACCCCAAAATGTTCAGGAGTGGGTGGAGTGACCAAATATGGTCGACTGCTCGCTCTAAGTAAGTGAATTCGAACTCCATTCGTGCTATAAGGTTCATTTTCGGTTTAATACCCTTAGGGAAAGGATGAATGCACTTATCCCCCACCCCAGCTCTGGGGTAGCACCGCAATGGTTCTTCGTTTTCAGTAGCCTAGAAACGTTGGTGTGGCATTGAACAAAGAGACCGAACAGAAAAATGTTCAGCGATGCACCTCTTTCCGGGTGAGGCTTCTCGAGTCTATCTATCAACCAGTCTCTCTCTCTCTCTCTCTCTCTCTATATATATATATATATATATATACACGCTTAAATGAATATATGCATGCGTCTCTCTCTCCTCTCTCCCCGCCTCTCTCTCTCTCTCTCTCTCTCTCTCAGTATATATATATATAATTCTTCCAATCTATCTATTCAGACAATATATATATATATATATATATATATATATATGTGTGTGTGTGTGTGTGTGTGTGTGTGTGTATGTTTGTCACTTTTAAATCTATCCTGCTATCTATCTATCTATCTATCTATCAAACTAAAAAAACTTATTAATCTTTTTCTAGTTTTTTAAGAAGTTGTATTGTATTGCCACTACAAGAATGTGTGTGTGTGTCACTTTTAAATCTATCAATCTATCTATCTATCAAACTAGAAGAACTTATTAAAATTTTTCTAATTTTTTTTTAAGTTGTATTGTATTGCCACTGCAAAAATGTTCAGCTTTGTCCAGGAAGCTGAGAGAACTACATACTTGAGAAAGAGTTGATTTGACAGAGCCACAAAGAGGAGTTGAATCGTACTAGATGCTTGTGACATAGTAGAGATTTAGACATCGCAATTTGCACTTGACCAAACACAAAAAAAAACCAGAATGGCTTGATAGGATCACCTCGATCTTGGGGGTCAACCAGGCAAACAACAGTTGTTTCATAGACTATTGAAATACTTACGCTTGATTAATTTCAATAATACAACCCCACCAAAGTAAAGAAGTAAAAACAGGGAACAGAAAAGAGGACATAAAAATATGTACTTCTATTTTATTTCAGAAGGTGTGAACAATTTACTCAACGGGGCCTTCATTACTCCTGTTGGATTTAAGCTCAAAGTAAACAGTACCCGTCTGATTATTTGACCTCCCTCAAAATTTAACCTCGGCAAAAAAAAAAAAAAAAAAAAAAAAATAGCACAGCCCCGAGCCCCGTATACTGCTAATGAATATATAGGATTTTTTAAGCTCTCAAATACGTGTCCGGTAAATTCATCGTCACTAAATTCATCGCGATAAATTCCTTGTGTAGAAAATTTATCACATGATGAATATATCGTCAGCAAATTCAACGGGATTAAAATTTATTATTGGTAAAGTCACCGTTGAGTAAATTCATCTTCGGTTGGTTGGTTTGGTTGGTTGGTTTTTATGGCATATCAACCTTTCTTAGTTATTTAACGCCAAATCCATTTTTATACAAATAATTAATTCTATTTCAAACAATTCAGTTTGGCACACAGTTTAATTGTCAAAAACATTTCTCTTTCAAGCTGGGGTGTCCTCGTGGTGTAATGGTTAAAGCGATGGACTGCGGAATTGTAGTAAGCGAGTTCGTGCTCCAGTTGTGCTATTACGTTCACTTTCGGTCAAATACCCTTGGGAAAGGTATGAACCTCCTTATCCTCCCAGCTATGGGTTAAATAGTATCACTACTGTTCTTCTAAGAGAATGGCTTTGGCATTAAATAACCTACAAAGGTTGATATGCCATTAAACAAAGAAACCAAACCATCTATTTCAAGCTATTCAGTTTTGTCAAACAGTTCTAATTCAGCTAATTCAGTTTAGTATGAGTACAGATTTTGTTTACACACAGTTACATGTCAAAACAGCTCTATATTAAACAATTCGGTTTAATGTAAGTAGAGTTTCAATGTCAAAAACAGTTCCGTTTCAAACAATTCAGTTTAGCATAAGAACGCAGTTTAAATGTAAGTACAGTTTGTCAAAGATTTATTTCAAACTATTCAGTTTAGTCAAATAGTTCTATTTCAAGTAACTCAGTTTAGTTCTATTTAACCCATAGATAGGTGCTACCATTCCGGGCCAGAGTGGACCTGGGAGCAATGGCAATGAAGGGGTGCTCCACATTTCCCAAAGCTCCAGCATTACTGGAACCTTACCATCATATTGTTTAGTGTCATATGCAGGACACACGTTGGAGGGGAGGTCTTACCCCTCTGCAGAGATGCAGATTGTGTATTCTACTGCCCCAGCCGACTCGGCAAAAATGCATAGTGATAAATCCTTCCTGTGATAAATTCATCTCCTGGTAAATTAATCCTATAGTAATTTTGTCGTCGGTACATTCTTAGAGAATAAATTCATCGCATATGTAAATTCAACCTCGGTAAATTCAGCATAAATTCATCGTATAATAAATTTATCATCGGTATATATATATATATATATATATATATATATACGGTAAAGATGCTCTTACATAGTAGTAATAAGCAAAAACAAAAGTTACATCACTTTTGTAATAGATCCTCCATTGATGATTGCCCAAAGTCGGACAGAAAGTACTAGGGATATATACAATTATGGACAATACATACATCAATTCCTGCCGAATACGATATAAGCAATACAGCAATACGATCGAATCCAGGAGAAAATATGTAGACAGAAAATATCTATTATGTTCAATGAAATTTGTATATATATATATATATATATATCAAATCATGCCGATCATACGGTATTCTTTGACTCTCTCTGTCTGTCTGTCTGTCTGTCTGTCTCTCTCTCTCTCTCTCGCTATCTATCTATCTATCTTTCTATCCCAATCACCAATTGTTCCTTCCTGGTACGCTAGATCGCATCCAGTGTCCGTGAAGAGCTGATATATATAATTCCTTACTGATCGACGAATATAGGCCCGTCCATATATAGGAGTTCATAGGGAAACGTCACTGATGAGTCCGCCCTAATTTCAACAGCAGTCACCAGCATGTACTCTTTGAAATGAGCGATTAGTAACTGCCCAGCTTGTTTGTGGGGTGTTGCTTCTAGGATTTATTCAAAACAGCCTGTTGCGTTCTTTTGTCCTCTATGTCAGAGACCTTAATAAACCATTGAGCTGTTAGTAACATAGTTTGAGGGATAATCAGCAAGATGAAATTATAATAATGTCAAAATTCATGGGGCGCGTGAGAAACGGAAGTTTTAACGTGGCTTAGTGGAAAGTGTGAGAAAAGAAAAGAAAATAGAAAAACTTATATTTAATTTGCTGATATTGGGAAACATGAAAATAAATTGGAAAGGAAAAAGAAGGATGGCCGGTTTAGTATCAAAAGTTAATCCCGGAACAAAGACTGTCATATTTCAAAGAGGGATTTTTAAAAAGTGTTTGAGTGTGTGTGGGTACGATTGTATTTACTCTAAGATTCGGATTAACATTAGATTATTTGTTCATAGATTATCAATCTGCTTCTCTCTAGATCCTCATATAATTGGAGAGACTTGAATGCTTATATGGGTAATGCATGTGTGTACCTATATATATATATATATATATATGCGCACACGCTCACATATACTTACCTAGATTTGAATGTATGTATAATTAGACATAAATATCTGCGGGAGGGTCTTCGTAGCCTAATAGCTAACGTGCTGGTAACCTACATATTGGTAACCAAGTTCAAACTCGAGTTGTAGTCCAGTCGGCTAGGGCAGGAGAATATATTGACTGCATCTCTGCAGACGAGTAGGACCCCGACCCACAACGCATGTCCTGGATATGACACTAAACCATTTAATGGCAAAGGTCCAGTCTTAGAGACTTGGGGAATGTAGAGTACCTCTTCATTGCCATTACTCCCTGGTCCACTCAGATTCGGAGTGCCAGTACTTGATAGGGTACTATTAGTGAGTCAAATATGATAAACAGTGTGTACACAAGTGACTGATGCTAAATTGAGATTGTCATATTGCAATATTTGAAACCATATAACTGTGTGCAAAAAAGAGCTCAGATTATAATCTACAAAATGTGTTTACAAATCATATATATATATATATATATATACGAGGATCATTAAATAAGTTTCCAGACTTTTTTTCGTATGGGCACTTTTATTGATAGTGCACACATGAAACTAAAGTCCCCTTCGAAGTAATCTCCTCCGGCAGCGATGCACTTGTTGTACCGTTCCAACAACTTCTGGAAGGCCCCATGGAAGTCCTCTTGTGTGAGCTTAGGTAATAAGTCACAGGGAGCAAGGTCTCGACTATAGGGAGGGTGAGGAATTGTCTTGTTTGTTTGTTTGGTTTGGTTTGTTTGTATGGCATATCAACCTTTGTAGGTTATTTAACGCCAAATCCATTTTTATGTAAATAATCTGTTCTATTGAAAACAGTTAAGTTTAGCATAAGTACAAAGTTTAACTGTCAAAAACATTTCCATTTCAAACTATCTAAGTAGTTATATGTAATAATTCAGTTAAGTGTAAATACAGTTTTAATGTCGAAACAGTTCTATTTGAAATAATTCAGTTAAGCATAAGCACGCAGTTTAAGTGTAAGTACGGTTTGTCAAAACTTTTCTATTTTAAGCTATTCAGTTTACTCAATTCAGTTTAGCATAAGTAGGCTGTTAGTTCTATTTAACCCATAGATATGGCCCTATCAGGTGCTACTACTCCGGGCCAGAGTGGACCTGGGAGCGATGGCAATGAAGGAGTACTCCGCATTCCCCAAAGCTCCAGCACTGCTGGAACCTCACCATCAGATTGTTTAGTGTCATATCCAGGACACTCGTTAGGGGGGGTCTTACCCCTCTGCAGAGGTGCAGTCAGTGTATTCTACAGCCCCAGCTGACTGGGCAAAGGAATTGTCTTAATGCCCATCTTGGTCAAATAGTCTGTGACAAGGATGGAGATGTGGACGTAGGAATAAATTTAAACTATAGAAAAATATCATAGAAAATGTATAATTAACCAAAAAATAGGATTAATTTGAGATTTGAGGCGAAATGAATAAAATAAAAAAATGGGAGGATACCATGTGATGTGTACGTACTTTTCAATAGAAGGGTAACTGAGTTAATGGCACGAATATAAATTTTGAATTTAAAGATTTTAATTCAAATTTTGAATTTAATTTAAGATAAGTATTACTGTAATCCTTACGTAAGGTTATTAAGGAATGTTATACTTCCCTAAATTATTATTAAATTTGGAGTTTTATGATGAAATATACTTAGAATTTAAAAATTTGAAAAAATTGATTTTCTGTGATTCCAACCGGTAATAAAGAATAAAAAAAAATAAAAAACGGAAGTGCGTAAATGGGGAGGAAACACTTCACCCGTCTTCTACCCCTTCTCACCCTTTCCTCCAGTGTCTATTCTGTCTATAATTATTTTATCCATTAGATCTGAAGAAGTCCTGTTATTTTTGTTGTTATTGATTCATATCAATACCTATAACAGGATGGAAATAAATTTATAATCCTAATGTGACCATTTTTTTTTTTAAGAAATTATTGCTCTGTGATATCAGTTACATTGAGCTCTTTACAAGGAAAATTTAAATGTTCATAGTTGAATGATTTTTTCCTGACGGAATTATTCCCGTCTCCAGTTTAACTGGACTGAATAATACATACAACACACATATATATGTTTTTTTTTTTTAATTTTAATTACCTGTGCTTAATTGAGTTACTTAACTAACCAAATGAAGGTGCCTGCACTCTTTTCTAAACAATTTAAGTCTAATTTGATAAGAAATTGTGACGATTTGGGGGGTAGGGGAACATTAAAAGAAATACAACGGAGCAACTTCAAACCAGATCGTGGGGTGAGGTGCTTCTACCAATAGAAATATCGCCGGAGTCAGTGTGATGAATGAAGAAGAATGCCGTTTTATTCATTGTTTATTTTCATTGCTTTGGAATGTATAAAACAAAACGAAAGAAACAGAGATATTTTAAAAGTAAAAAAGAATGAAGAAAATTATAAGAAGAAAAAGAGGAAGACACAGGAGATGAATTGAGAAAGAAGAAGGAAAGAAGAAAGGAAAGAAGTGAAGAAGAGGAATAATAAGAAAGGAAGATTAATAATTAGAACGAGAATAAAAGATAAAAAAGAAAAAATTAAGATAAAATGAAAAATATTTCTAGAAGAAGAAGAAGGCAAAGATGATGAAAAGGAGACTACGTGTAAAAGAACAACAACCAAAGAAAGAAAGAAGAAAGAAAAAAGATATCAGTAAGATGGTTAGAAGAAGAAGAAGAAGAAGAAGAAGAAGAAGAAGAAGAAGAAGAAGAAGAAGAAGAAGGCAGAGATAATAAAAAGGAGACTAAGTGGAAAAGAACAACAACGAAAGAAAGAAAGAAAGAAAGAAAGATGACATAATAATAATGATAATAATAATAATAATAATAATAATAATAATAATAATAAGAAGAAGAAGAAGAAGAAGAAGAAGAAGAAGAAGAGATAATAAAAAGTAAAAAAAGGGAAAAGGAACAACAACCAAAGAAAGAAAGAAGTAAGAATAAAGTAAATGGGAGTAAAATGGCTAGAAGAAGAAGAAGAAGAAGAAGAAGAAGAAGAAGAAGAAGAAGAAGAAGAAGAAGAAGAAGAAATAATAAAAAGGATACTAAAGGAAAAAGAACAACATCCAAAGAAAGAAAGAAAGAAAGAAAGGAAGATGACCGTAAAATATAATAATAATAATAATGATAATAATGAATTAATAGTAAAGAAGAAGAAGAAGAAGAAGAAGAAGAAGAAGAAGAAGAAGAAGAAGAAATAAAATGAATTAATAGTAAAGAAGAAGAAGAAGAAGAAGAAGAAGAAGAAGAAGAAGAAGAAGAAGAAGAAGAAGAATTGTGAATGGACGAAAAAAATGAAACAAAGAAAGAAAAAAATAATCTAAGACAAAGGAGAAAAATTGGAGAAGGAGGAATAGTTCAAGTGGAAGATAATTGAAAGAGAAAGTAAAAAAAGGAAGATAAAGTGAATTAAATTGAATGCACGAGAAGAAAAGAAACTGGAAAAAAAAACAACAAAAAAATAAGAAAAAGCTGACGTTTGAAAAGACAAGTAACACCCCCCCACCACCACCAACAACAAAAGAAAAAAACACGAAGAGAAAAAAAAAAGAAGCGAAAATAATTGAACAATAAAAGAAATTTGAAAAACAAAAACAAATACGTAAATAAGACACATCTTAGGAACCTGTAGTGGCGTTATGGTTAACAAGCTAGATTAATAAACCTTCACAAGTGAGTTCAAGTCCTGTCGAGTGCCTCATTTAAACGGCTTTGTGTCACACCAAAGCAAAAAGATACAATAAAGACAAAACCGCTTCAGGTTAGCAAGCTAGACTAGCAAACTTTTACGAGTGAGTTCGAGTCTCATTGGGTCGCTCATTCATACGGCCTTGTGATACACCTAAGCAAAAAGCTTAGTAAATTATTAAAAAAATAAAGACAAGGGGGTCTGGGGTGATGTAAGGGTTAACAAGCTAGACGAGCTAAAATTGACAAGCGAAAAAGCTTCGTTTATTATTAAAAAAGACACATCTTTTTGAATGACCTCAGTCATACGATATTCTGACCCCCTCTCTTTAAAAAAACTGCAGAGTTGGAGAAAGGGAATTGGGTGATTTAATCTAGTCAAGATTTAATCATATTTACTAACCCCTCCGCTCGGGCAGGATATGACACAAGGTCAATTTTTAAAGCGGAGTTTAACAGGTTTGAATTCAGAGTTTTCCTTCTCCTAGACTAGTTGCCTCACCAAGGCTAAAAAACCTAGTCTGTCCTACTATTTACCCATAGCTGGAGGGAGAATAATTGGATTCCTACCTTTCCCAAGGGTATAAGTGCGATGTGAAATGCAATCAGTCTCGTCCAGAATTTGAACTCGTATCGTCGTGTCCATTTCCTACGACGATAACCATTACACCACGGGCACCTCTTGGTCAAGATTTAATGCTTTATAAGTAGTGTTATTCCATGACATAATATATCAGAGAATCGATTCGTAAACTTGTGCTAGGGGCGTACATAAATCGAGGGTTTGCCACTATTTAAAGATTGAAGACAAAAATCAACTGATTCTCATATTGGGGCCTCGTTTGCTTTAGGAGGTACTGCCTACTTCCATTGAATATTTTTTTGGGCTCACATGCTTCACAAACCTCACACTCGTTGCCCATCTTCTGTACATCTCTCTCTCTCTCTCTCTCTCTCTCTAACTTTTGACCTTTCTTCTTCCTCTTTATCCTTGTCATACGATTAGCTTTGTTTAAAAAGTTCCTTATCTATCTCAGTTTTTTCATCTATCTATCTGTCTTTCTTTCTTTCTTGTCCGTGGTGTAATGTATAAACCGATGGACTGCAGAATCGTTATAAGCGAGTTCGAACTCCAGTTGAGCTATTACGTTCACTTTCGGAAAAATACCCTTGGGAAAAGTAAGAACCCCTTATCCTCCCGGTTATGGTTTAGATAGTACCACTACAGTTCTTCTAGAAGAATGACTTTGGCATTAAATAACCTACAAACGTTGATATGCCATTAAAACAAAGAAACCAGACCAATTTATCTATCTGTTCGTATGAATATATATATATATATATATATATATATATATATATATATATATATATATATCTGTTTGCCTCTCACTATCTCTCTCTATATATATATATATGTGTGTTTGTCTATGTCGCAATATGCTGATATATCAATCATTTTTCCTATCCTATTCAGACTCTTTTCAATATATTTCTCCCAACATTTAAAGAAAACAAAGGAATTGAGCCATGAATCGGAACAAATAATAATCCGAGTGAACAAGGTCAGGACTATTTGCTGGGTGAACCCACCTTCGTGCCAGTTCTTTGTTTCCGCACTAATATCAATTCTTGTCTCGAGGGTGGGGTCCATCAGGCAATACCAGTTTTGTCGGGCTAAATTTATCCCATGATACACCCCACCCCAAAAAAAGAAATGCGGAAGTAATCAAGATTTTTTTTTTTTTGTGACGACAACGCATGTCTCGATAAAACGAGTTCATGCTTTAGTGAGGAGTTAAATAAATTAGTAGCAGTTCTTCTGTTTCCAGGCGAAGAACTCCTTCATTGATGTTTCCAATTCCTGTTGGTTGTGGGAACGTCAGGAGAACAGGAATTGAGTCATGGATCGGAAGAAGTAATAATCCGAGGGAGCTAGATCCAGATTATATGCTGGGCGAGGCGTCCGTTGGATTCCTTCAAATACCAGAAGATTATTCCAGAAACTGATGGATTGACTTCTTGGTGGCATGTCGTTTATAAAGTTCTAAGCCTCACCAAGAAACATTGTCACTAAACAATGTGATGGTGAGGTTCCAGTAATGCTGAAGCTTTGGAGAATGTGCTCTCCAGGCCACTCTGGCTCGAAGTGGTAGCACCTGCTAGGGTCCTATCTATGGGTCAAATAGAACTAAACTTTGTACAGAATTGTTGGAAATAGAGCTGTTTTTGACGTTGAGACTCTGTAACTATGCTAAACTCCAGGATTACTGGAACCTCACCATCAGATTGTTTAGTGTCATATCTAGGACACTCGTTATGCGAGAATCTTACCTTGATGCAGAGATGCAGTCAGTGTATTGTACAGCCCCAGCCGTCTGGCAAATGAGGCTTGGCTGCTACTGATTAAATGTAGCCAATAAGAGACTTCTAATTATTCTGATGCCTTGGCTGTTTAATCGCATCACATAAACTGTTAATTGAATTATAAAATTAATGCCAGGGTGGACAGATTTTTCTGCGCCAGTGCGTCAAAAGCCCTTTTGATTGAAAAAAATCCACACCGTCAAGCCGAGAAAGATGTTAGGCCACACCGATCTTCGGATCTTAGTGCATGGGATAAATCCTACTATTAATAACGCTTTGAGGCCTCCGTAATTTTTAAAAACCAAACATTAAAAAAACCATAAAACAATCAAATTAAAATAAGATCATGTATCAAATTTGAAGCTGAGACACAAGGTCAGTTTTTTAAGAGGAGTAAAGCTGGTTTAAATTCAAAGTTTTCCTTTTTCTAGACTGGTTGCCAAACCAAGGCTAAAAAACCTCCCTGCCCAACTATTTATTCGTAGTAATTAAAATCACAGGTGTATTTATATTTTTCCCAAAGGTATTACCTTGAAGTTGTAGTCCTACAACACTAAATATGAATTTAAGTGTGTAACGTTACCGGTGGTGTTGAAGGTTGTAACAACAAAAATACAAAACGATTCTGAAGTTTCTTGATACGAAAATATGTTGCTCCTACTGTTTTTACAGTAGACGCCGCGAAACGAGAGAGATAGAAAATCAGAATTACTTGTTGAACATTTGATAGACAGAAACTTTAACTTGTGGCAGGCAAAACAGATAAACACAGACTTAGATATCTCATCTTCACCGACCGAGTCCTACCCCAACAGGGCAGCTTGTCGTCCGTTGTCTCCAACGGCACTACTTTCGCCGACTGTTTCCGTCTTCGACTGGAACTGACTCTACGTCTAATAAATCTTTTACATTTACTTCTAATCCTTTCTTTCTGTTGTGGTCTTCAGGTAAGACTGGTGGAAGAACAACTCAAACAACGGGTGATAGGTGAACGTTATTGTATTAGCAGAAAAAAGGAAGTCATACAAAATAAGTACTAGCCGTTCTCGGTTTGCAGTCTGTCTTCCCCGAGTGAGCTACCTCGGAGAATAAGTTTAGGTTGGACGAGTCCATCTTTGGGGTATGGTACGATATGTCCCCATAACACTTTCCTAATCTGTTAGTGACACATAATCACAAAAAAAAAAAACTTTTCAGTGATACGTCATTGCCAATATAAGCTAACATCCCCCGAAACGTTTTTCTTCAATATTTCACTCACAGTTGATTTCAAAACAAACCCGCCAGTTTCATATTTTGAAAGGAACTGACACTCGAATGCAAAATGAGGTTAACCTGCTTTGACCTTTTCAACTCGAACTTGCAATTACAAAGTCAATTTTTTTTGCTAGCACAGAATTTATCACTAAAATAAAATAGTTAACTAAAATAATTTGTTAGATTAGTTTGGTTTAGTCTTATGCCATATCAACCTTTGTTAGTTATCGTTTATATATATATATATATATATATATATTATGTTGTGAAATGATTATCATCGTAGGTAATGGGCATGGTGACACGCTTTCAAATCGTCAACGAAGCTGATTTCTTTTCACATGGCTTTAATATCCTTGAGAAAGGTATAAATCCAATTATTCTCCCGCCATGTACTGATTAAATAATTCTCATATATATATATATATATATATACTAGAATTATTTAATCACTACGGTTCATTTTGCCTTAGAAATGGCAAAAGAAAGCAATGTTTACGGTTGCACAATTTTTAAGGAAATCAATCATCATATCTCCTTTTATGTCTTCGAAGACTGTCAGCATGAGCTTCTTTATTGACGGCTATACTGGGAACCTTATTTCTTAAACGAGGCAGTCAATGTGTTTCCAGTCCATGAGATCTCTTTTCGACTCAGGGTAGCAGTGGAAAACCCATGTTTAGCTCGTTTTAAAACCTTTTTGAGTAAAATTTTCTTCTCTATACACATTACAATTTCTTCTGAAAATTTCCCACGATTTGAACTTTTCAGTAACTAAAGGTTTGATGGAAGACATCTATCCAAGCCTAGAGCACTCTGTGAGATTTTTTGCTTCTAAAGAAATATTATTTGGCAAAACCAAAATAATTTTCTGCTATAAACCAATTCCAGACAAAACTTCTGAAAATACAAATTATTTCAAATTTTTCAAACAAAACCCTTTCTTATTAAATTACTTGTATAAATAAGAAACGTAACTTAAAAATCAAATTTGTTTCATTTTATATATATAAAAAAAAAAATTAAAAAACATCCGATAGCAAAGATATAAACAAAACAAAGCAAATAAAAATGCGTTGTAATTCCCGAGCTAACGTATATAGCCGAAATACCTGAACGGTTAGATACCAAGTCTAGCAAAAATTTTGGTGGGTTTTGATCCAAGCTTGAAGCGTTTCAAGTATCTAGCCTCACTGAAGTGTTGCTATACAACAAAACAGCGTGTTTTTGGATGATAATATATATATATATATATATATATATATATATATATATATATATATATTGTCATCCACAGACAGATCTGTTTCGTTCTATCAGAACTCATCCGTGTTGTTACACAGGCTAGATTTCCGAAGCTGGGATCAAAAGCCGGTTGACTCAAACGCCAATCCAAGATCCTACCACTCAGCCACGAGAAAACCCGCGCAAGCGAAGGAAATTTAAACGGTTATGAATCACAATTGTTATTGTTTACATATATCCGCTTAACGGCTACCGAGAGCTCGATTCATATGAAGAGCCTTGCATGTACGCTAATGGCAACGCAATGACTTCATTCGCTAGAGAGCTCTACCCTACAGGGGTAGGGGAGCATATATATATATATATATATATATATATATATATATATAACAATAATGAATAAATATATATTAGATTTATATATTTAATGCCATGGAATTTATTCAACGACCTCAGGGTTTCATGGAGTTTTTACAAAACAACAATCATCAGGCAGTTACCAAAATGAATTTTGAGCACTCTCCATATTATATTGCACTTGGTTCACCACAAAACCCACAGTGATTTAGTGACAACCAACACTGTTATAATATATATATGTATATATATATATATATATATATATATATATATATATTGTTTGTGTGTGTGTGTGTGTGTGTGTGAATATGTAATCTTCCAAGGGGGAGCAGTCAATAGTATTTGTTGATATTGACTGATCAATTAATTCTGCATCTTTGCGTATATAGGTCAATGCATGCATGAATGAATTAACATATATAACTTAATTAATTCATTTGATTAACATTGATATTTACTCACGATTCGTAATTGCTCTTAAACAATATAAGTCAGGACAGATATAGATATCTATTCTGATTCTGTTTTTCTCCGGTAAATGATCAGAAAACGTAGCAAGCACTGAGGATCGAACTGTGGATATATACGGCTTTGTTATTGAGACACATATGATAAAAATCCTTCGTTCATACTTGAGTATTTTCCTTAGATAGATAGATAGATAGATAGATAGATAGATAAAAATGACAGCCAGGTCATAAGAAAGAAAGAAGGAAAGAAAGAAAGAAAGAAAGAAAGGAAGAAAAGTGTTGGAAGAACAAATAGAAAGGAAAAAATTAAAAAATAATAAATAAATATGTAAATAAATGAATAAATAAAGATATATATATATATATATATATAGAGAGAGAGAGAGAGAGAGAGAGATAGATAGATAG
>OY757932.1:55084170-55154170 GCA_963585895.1 Sepioteuthis lessoniana | reverse complement strand
ATATATGTAAATATATTTGTATACATATATATATATATATATACACATTTAAATCTAAGTAAGATTAAAGTTGACGACCGTAGTCGAGGGTGTCCCGAAAACTCCCCTTTCAATAGCTACTACAATGAGGTGTAGGGGAAGACCCTACTCCTTTCCCTGGATTGCTCCACTTGACCCTTGATCCTTACCATAAAATGCTGAGTGTTAAGCAAGGAGGTATCAAGTACCATTTTTTTTGAGTCTTTGGTATGACTTGACCTAGGATCGAACCCAAGTCCTCCGGACCATTGGCGAACACTCTACTCATTTGATATATATATATATATATATATATATATATATATATACATGGGTATTTACATATATATATATATATACATGGGTATTTACATATATATATATGTATATATATATATATATATATGTAAATACCTATATATATATATATATATATATATATATACATGGGTATTTACATAGATAGATAGATAGATAGATAGGCTGATCATAAACGACACAAACACTTAGATGAATAAGCGGAATTAACCCACATGCAATCTTTTTGCAACATTCATATGAATCATGTGAACAATCTCGTGTTCGAGACCCTAGCGTAGTTTTAATGATTATATAATCCACTTACGTCGTTATCACGTTAGTTTCTTTCTATTTTCTATGGCAATGTTGATTTTAATAAGATGTGTAAAAAAGACTTTAAGTATAAAATTTTCACTAATTCAAGTACTTGCCAATTTTGCGATCGGTTGAGAATTATGAGAATCGCGAAATCGAAGAATCTCATGTTGCAATCAGAATGAAACGTGTTCAAACATGTATCAGGTCTTGAAAAAAAATACATTTCAACTATTTGAATTTGGAGTGTAAATTTGTAATTATTTCTTACAAAATATTTTAAATACAATGGTGATTATGACTGTAGAATCGGTTTTAAAGCATTAGGATATATATATATATATATATATATATATATATATATATATATATATATATATATATATATATGTGTGTGTGTGTGTGTGTTAAAGATATATCTGTATAAATATGCATGTGTTTGTATATCCGAATGTCTGTCTCTGTCACTCTTTTTAATATATATATATATATATATATATATATATATATATATTGTCATCCTCAGACAGACTGTTTCGTTGTATCACAACTCTTCAGTGTGGTTAGACACGTAGGACGCTTGAAGCTGGGATCGAAACCCACCCAACTCTAAGTTAGACTTAGTATCAGACAGCTCAGCCAGCAAACGAACCACGTCAGCACGGGAATTGTTAGGTTTTATGTAGTAGCTTTCGTTTGTTTACATTTTTGCGTTTCATATGCTCGGAAATACATATATATAAGTATGCATTTATATATATATATATATATAGGGGCTGATGAGGGCATGGTATCAAACGTGGTTTTACACGTCGTATGATAAAATTTTAAAATAGAATAAGATAAAAATAGAAATATAAAGCGAGAGAGGGAAATATAAATCAGAGTTAGCTTGGAAACGAGAAGAACCTTTCATTAACATATACATGTAAATATGTTAATACTCTCTCTTTCTTTCTCTCTCTCTCTCTCTCTCTCTCTCTCACTCACTCTTAAAACACACACACAAACACACACACACACAAATATATATATATATATATATATATATATATATATATATATATATACGAGGTTTGTTTAAAGAGTAACGATAGCGAGTAAGCCAAGTGAGCTATTGGCGAAAGAAGGATAAGCGGACGAATTTTTATCATCTTATCATATATTGGGAACAAAAGACTGTAACAATAATTTAGTTTTGATTTTTATGGTTGTTTTTCTTGTACATGTATTTTTTTACACCATCTCTTTTTCAGTTCGTTCACAATGGTCCAGCCGGCGAAAACTCTATCACTATGACTTTTTTGGAGTTGTACGAAGAAGTTAAAAAATAGGCATGAAGAAGTAAAAAATTAATCCTAGAACGGGAGGCTTTCAACTAGCAGAACTGATGTTAACGATGAGCGAGTATGGCTGGTGGGATTTAGTGATTACTAACTTTTCGAAAATTAGCTGGACATAAAAAAGGACAATGATCGTCAGATAATCAACGAATATTTGGCTATGTGGAAGATCTTCGCAAAATTGTGGCCAAGATGGCTGAATAATGATCAGAAGAAGCGTCGCATGAAGATATCTCAGGACATGATCGAGCTTTTTCAAGCTGAACCACACTTGCTTCATAGAGTCATCACTGGTCATGAGAGATTAATTTTTGAGTACGACCCGGAAGATAAGTCCTAGTGTAATCAATGGATGTGTCCGACGTCACCAAGAAATCAAGACTGTCGCAGTCAAAAAGAAAAATCATTTTGATCACATTCTTCGAAGTGAGGGGGTTATCATATTTACCCAAACCTTCCGCTCGGACAGGATATGACACCAGGTCAATTTTTAAGCGGAGTTTAACAGGTTTGAATTCAGACTTTTCCTTCTCCTAGACTAGTTGCCTCTCTAAGGCTGAAGAACCTAGTCTGCCCAACTATTTACCCATAAGGAGAATAATTGGATTCATACCTTTACCAAGGGTATTAGTGCTATGTGAAATGCAATCAGTCTCGTCCAGGATTTGAACTCGTGTCGCCGTGTCCATTTCCTACGACAATAGCCATTACACCACGGGCACAACCCTTGTTTCTATTGTTAACTAGCTGAGTTAAACGACGTTGCACACGATCAGGGAATTTAGATATGTACACCATTTAGTTTTTTGTGGGATGGCGGTCATTGAACTTTTTAAAAGATTTTCTCCAGCAAATTATTCAGCAAATTATTCAGCAAATTAGCCCAAGTTGTTAAGGAATAACCAAATAAAGATTTGATCAAACAAATACGAGGTGCATACGATAAGTTTCCAGACTTTTTTCGCATGGGCATTTAAAATTGTTGTAGACTCTTGAAAAGTATGTTATTGCTACACATCTTATGAGATGGCAGACCAATTTTTATGATTCCAGGTTGAAATGAACAGCTACAGAAGGAATTGGAATACACCCTACTAAAGCCTGATTGTCACAGCTGGTGAATTTCTAAAATTCAAACTGAACGTGAGGACACTTTAGAAGAAAGATATGCTATAAAATTATGTTTTAAACTTGGAAAAAATGCCACAGAAACGTATAGAATGCTTCAGACAGCTTTGGAGCATCTTGCATGAATCGAGCATCAGTTTTTGAGTGGCATAAGAGATTCAAGGAAGCCAGCGAGTCTGTGTGGGATTATGAGAGGTGTGGGTGGAGCAAGGAAGTCAATACATCAGAGTTGATTGGCCAAAGGGTTAGGATTTGGATAATTATGTTGAGGTTTTAATGGAGTTCAGGAAGAGATTCCGTCGGAAGAGGCTAGCACTCTTCAAATCGAGTCAGTGGCATTTGCACCAGGACAATACAACAGTCCACAACTCCATCCTTGTCACAGACTATTAGACCAAGATGAGCCTCTAGACAGATCCTCAGCCTCCCTAGTTTCCAGACGTTGCTCCCTGTGACTTTTGGTTATTCCCTAAGCTCAGAGGCTGTTGTTATGAGACAATTGAGGAGATGAAAGAGGCTGTGACGAAGGTCATTGACACGCTCACACAAGATGACTTCCATGGGGCCTTCCAGAAGTTGTTGGAACAGTACAACAAGTGCATTGCTACTGGAGGAGATTACTTCGAAGGGGACTAGAGTTTCATGTGTGTACTATCAATAAAAGTGGCCCTACGGAAAAAGTCTGGAAAATTATCGTATGCATCTCGTACTATTCAAAATGAATACACGTTAGTCACAAAGACACAAGGAGTTCCCATATGAAAAATAGTGACGTACTTCCTATGTTATTAAATAGCAACATTTTTTATGGCTTAGTTTTTTTTTTAATGGCATATCAATCTTGGTGGAGTATTTAATGGCAAATCCTTGCTGAAGAACACCTGTTAAACCCACACCATTACGGAAAAAAATGAGTTCATACCTTGCCCAAGGGTATTTGTCCAAAATTGAACGTCATAACGTGACTGGGGATTGAACAAGCGTAAACTTCAAGCTGGTTAGTTATTAGTCAGTCTTTAACCATTACGCTTCGGTGAGACTCCTGTCTTATACTTCTAACTTTGTTATTCCTACCAAAAATAAAATTTATATCGCATCATGTCTTCACATATATATTTGATTTAGTATACAGCTAAGGAAATAAATGTAATGAAAAAAAAAAAAAATTATTGATTGATGGTTGTGTTATACGGCAGATCAACCTTTGTAGGTTATTTAATGCGAAATCCTCTTTATGCATAATATAAACGCGTTTGTAAACGAATAGTTTGTACAGGATGGAACGATAAAATTGTCGTCCTGAAGAAAACAACACTACAGCTTTATTTTAAAACTTTTATTGAAAAAATCAATTCTTGATTATGTAGTAGAGCTGACATTTATTCAATGTAGCCGCCTTCAGCCTCAATCACCGCCTCGATACGGATCCGAAACTGTGAGCATGCCTTTTCCACGATCGTCGGCGGGAGCTCGGGGAATACTTGGCGGATGGCGGCGATCAGGCTGGCTTTGGTGTAGTGGGAGGTGATGTTCTCGACGTATGACCAAATGAAGTAGTCCAGCAGGTTCAGGTCGGGGGAGGAGGGGAGGGGTCAGTGAGAGAAAGGTACAAAGTCGTGGCACTACTTTTGAAGCCAAGCCTGGGTCTCTTTAGACTTGTGGGCCGGCGATGAGCCATGCTGCCACACCCAAGGTCTGCCACCTGATTGCACAAGGGGATCACCACACTCTTCAGCACATCCAGGTACACTTTCAAGCCGACTTCGAAGATGTGAGGGAGCATGATGTGGTCCTCACTTGAAACCACACCAAAGACCATAACCATAGCCAGAGACTTTGTTTTCATCACCCTGGGCACGCCCCTGTTATTCGTGGCAATCCAGATTTGCATTTTGAGGGTGATGGCAATGGTCCTGTTGTCATAACTTTGATCGGTTAAGAGCATGATTTGTACAGCGGCGCATCTCCGATCTCGATCGTTGAACATTGTGTCACTTTCAGACATGATAGAAGACTCCTATCGCTCTTGGGATTTGTACACAACTGGCCAACTAATAGATGGTCTACAACAAATAAAGAAAACCGGTTTTCATTAAACGGAAATGGAATCATGTCATCTTTTCTAGGGCGACAATTTTATCGTTCCACCCTGTAGATAACATTTTTAAACGAGGTAGAGCTCCTTAATTTGCATGTACTTAAATGGTTATATATATATATATATGATTTGTTTGTCAATAGTTTGTTGGTAGTGTAATTTTTAAATGAATAAGAGCTAATTTGCTCGCACACAAGTAGTACTATTGTTTGCACACAGTTAATTTCTTCCAAATGATCCGATTTTGTCTTAATCATCAGTTTTCACAGTTAAATGTTTTCAAATATTGTTAACATAAATACTTTCATATGCACACAGTTAAATGGTTTCAAATATTGCTATCTAAAATGAAAAGTTTTATAAGCACACAGTTAAATGGTTTCAAATATTGCTATCTAAAATAAATGGCTTTACATGCACACAGTTAAATGGTTTCAGTTTAGGCACAGGATGAAAGAGTTTCAATTGTTACAATTTAGCACCAATAAAGCTTATCTTGAAAGAAAAAGAAAAGACAGTACAATATACGGCTGAAACATATATGCAGTTGTATAAATATGCTTATATACCTCTTATATATATATATATATATATATATATATATATATAATGATAATAAATAGATATATATTAGCTCGACACATAACCACAAAGTGATTTACTGACGACCAACACTTATATATATATATATATATATATATATATATATATATATATATATATATATATATATATATATATATTATACCTCTTATATTTGCATATTCTTATATACCTCTTATATTTGAATACGTTTATATACCTTTTATATTTGTAGATTCTTATATACCACTGATTGCATTTCACATAGCACTAATACCCTTGGGAAAGGTATGAATCCAATTATTCTCCCTCCAGCTATGGGTAAATAGTAGGGCAGACTAGGTTTTTCTGCCTTTGTAAGGCAACAAGTCAAGAAGAAGGAAAACTCTGAATTCAAACCTGTTAAACTCCGCTTAAAAATTGACCTTGTGTCATATCCCGCCCGGGCGGAGGGGTTGGTAAATATATATATATATATATATATATATATACCGCTTATGTTTGCATATTCTTATATGCCTGTTATGTTTGTATATTTTTATATACCTCTTATATTTGTATATTTTTATATAACTCTTATATTTGTATATTCTTATGTACCTCTTATATATATTTTCACATACCTTATATAAATGTATTTCTATATAAATTATTTAATATTTATATTGGCAACTTATTCATTTACACACAGTCAAATAATTTCAATTATTATAATGTATCACTAACGATTCAATTAAAAATCACTAATTTGTTTGGGGTGTCCTCGTGGTGTAATGGTTAAATCGATGGGCTTTGGAATCGTAGTATGCGAGTTCAAACTCCACTCGCGCTTTTGCGCTCACTTTCGGGCAAATACCCTTGGGAAAGGCATGAACCCCCTTATCCTCCCACGTATGGGTTAAATAGCACCACTAATGTTCTTCTCGGGGAATGGCTTTGGCATTAAATAACCTACAAAGGTTGATATGCCATTAAACAAAGAAATCGAAACCGAACTAATTTGTTTACACACAGGTCACTGTTCTAATAAATCGATTTAACCTAAGTCATTTTTTTCCAACAGTTTCAAAGTCAAACAGTCAAATTTGACCCATAGATAGGTCCCTCTCAGGTGCTACCACTCCGAGTCAGAATTGACCTGGAAGCAATGGCAATGAAGGGGTACGCAGTACTTTCCAAAGGTCCAGGGCTGGAGCCTCACTATCAGATTGTTTAGTGTCGTATCCAGGACACTCGTTGGTGTGGATTTTACTCCTTTGCAGAGATGCAGTCGTTCATTCAACAGCCCCTGCCAACTGTACTGGAAAAAAAAAAAAAAAAGAAATCGTACAGTTGACAGAATGTCTGATTGGGTGTAATGGCCCAAGTAATCTATCGTTCACGTACGACTCGTTGAATATATAGGGCATTTAAAAAAAGATCTGACTCTGACTGAAAATATCCGGAACTTTTCGGTATCGTTAACGATGCATATCAGGGCCAGCCTTACAACAACTGGACTGATTCCTCCCTGTTAGACCTCTTGCTTAAGGGGGCCACACGTGAGTGCAATCTGTTCTTACCTCCCAACGTACGCACCAGCACATTGCAATATACTAGTTCTTAATTAGGCCGCGCACCTCCTAAATCTGACAATGATGCAAATAATTTTTACGAAATATCTTCAAAAACAATTTTATCAGGTGGCCCACAAAAGACTGACGTGTTTTGAAAGTCGTAACTTTCTTATTTTTTATTTAGTTTTTTATATTATTTATCAGATACTCTAAATAATCAGTATAAATGAAAAAAAAAACAAAAAAAACAAAACAAACAAACAAAAAACAAGTTACAGTGAGAAAATATGAAGAAAAATAAAAGGATTTTGAAATTCAGCCGACAGATCTTCAATTTCAAGACAAAGAAAATATTGTCTCGCCCATTTTAAAGTAGGCTACAGAATACTCCAACTGCATCTCTACAGAGGGGTAAGACTCTTCCAACAAGTGTCCTGGATATGACACAAAACAATCTGATGGTGAGGCTCCAGTGATGCTGGACCTTTGAGGAATGCAGAGTACCCAATCATTGACATCGCTCCCTGGTCAACTCTGACTCCGAGTGGTACTACCTGATAGGATCCTATCTATGGTTAAATAGAACTAAACTGTGTACTTTTGGAAGTGCCCATGGTGTAATGGTTATCGTCGAAGGAAATGGACACGGCGGCACGAGTTCAAATCCTGGACGAGTCTGATTGCATTTCACATAGCATTAATACCTTTGGGAAAGGTATGAATCCAATTATTCTCCCTCCAGCTATGGGTAAATAGTAGGGCAGACTAGGTTCTTCAGCCCTGGTTAGGCAACTAGTCAAGGAGAAGGAAAACTCTGAATTAAAACCTGTTAAACTCCGCTTAAAAATTGACCTTGTGTCATATCCTGCCCGAGCGGAGGGGTTGGTAAATAGGAAACAGTGTACTTATGTTAAACTGAACTGTTTGAAATAGAACTGTTTTGACATTTAACTGTGTGTAAACAAAAAACATAACTTATGCTTAACTGACTTGTTTGAAATAGAACTATTTTTTACATTTAAGAATAATCAATGGCCCAGTCGACTGGGACCGCAGAATATACTGACTGATTCTTCATAGAGGGTTAAGACTCCCCTAAAGGATTTTCTGGATATGACACTAAACAATCTGATGGTGAGGCTCCAGTAATGCTGGATCTTTGGGAAATGTGGTGTACTCCTTTACTGGCATCACTTCCAGGTCCACTATGGCCTGGAGATTTAACACATGATAGGGTTCTAATAAAATTAGTATTAACTTCTTATTAACGAAAAAGCCCGCTCTGGCTGTAAACTTTCGGAACTTCTATTGTGAAGTCGGTATTTCTCTGGATTTCCACAAGGTCTTTTTAGGGGGGGAGGAGCGAACTCGAACGAAAGTCATGCGTGTCAGGTGCGGAATAACTTTACCCCGTCAGCATTCCTCAAATGATGTGCTTCATGCATCAAGCAGGCAAAGAACAAGGTAAACGGCTCCATGGGGTCATGCTTTTAAGGTCAAATATAACCACCCGGCATGAATACTAGGAAGCCTACCCGAAAATGAAAATTTCGGAGTTGCTAGATATTTTTGGTGAAGGTATTATTGTATGAGTCAATATTTCATTTATAAGAACTTTACTGTATTTCGTAAAAATGAAATCTTGAAACGGAAAGCATTCTTAAAAGCAACGCCCCTCATCAAGGTACCCGAATAAAACTAAGAAATGTCGGTAATTTTCATTTGGGGGTGAATAGAATTTAAATTTAGTTAGATAAGGTACATCACTTCAAAAGTTCAAAAAGCACTAATTTAGACATTTTCTCTGTCTCTGTCTCTGTCGGCATGTCTCTGGTTTATGGGAATGAGATAGATAGATAGATAGATAGATAGATATGAATTGGCTGAATTTGATAGATAGATAGATAGATAGATAGATAGATAGATAGATAGATAGATAGATAGATAGATTTTATATTGTTTGCTCGATTGATATTTCTATTGAATTCGACTGCAGAGGATACGAAATTCCGCTTAAACGAAAGAACAGTCGTGTTTGTTCAACCGACTCTATCTAGTTCTCTATTTAATGGGATTGAGATAGATAGATAGATAGATAGATAGATAGATATGAACAGGCTGAATTTGATAGATAGATAGATAGAAAGATAGATAGATAGATATGAACTGGCTGAATTTGATAGATAGATAGATAGATAGATAGATAGATATGAACAGGCTGAATTTGATAGATAGATAGATAGATAGATAGATAGATAGATAGATATGAACAGGCTGAATTTGATAGATAGATAGATAGATAGATATGAACTGGCTGAATTTGATAGATAGATAGATAGATAGATAGATAGATAGATATGAACAGGCTGAATTTGATAGATAGATAGATAGATAGATAGATAGATAGATAGATAGATAGATAGATATGAACTGGCTGAATTTGATAGATAGATAGATAGATAGATATGAACAGGCTGAATTTGATAGATAGATAGATAGATAGATATGAACAGGCTGAATTTGATAGATAGATAGATAGATAGATAGATAGATAGATAGATATGAACAGGCTGAATTTGATAGATAGATAGATAGATAGATATGAACTGGCTGAATTTGATAGATAGATAGATAGATAGATAGATAGATAGATAGATAGATAGATAGATGTTCAGAAATAAATTGATTTATTTTGTATTGTTTGCTTGTTTTATATTTCTATCGTATTCAGCTACATTGTATGCGATATTCAGCAAAAACGTAAGAAAAGTCGTGTTTGCTCTTCTGACAGGGTAATTTCAAGAATGAAATCAAATTCAATGAAGATGGGAATGCTTGAAAAGGAAAGAAGAGAAGTAGAATCACCAAATGTACTAAATTGGAGGAGAATAGGGGATATACACGAAGTAAAACTGAACATGATATCTTCAAGTGATGAATCATCATAGAGTCCAATAATCGTGCGGTACATTCGAAATCGAGAAATGACACAGAATACATAAATTCAGTCCATTTGTATACAACTAAATCATGAATCTGTGAATTTAATTATTAATGTACTACAACGCATGTATTAGTAAGAAACATTATATATATATATATATATATATATATATATATATATATATATATATATATATATATATATATCAATAATATGAGACAGTGAAATAAATTTATAATGACTATTTAACCAGGTTTTTGTTCTCTGCTAACTGCACAATATATATATATATATATACATATATATATATGTGTGTGTGTGTGTATCTCTGTATGTGTCTGTGTCTACCCAAACAGAAGATCTGTGATACATCGAAACAGTCTGCTTGTGAATAACATATATATATATATATATATATATATATATATATATATATATATTTGTATGTGTATGCGCATGTGTGTGTGTGTGTGCGTGTGTATTTACGTAGATACATATATATATATATATATATATATATATATATACGTGTGTAGGCGCGCGCGCACGTGTGTGTGAGTCAGTAATAATATGATATACAGTTGATATACATAAGTTGAATCCCGTAGTTCCTTTACAATAACCACTACATCGGAATGTAGGGAATGGCGCTACTCCTTTCCCTAGATTGATCCATTTATCCTTTATCAGTACCTTATAATGTTGAGTGTTAAGTGAAGATTCATCAAGTAGCATCTTTTGTGTCTTTGGTATAACTCTACTGGGCGTTGAACCCCGGTCTTCAGGATCACTGGGGAACACGAATTGGATACGTATGTTCATCTATGCATATATATGTGTGTATATTTGCATATATATAAGTAAGTAAATTCCGCGACTGTAGTCGAGGGTGACCAGAAGGCTCCATTTTCAAAAGCACCAAAACACTAAAAAAAAAAAAAAAAAAAAAATAGCAAAATAAAAGTTTTCAGAAGATGGGTTTATATATAATTAAATATTTTGCCGACGGTGAAAGTTTCTCTCCGTTTTTATAAAACCACCGTAGAGCAATGTTGATAAATGATGTACAATCGGAATTTAAAAAATTGAAATATAATTCAAAAGATCCATCTCATATAAACGCTCAACTGATGATGACTTAATAAAAAAATGAAATATTTTACGTCGACAGAATATTCATGTACAAAGAAACACATCTGAGTACTTTATCTTTTTGTATCTTCCCCCCCCCCAATATATATATATATATATAGTCATCCACACAGATCTGTTTCGTTCTATCAGAACTCATCAGTGTGGCGAGACAGTATCTCCCCGTAGCTGGTATCGAAACCCGGTCGACTGAAACACCAAGCCAAAGTTCTAACCATTTATCCACGAGGAGATATTAGCTACGAAGTACATTTTTAAACGGTTATGAATCACAATTACTATTGTTTACATACATCCGTTCAACGGCCGCCGAGATCACAATTCGAATACGAAGAGACTTGCAAAGGCGCTAATGGCAACACGATTACTTCTTCGCTAGAGAACTCAACACTACGGGTGTAGGGGAGTATATATCTATAGTCATCCACATATTTGTTTAATTTCTCAGTCTGTCACTCTCAAACTCTCTTTCTATATATATATATATATATATAGAAAGAGAGTTTGAGAGTGACAGACTGAGAAATAAAACAAATAACGAAAAAGAGTATATATATATATATATATATATATATATATATATATATATATATATATATGAAAGGCAATAGAACAGGAGCCATTAAGGTGCATTGTAAGTCGTCAAACATGTTTGATTTAATTGGACTAACTTTTTGCGTCTGTCTATTTTATTTTTGACTCCTTCAAGTCTCCTTATGACTTCTGCATGTTGTGTATTTTGGAGGACAATATATGTTTTACCATTGTGTTCAAAGAAGTGTACCAGTTTGAATGTCCACTTGGAGAATGATTCTCCACCAACACCTCTGTTGTGACGTTTAATGGTCCACCCTTCTTGCGCAAGTTCCATCTCAAAACGTCTCAAAATACATTCGTTCCTCACCTCCAAATACAGAAAACTTCTTACAGTAAACACCTCCATATTACTCAGCGAAAGAAATAAAAACAAAAGAAAAACAAAACCTCCAAATTCTTGAAACCCTATAAGTAAGTAAAGTTGGCGACCGGAGTCGAGGGCGACCAGAAGGCTCTCTTTTCAATAGCTACTACACTAAGGTGAAGAGGAGGGCGCGACTTCTTTCCCTGGATTGCTCTACTTTACCCCCGATATGTACCTTATATGGCTGAGTGTTAAGCCAGGAGGTATCAAGTACCATTTTTAAAGTCTTTGGTATGACTCGACCTGGGATTGAACCGAGTTTTCCCGGACCATTGGCAAACACACTTTCTTTAAACAAGTTTAACTTCGAATTTAGCTACCTCATTCTAAAAGGCCTATAGCACATTTGCCGCTTTTCTTCCTCTTAACTCTTGAAAAATTTCATCATCAGTAAATTCCCTTCACCCTTGTTCTTCCTTCTAATCTTTGAACAAATACCTATGAAAAATCATCGCCCTTGGGATTTCATTTGTATTTACCCCGAATATGGCCTCAGTGTCAGGGGGTGTCCTCGTGGTGTAATGGTTAAAGCGATGGACTGCAAAATCGTAGTAAGCAAGTTCGTACTCCAGTCGCGCTTTTGCGTTCACTTTCGGGCAAATACCTTTGTGAAAGGTATGAACCCCCTTATCACCCCAGCTATGGGTTAAATAGTACCACAACTGTTCTTCTAGAAGAGTGTCACTGGTATTAAATAACCTAGAAGGGCTCATATGCCATTAAACAAAAGAAATCAAATCAAACCAAACCAATCAGTTGGGTCAAAAAGTACTCAGGAAACATACAACGCTTTTTTAAGTTTATTCCAATCCAAATTAAATCTATTCATTCGGAGACTTGAACAAATCAAAAATAGAATAGGCAGACACGAAGTGACTCTGTTTTAATGTATTCGTATATTTATATATACATGCATGTATGTATATGTGCATGTATTCATATATATATATATATATGTGTGTGTGTGTGTGTGTGTGTGTGTGTGTGCGTATATTCATAAAAGTATGTATAAATTTATATATTTACAAGCATGAATTTATAGTCACGAGTATTCATATATATATATATATATATATATATATATATATATATATATATATATATATGCGTGTGAGTGTGTATATATAAATTAGATATTAGTAAAAATGTATACTTGCTCAGACACGGTTTTATTTTGTAAATATAACCAAAAACCAATGATTAAATAAGATTTAATAAAATAATCCCCCACTAACAAACGATGAATTTTTTTTTTTAAAGTCTTGATTTTTACATATTACACATATCTTTCAATAAAGAAAATTTTACCGTTTATTTATATATATATATATATATATATATATATATATATATATATATATATATATATATATATATATATATAATTGTAGTATATTTGTTTTTACGAGACTTCCCTTTTTCAATTAAGACAATGTCAGAATAAGTATAATATTGCTTCTTTTTTTTCTTTTTTTTTTTTAGCTTTTTTTTAGCTTATTTGTTTCCGCCTGACTTCAGGAAGAAAGAAAAAAAATTACATTATACTTTTTATTAGGTTTTTTTTTTTTTTTGTTGTTGTTTGTTTGTTTTTTGACTATTTTTTAGCAATTTTCGAAATTATCTATTTCAAAATTGAAAATCTTAAAATATATTCCCCCAAACAGACAGATATTTTCATTTTGTATGAGACACATTTATTCTTTAATTATTTTTACATAAAATGTAAAAAAAAGGCAAACAAAAAAAAGAAACAGAGTTTTAAATATCTGTTGGATTTAAATTTTTTTTTTTTTTTTTTTTTTGCTTTTTTTTTTCCAGTTAAGTTCTTCACAGATTAATATTCTTGTCATTGATATCCAAACGTGAAGCAATTATTATTTCGATAGGAATCCTTGATAATTGACATTAATCATCTGCAAAACAATTTGTTTGGTGTGTATTACGCCTTAAAGAACATTTTCTCACTTTACATATCAGTGTATTAGATAATACGGGAAAAATATTTAGGTAATTTTTATAATTGTTTTTTAAAATTATTTTTTATTTTTTGACGTAGTTTTCTGCTATTGAGATACCTAAAACCACTTATTAACAAATTTATACTCAAGAAAGGACAAAAATCTTGGGATTACCAAACACAGAACAAGCTCCACCATATTCAAGATACCATAGGTGAATGGCCAGCAGGTTATAGAAGAAATAGAAAAGAAGAAGTAGTAATCTCCAGACTTCGTATTGGTCACACCCACATTAACCATTCACACACCCTAAAAGGGGATGACTCCCCAGTATGTCTAACTTGCAAAGTAACTCTCACAGTCAAACACATTCTCATAAACTATGATAGGTTCAGACAAATTCGCCCAAAACATTACCAAACAGACAATTTAAAGAACCTCTTCAAAAACTCCAAACCAGAGGAAATCTTAAGCTTTCTAAAAGAAATCAATTTCTTCATTAAAATCTAGTCAAATATAAAAAAAACATAACTAAAACTCATACCTTAAAACCTAAAACATGCACAAAAGACAAAAGCAATTTAACTCTTCTGGCATTAAATCACCCAGATAGGTTGATATGCCGGAAAACAAAACTCAAACGCAATTGAGATATTTTCACTGAAAAAAAAATGTAGAAAATTTGTTTAAAAATTTGATTGGTTTATGTTGCTTTTATGGCATGTCAACCCCTGTGGGTTATTTAATGCAATATCTTGTTTAGACATACATATTAGATATACATGATTTGGTTTAGTTTGGTTTTGTGGCATATCAACCATTGCTGTTTATTCAATCCTCTTTATACATATATATTAAATATATATGATTTGGTGTGGTTGTGTTTTATGGTATATCAACCATTGTAGGTTATTTAATGCCAAATCCTCTCTTTATATATATATATATATATATATATATGATTTGGTGTGGTTGTGTTTTATGGCATATCAACCATTGTAGGTTATTCAATGCCAAATCCTCTTCATACATATATATTAAGTATATATGATTTGGTGTGGTTGTGCTTTATGGCATATCAACAATTGTAGGTTATTTAATGCCAAATCCTCTTTATACATATATATTAGATATATATGATTATGTTTGGTTAGGTTTTATGGCATATCAACCATTGTAGGTTATTTAATGCCAAATCCTCTTTATACATATATATTAGATATATATGAACATGATAGGTTAGGTTTTATGGCATATCAACTATTGTAGGTTATTTATTGCCAAATCCTCTTCATACATATATATTAGATTTATATGATTATGTTAGGTTAGGTTTTATGGCATATCAACCATTATAGGTTACTTAATGCCAAATCCTCTTTATACATATATATTAGATATATCTGATTTAGAAACACATTTTTAGACACGCAGAGTTATATGGTCAAATAATTATATTTTTAACAATTCAATTTAGCATAAAAGTTAAATGGTTCCGAGTATTGCTATCTATCACTAACAATTCAATTAAACATCAGCCATTTGTTTACAAATAGTAAAATAATCAAACAGTTCTATTTCAAATAATTCAGTTTACCATAAGTAATTTCTTTACACTCAGTTTAAATGTCAAACAGTTCTATTTGGCCCATTGATAGGACCCTTTCCGGTCCAATCATTCTCGGTCAGAGTGAAGCTGGAAACAATGGCAGTGAAGGGTATTTCGCTAGCCCCAAAGCTCCAGCATTACTGGAGCCTCGTTATCAGATTGTTTAATGTGATAACTAGGACTCTTGTTGTGGGGAGAGAGATTACCCCTCAGCAGTTATGCAGTCAGTGTATTATACAGCCCCAGACGACTAGTGGGGTCAACTTTTTGAATGATAAGCTTTATTACTTAAAATATTTTTATAATATTAAATTTAATTTTAAATTAAGTTATTTGTCTATTTTTTTGTGACGAAGCTTGATGATTTTTAGCATTGGGGTGTGGGGTCTGACCATTGTCTTCATCTTTATTGCTATTTCCACAACGTTTCGGCTGATATGTCCTCCAGCAGCAGGACACATAGCGTAAATGAGACACATGAAGTTATGTGGGTTTCTTACATTTAAACGGAACCCTTAATCACAGATAGAATACCAAGCCTTGTATTCCTTTTTTTAGTGAAACAATTGTTACTTTGAGGGAAAAGTAAAAGAAAGTGTAACGATTACTTAAACCTTGCCAGAGAACTAAAATCTGTGAAACATGAAGTTGACGGTTGTCTAAATTTCTGAGACGAAGCTTGATGATTTTTATCATTAAGGGTTTTCAGACTATTATATTCACCTTTATTGTTATTTCCACATCGTTTCGGCTGATATGTCCTCCGGCCTTCTCCGGGTATTTGTTGTCTAAATTTCTGAGACGAAGCTTGATGATTTTTATCATTAAGGGTTTTCAGACTATTGTCTTCATTTTTATTGTTTCTGTTGAACTCGGGAACCTACATGGAACTTCGAACTACGTCCTTTATTGAATCCACTGGGGTCGCCTGTTCTGATTCCGTTAGCTATAACTTGTACCCGGTTATGGAGTTGGTTCCCTAAGCTTCTAAGGAGACAATCATCTGGAGGTTTCAGGTTCAAACTTGACTGCAGGCGAGTAACAATACAAGAATACTTAACACTTGTACCCGGTTATGGCTAACGGAATCAGAACAGGTGACCCCTGTAGATTCAATAAAGGACGTAGTTCAAAGTTCCGTGTAGGTTCCAGAGTTCGACAAACACCTGAAGAAGGCCGGAGGACATATCGGCCGAAACGTTGTGGAAATAACAATAAAGATGAAGATAATAGTCCGAAAACCCTTAATGATGAATTAAGTTAGTTTGTTTAGTATCCGCATTGTTTTACTCCGAAAAATATTAATTGGGAGGCACTGTTCATTTTATCATTCCGTTGCAATAACTTTGATTATCAAAAAATATTTCCATTGGCCTTATGAGTAAAGTGTTTACCAATGGTCTTGGAGACCGGGGTTCAATCCCAGTTCGATGCATACCGAAGACTCAAAAAATAGAACTTGATGCCGCTTTGCTCAACACTCAGCATTATAAAGTAAGAATGAAGGGTAAAGTGGAGCTATCCAGGGAATGGAATATCGCCTTCCCCTACACCTCGATTTAGAAGCTATTGAAAAGGGAGCCTTCGGGTCACCGTCGACAAATGTCGTCAACTTTACTTTTTTTATAAGGTAATTTATGTTTGAATAAAATTCATTGAAAATTAAACCTTTTCGATACTATTACACATATAAGTTAGCAGGCCGTAGTCTAGAGCGACCCAAAGGGTCCCTTTTAAATTGCTCCTAAACCAAGTTAGTAGGAGGAGAGAGCTACATCTTTCCCGGGATTGCACCTCTTACACTTGATCCGTACCTTATAATGCAGAGTGTTAGTTAAGGTCTTTGGTATTACTCAACCCGGGATTGAACCACAGTCTCCCGGTCAAAGGACGAACACTCAAAACATTATGCGAATCGTCCGGTTACTCATATATTGGGGAAACAACTTCAAAACAGGAAGATATGAAAATTTAGAAAATTTAGAAAACAAGAACTAAAATAAAGAAATATACCGAAAATAATACCCTATTTTAACTTTAAAATTAATTTCCAAGGAATTTATTTCCAGTTGGACGCAAGGCGGAACGGATATAAGCGTTAAGTTAATGAACTTCTAAGTGAAAGTAGCCGGAACTTACAAGTTTAATCCTGACTAAAGGTATAAATAAGTAACAAGAAATACTTACGAAAGCTTAACACTTGTAAAAGGTTATAATCAAAGGTTCAGGTCTGAAGTTCCATGTTGCCTTCCAAGTTCGACAAGAAATACCCGAAGAAAGCCGAAAGATGCATCGGCCGAAATGTTGTGAATATAGCATTAAAAATGAAGATAATAGTCTAAATACTGTGAATAATAAGAATTTTCTTCATTGGTCTCGTGGGTAGAGTGTTCGCTAATGGTCCGGGAGATCGGGGTTCAATCCCAGATCGAGTCACACCAAAGACTTTAAAAATAGTACTTGATACCTCCTTGCTTAACACTTAGCAATATAAGGTACGTATCAAGGGTAATGTGGAGCAATCGAGGGAAAGAAGTAGTGCCCTCCCCTACACCTCGGTGTGGTAGCTATCGAAAAGGGAGCCTTCTGGTCGCCCTCGACTACGGTCACCAACTTTACTTACTTTTTTTCTTTTAAGTAGACTTAATTGATATTAGAAGGTAACATCATCTGTTGGATTATTAAATATTTTCTTTTAGATTTGATGGAAATGTTGTTAGTGATTATAGTTATGATATTTTCTCTTTTATACAAGGTAGAGATGAAGAAGATTGTACACCCAGTAACAAAGACATAAGGGCAGATAGGAGGTGCCCGTGGTGTAATGGTTATCGTCGTAGGAAATGGACACGACGACACGAGTTCAAATCCTGGACCACGCTAATTGCATTTCACATAGCACTAATACCCTTGGGAAAGGTATGAATCCAATTATTCTCTCTCCAGCTATGGGTAAATAACAGGGCAGACTAGGTTCTACAGCCTTGGTGAGGCAACTAGTCAAGGAGAAGGAAAACTCTGAATTCAAACCTGTTAAACACCGCTTAAAAATTGACCTTGTGTCATATCTTGCTCGAGTGGAGGGGTTGGTAAATATACATAAGGGTAGATCACTTGAATAAGGGTATTTATCTTTATATAGTTTCAAGATATTTTAATAAATTACTTACTATGACAGACTAATATAAATTACTCAGAATTCATACCTGTTAAACTCTGCTTAAAAAAATTGACCTTGTGTCATATCCTGCCCGAGCGGAGGGGTTAGTTAAATATGATAAATTCAAATCTTTTAAAAATATTTACCTTTAAACATTTATAAAAATCCGCATGAATTTGTTTTGATAGGTTCTTCAACCATTACTGGGCGGGGTGTCCCCGTGGCGTAATGGTTAAAGCTAGAATATGTTAGTAAGTGAGTTCGTACTCCAGTCGCGCTATTACGTTTACTTTCAGGCAAATACTCTTGGGAAAGATGTGAACCTCCTTATCCTCCCAGTTATGGGTTAAATAGTACCACTACTGTTCTTCTCGGAGAATGGCTTTGGCATTAAATAACCTACAAAGTTTGATATGCCATTAAACAAAGAAACCAAACCAATCAACCATTACTAAATTTTATCAGTAAGAAAAAAGTAAAGTTGGCGTCGGTAGTCCAGGGCAACCTGAAGGTTACCTTTTCAATCGCTTCTACACCAAAGTATAGGGAAGAGCGCTGGTAGTGATAATATTTAACCCGCAGCTGGGAGGATAAGGGGTTTCATACCTTTCCCAAGGTTATTTGCCCGAAAGTGGACGTAATCGTGCGACTGGAGTTCGAATTCACTTACCACGATTCCGCAGTTCAGCGCTTTAACCTTTACAACACAGGCATACCTCCCCACATGACTGTGCACAAATTATTTGTATAATATGGGAATACTTGAAACCATATAAAGTTGGGCAATTTTTTTTTAAAGAGTAGTACATTAAATTTATAATTGTTTACAAATAATTATTTTCACTAGTTACTTGAAACTCAACCATTGCTTGCAAAATAAAAAAAGCAAACAGGCTGACTCCGGCATTGAATTACCCAACAATGGTTGGCATCCCGTAAAACTGACCAATTAACGAACAAATTTGACATAAATGGAAATTAATTATTTTATGTAAAGTGATTTTTGTTTACGAACGGTTTTTAGGAAATGGTTGAAACTTAAAAAAATAGGTAGATATTTGATCGACAGTACAATGTTAGAGGTCTCTCTCTAGATGTTATGAGAATCGCATAGATATGAACATAAAATAAATAAATAGGTAGATGATAATGGACATAGATAGATAGATAGATAGATAGACCTCAACTAATAAAATAAATAGATATATAGATAACTATGAACAGACTGAGATAGAAAGGGAGAGAGATAGACAGATAACTAGATCTGATCAGACTGATATATATATATATGTGTGTGTGTGTGTGATAGAAATATGAGGAAGGTTGGATAAATCAAACACTTAACACAGGTTTAGAAGGCGTGATAGTTCGTTCTTTTTATTCAAAGAACTTTCTCCTTTGAATAAAAAGAAATAACTATCACACCTTCTAAACCTGTGTTAGGTTTTTTATTTATCCAACCTTCCACATATTACTATCATAGTGTCAGATTCCCCACAATCTATCATTTCAACATATATATATATATATATATATATATATATATATATATATATATATATATATATATAGTATTCTTTGGTCCAGTTAAATCAGAGTTGGGAGTAATTCCATCAGGACAAGAACTTACTCATGAGTGAATATTTAAATTTTCCTGGGAAAGAGCTCAATGTAACAATAATACAGAGCAATAATTCTAGTTTTTTATCTAAAAGATATGAAGAAGCCCTGTTAATTTTTTTCGTATTTTTGAAAATTCCAAAAAATGCGTAACAGGATGGAAATAAATTTATAATCCTATGTGACCGGTTTTGTTGTTTTTCTTAAAGTATATATATATATATATATATACATATATATAAAGACTTATGTTTATTACAACCATTAAAAAATTAACCCTTTCACCCAAATAAGAAATCATGCACTTTCTATTTTATCATCAATTAAAATCTGCCAACCTCACAAACTTGTTTAGCTATACATTTGATACTACATACGATCATGTATATAAATATACGCTACATATTACTCACATATATCTATATTGATACATATCAACTACATCTATACTCATAAAAACATGCTTGCAGTCATATCGTCCTCATCAGCAAGGCATGTTAACATTACAGATTCTCTTGACCGTCTCTCATTATCTTATATATATATATATATATATATAATATCGAGAGAAGATCAGTTGGGACTGATTAGAACTGAGAATATACTAAAGAATTCTTATAATTCTTCGGGGGTGGGGGTTAAATGTATGATTATTATAAATACATAGAATTATAAATATCAAAAGTTAAAACATCTAACAGGACAAATTCACAGAATTGGAAGAAAACTCAATTGACCGTCATTTGGCTATTATAAATTTATTTCTTCTGGTATCTCGATAAGAACGATTCAAACAGCTATCACATAGTGGAGAGAAAAAAAAAGAAAAAATACTTCCCGAGAGTGTGTGTGTGTGTGTGTGTGTGAGAGAGAGAGAGAGAGAGAGAGGTCAGGAGAAACAAAAAAAATTACTTACCTGTGTTCTTAACTTTATTAGTACTGGAGTTTTGGTTTCCCATCTATATCTTTTCTTTTTCGTACAACAACATGCACTTAAGAACAGTACAATTTACGATGAACATAATATCAATTTCTCCTTCACAAATTACCAGCAAATAATTAGCATATCTAGTAAAAACACACTCATACACGCAAACACAAAACTGACGTCATTATTCGGTTGTACACCATTTTATTTAAAAATAATAAAGACAAAAACTTGTACTCCGGGGTTTGAACGAGTTAAACATATAAGTAAGCGTAATAGGTAAGTTCCTTGACGTGAAGAAGTACAAAACGAATATCGTTTATCCACCCGAGCCCTAGGGGTGGGGGCCTAATTACTTTTGATCTATTTAAGCTGTCGGCGTGAAGCGATAATTTCTCCTTTTATTTTAAGCCGCGAAACGCTGCTACACGATAAGCAAACTCATGACAATCGTGTATTCAAATTGATATTTATCACAGTCGAGTTTTACGAATATGACAAAAGCTGAGACTCACTGAAATGAAATTAAACGAGATGGGGTCTGCCCGCAGCTAATTACTCATATAATTGCCCCCCCCTTTTTAAATTTCTTTTTGTATCACTCGGACCCACTACGAATGCTTGCATAACAATCCATTCGTGTTTGTGAATAGGTCATAGGTTTTCGGTTGTGTTTAACGCCGCATGTATTCCCTGAAATCAACTTTGTCTGACATAAGGCCATGAGGGGTTAATCAGGCGTCACGAATCCAAACTGCTTAACTGTGGAGAATTTAAACAACTTTCATCTGTATCTGTTAGGGTCTCATCTATTGGGCACATGCAACAATCGATAGATATCAAATTGAATAATAAGAATCAGATGGCAATAATTGAAACTATTTAACTGTGAGCAAAAAAAAAAAGAAAAAGAAAAAAGAGCACTGACTCGTTAAAGAATATTACCGACAATTGGGAAGAGTCTTCGCCAATGATCCAGGAGACCGGAGTTCAATCCCAGGTCGAGTCATACCAAAGACTTAAAAAATGGTACTTGATACCTCCTTGCTTAACACTCAGCATTATAAGGTACGTATCAAGGGTAAAGTGGAGCAATCCAAGGAAAGGAGTGGTACCCTCCCCTACTCATCGGTGTAGTATCTTTTGAAAAGGGAGCCTTCGGGTCGCCCTCGACTACAGTCGCTAACTTACTTTACTGATACACCGACTGCACCTTTGCAGAGTGGTAAGACCCCCTCCCAACGAGTGTCCTGTTTATGACGCAAAACAATCTGATAGTGAGGCTCCAGTGATGCTGGACCTTTGGGGAATGCGGAGCACCCCTTCAATGCCATCGCTCCCAGGTCCACTTCAGCACGGTATGGTAGTACCTAATAGGGCCCTACCTATGGTTCAAATAGAAATAAACTGCTAAACTGAATTGTTTGAATTAGAATTGTTTGACTAAACTGAATGGCTTAAAATAGAAATGTTTTTGACAATTAAACTGTGTACTTACATTTAAACTGCGTACATATGCCTAACTGAATTGTTTGAAATGGAACTGTTTTTTGACCGTGAAACTGTACTTACACTAAACTGAATTTTTTTATATAGAACTGTTTTGACATTCAACTGTGTGTAAACAAATTCTGTACTTATACTAAACTGAATTTGACTTAACTGAATAGCTTGAAATAGAAATGTTTTTGACAAATAAAGTGTGTACTCATACTAAACTAAATTGTGTTAAATAGAATTAATTATTTGTATAAATGTGTATTTGGCATTAGATAACTTACAAGGGTAGATATGCCATAAAACCCAACCAACCGACCATCAGCTGAAAGAAGGAGATTTGTTTACGGTGGTGAAGTATTCGAGTAGAACCATCCACACATCCTTGATGAACTGATGACTGAAGAACACACTCCGAGTTTTAAAATCACTTTTTCTTCTACGTGGTTAGACAGTCCGGTTTACCCTATTACGTAATCCACTGATAAAGGAAAAGCTATTGTTGCATATTCTTCCAAAGGTCATTTGAATATATAGATAGGGCCCTATCAGGTACTACCACTCCATGCCAAAGTGGACCTGGAAGCAATGGCAATGAACCGGTGCTCTGCATTCCCTAAAGCTCCTGCATCACTGGAGCCTCACCATCAGATTGTTTAGCATCATATCCAGAACATTCGTTGGGAGGGGATCTATGACATTTATGGTTTGGTTTGGTTTGGTTTTATAGCATTTCAACCATTGTTGGTTATTTAATGCTAAATCCCGTTTTTACATCTATATCAAATATATGATTTGCAAAGAAATGTTTTAGATACGCAGAACTAAATAGTCAAACGTTTCCATTCATAACAATTTAATTTAGAATTAATCAACAAAGTTAAATGGTTGAAAGTATTACTGTCAATCATTAACAATTCAATTAAACATCAGTCATTTGTTTACATACAATTAAATGATAAAACAGTTCTATTTCTAACAATTCAATTTAACACCAGTCATTTCTTCATACTCAATAAAATGATCAAACTTCTATTCCAAACAATTAAATTTCGCATAAACCATTTGTTTGTACAGTGTTTAAATGTCATAACAGTTCTATTTGACCCATACAAAGGACCCTATCATTTATTACCACTCCAGGTCAAAGTGGACCAGAGAGCGATGGCAATGAACGGGTTCTCCTCATTCCCCAAGGCTCCAGAATTACGGAAGCCTCACCATCAGATTGTTTAGTGTCATATCAGGACACTCGTTGTGTAATATAATGGCCGAGGGAATTCGTTTGATGCTTTTGGGTTTAGTTAGGCTGAGAACCTTTCGGCTCAGTGCATGGGTTACTTAGGTGCAACATTAACACAGGTCGGGAATTTGAAGAAAGTTAGTAGAGCTGAGACTAGACAACGGATAAGAAGTGTTGACTTTCGCTTGCTCGTAGGGGCCTTGGGCAGGTGTCGCACGAGATGGGGGGCAGATGAAAAAGCCAGAATAGAAAGATTGTGCCGAGTATTTGTCGCTGCCTCCCACCAGACACGACTTGACACAAGGTCAAAAGCCCGAAGGCCGATTAAAGTGGGGATAAAGGGGAGAGGAGGTCGGGAACGAGCCGAGACTCGAACCCTGCTTGACTGTGCTGCTCATTGGCTCACTTAGTGCAATGTGAGCCTGATGAGGCAAGCAGTTTCACGAACCCAAATGTGGATCCGGGCACGTATGCCAGTTTACGGCTTAAACTAGACGCTTGGTCTAGTGCCGTATATGGGTGATAAAGGGGACAAAAGTGCAGCTCGCCCACCCGAAGGTTGCCCAGCCGAAGCTGGGGGCCTATTTGGCCCCGAGTCTGCTCTTGGTTTCGAGCACCCATCCGGCACGAATGCCAGACGGCCCAGCCAAATGGCCGGGAGTGTGCCTCTCTCTCCTTATGTCGAAAAACCTTTAAACCCAAAGGTAATAAAAAGTTTCGTACCTGAACAAAGAAGTCGTAAGTGTTTTTCGTGTTTCGAGATTCCTATGTTCTATGTGATATATGTATGTATGTTATGAACATCCCATGTACATTTCGCATATCCATATCGGGCTATGGTACAGTTGGGAAATTCTTACCGAGATGCAGTCGGTGTCGTCTACAGCCCCAGCCGACTGTGCTTCGAGGTTTATGCTTTAACATCGTTCCCTTTGTATTCCACACATTTATTTTCATCCATGTTGCAGGACTTGGATCCCATTGGTCTATTAAGTCATCAACATCAGATATGATATAATTGTATGAACTTACATGTATATATATATATATAAGAAGTGGATTAAAAAATCTTTTTGATAATTTTGTAATTGACCGTTAAATATACGTATGAGTGTACGTACGCATATATTTGCCAACTTGTGGATAGTGTGTACATATATATATATGCAAAATTAAGTCGGTGTATGTGTCGATGTAAGAGTGTCCACATGTCCATAGATTTGACAATGCCTGTTTGGGCAGATGCGTTAGCTTAACATGTGAAGATGTGGGTTGGTACTTACCCGAGGGGGAACGTTTTATCAATTAATGCCTGAGTAGACAGACCCACAATTTTTACATTTGCAGTCAACTCTTTTTCATAACATATAAAAACTATTCTCTTTCTTTCTTTCTTTCTTTCTCTCTCTCTCTCTCTCTCTCTCTCTCTCTCTGTTTCTGTAACATACTCTCAAAAGTATATATATACGAGGGGCATACGATAAGTTTCCAGACATTTTTCGTATGAGCATTTAAAATTGTCGTAGACTCATGAAAGTTCACTCTGTTATTGCTATACATCTTTTGTGATGACCGACCAATTTTTATGATTTCAGGTTCAAATCAACAGTTACAGCACCAATTAGAATACACCCTACTAAAGCCTGATTGTCACAGCTTGTGAATTTCATAAATGCAATCTGGACGTGAGGACACTTTAGAAGAACGATCTGCAATAAAATTCTGTTTTAAACTTGGAAAAAATGCCACAGAATCATATGGAATGCTTCAGACTGCTTTTGGAGCATCTTGCATGAATCGAGCATCAGTTTTTGTATGGCATAAGAGATTCAAGGAAGGCAGGGAGTCCGTGAGGGATGATTAGAGGTGTGGGAGGAGTAAGGAAGTCAATACACCAGAGTTGATTAGCCAAACGGTTAGGGTTAAGTTACTATGTTGAAGTTTAAAGGGATTTCAGGAAGAGATTCCGTCGGAAGAGGCCAGCACTCTTCAGATCGGTTCAGAGACATTTCTACCAGGAAAATACACCAGTCCACAACTCCATGCTCGTCACATACTATTTGACTAAGATGGCCATCAAGACAGTTTGTCACCCTCCCTATAGTCCAGACCTTGCTCCCTGTGACTTTTGTTTATTCCCTAGGCTTAGAGGCTGTCGTAATGAGACAATTGAGGAGATGAAAGAGGCTGTGACGAAGGTCATTGACACGTTCACACAAGAGGACTTCCATGGGGCCTTGCAGAAGTTGTTGGAACTGTACAACAAGTGCATTGCAGCCGGAGGAGATTACTTCGAAGGGAACTAGCATTTCATGTGTGTACTATCGATAAAGGTGCCCATTCGAAAAAAGTCTGGAAACTTATCGTATGCACCTCGTATATATACATATATATATATACATATATATATATATGTGTGTGTGTGTGTGTGTGTATATGTGCATGTGTGTGTTGGTGCGTGTATATATATGTATATGTGTGTGTGTGTGTGTGTGTGTGTATGTATGAAGAGGTGCTCTTGGTGTAACGGTTATTGTCATAGGAAATGGATACGGCGACTCGAGTTCAAACTCTGAATGAGGTTCTTTGCCTTTTCGATTGTGGTAATACACTTGGGAAAGCCATGAAACTAAGTATTTTCCCTCCAGCTATGAGTAAGCAGTAAGGCTCATAGGGATCTTTAATCTTTAAGGCAACTGCCCCGGGAGAAGGAAAACTCAGGAATCAAATCTATAATAGTTCGCTTAAAATTTGGCTCTGTGTTACATCTTCCTCGCGCAGAGAGGCTGATAAATACGCACACGGACACACACACACGTACATATATATTCACACACACACATACACATACACACACATATATATATATATTTAAAGAAGAAGAAAAGAAGAAATCTCTGGTTATGAAATAGAAGTAACTTCCTAACCCTAGCTATGGATAAATAGTAGGGTAGCCCGTGTTCTTTAGTCTTGATTGGTTTGCTTTGGTTTTATGGCACTTCAACCATTGTTGGTTATTTAATGCCAAATCTATTTTTAACGTATAAACAATTCTATTCCAGACAATTCAATTTAGCATAAGTACACAGTTTAAGCGTCAAATCAGTTCCATTTCATTAGTATAAGTATAGTTTTTTGTTTATACACAGGTAAATGTCAATACAGCTCTATTTCAAATAATTCAGTTTAACATAAGTACAGAGTTCCAATGTCAAAAAACAGTTCCATTTTAAACAATTCAGTTTAGTATGAGAACCCAGTTTAAATCTCAAAAACTGTTCTATTTCAAACAATTCAGCTTAGCAATAGTACACAGTTTGAATGTCAAAAACAGTTCTATTTCAAACAATTGAGTTAAGTTTAAGTTTAGTTTTTTGTTTACACACAGCTGAATATCAAACAGTTCTATTTCAAACAATTCAGTTTAACAAAAGTACACAGCGCCAATGTAAAAAAAAACAGTTCCATTTCAAACAATTCAGTTTAGCGTAAGTACACAGTTTAGTTTTATTTGTCTCAGAGATAGGACCCAATCGGGGGCTACCACTTCGGGCTTAGAGTTGACCAGGGAGCGATGGAAATGAAAGGGTACTCCGCATTCCCCAAAGCTCCAGAATTTCAGGAACCTTACCATCGAATTGTTTAAAGTCATATCCAGGAAAATCATTGGGTTGGTCTTACCCATCAGCAGAAGTGCAGCTGGTGTATTCTACAGTCCTCTCTCTCAGCCGACTGAACCATAACTTTCATTGGGCAACCAAACTAAGAGAAGGTTAACTCTGCATACAAACTCGTTTTAGTCTGCTTAAAAACTGACCTTATGTTTCCTTCTGGCCACGGTAGAAGAGTTGGGTGAATATACGCATACATATGCAAACACATACGTGCACACACACACACACACTCATGATGTAATATCTACCCTCGTTAGAAATGGCGCTGGCGAATCGGGTTCAAATCGTGAACTATCACTCGGGGTTAGAAAAATAGAATTAAAGGGGTACACCATCGATAGATCGCCAGAATTGGAGATGCAGAATTGGAGATCCCCCATCAGACGCAGTTTAGTGTCATACCCGGGACACTTCTTTTTTAGTAGGGATACAGTCAGCCTATTCTAAACCCCCACCCACCGACAGTTCTTAAGATACCGTGTTATTGTCTTGTAACAAAACGTTATAAAGAAAACGTCACCTTGGTAGTCCAACGTTGTTGTAACAGGAATAACAGACTCTCTCTCTCTCTCTTTCTCTCTCTCTTTCTCTCTCTCCATCCCTATTATCTATTTGGCCAGTGGACTGGGGCTGTAGAATTAAACCCTCCTAACGAGTGTCCTGCATGTGACATTGAACAATCTGATGGTGATGTTTCAGCAATACTGTAGCTTTGGGGAATGTGGAGTAACCCTTCATTCCCATCGCTCCCAGTTCCACTTTGACCCGGGGTGGTACCACCTGTTAGGGTCATTTCTATGGGTCAGATCGAACTAAACTGCGTACGTATGCTTAACTGAATTGTTTGAAATAAAACTCTTTTGACATTTAACTATGTGTAAACAAAATCAATATTTTTAATAAACTGAATTGATTAAATAAGAACTGTTTGACTAAACTGAATAGCTTGAAAGAGAAATGTTTTAGTGATTAAATTTTGTACTAATGCTAAATTGAACTGTTTGAAAAAGAACTGATTATTTGTATAAAATGGAATTGGCATCAAATAACCTACAATGATTGATATACCTAAAAACCGTGAAGGTGCCCGTGGTGTAATGGTTATCGTCGTAGGAAATGGACACGAGTTCAAATCAAGGACGAGACATAGCACTAATACCCTTGAATCTAATTATTCTCCCTCCAGCTATGGGTAGATAGTAGGGCAGATTGGGTTCTTCAGCCTTCTAGGAGAAGGAAAACTCTGATTTCAGACCTGTTAAAGTCCACTTAAAAATTGATCTTGTGTCATATCTTGCCCAAGCGGAGGGGTTGGTAAATATGGATATGCCATAAAACCCAAACGACCAACCAAACCTATAATCCATCACTGTTGGTAGGTCTTCTAGACTACACCCAATGTCCACGCAGAGATGATATGTATAAGTCTTCGCTAGTTGGTCAACGCTGGCGCGTCTACTTTTTAGTGGTGCTTCCATACTATAGTATTGATACTGCAGATAGGAAGTAATCTCGTTTCAGTTTGTTGGTGTAAAAAAATGGAACATTTCTAGGAACTAACATCCTAATCTTTTTGTTTTCGTTTTTATTCCACAGTTGAAGCAGATTATAATCATTCAGAAAAAAAAGTTCATATTTGAAATCAGTTCATTAAAAATCGATGATAACAGTAGTTGAATGCAAGAAGAATTTTGTTGTACAGTGTTATTACTCTTAGACTTCCGCAAAGAGACATTTTCTACTGCGTACAATAACAATAAAGATATGTTCCGAATAATATCTAATATAAGGACAGTATTTCATATCAAAGTATTTTTAAAAGTGGTAGAGTAAATGGACAAAAACAAGAACAAGAGGGAGGAGGAGAGAAGAAAGAAAAGGGAGCTATGGAATGAAGAAGAAGAAGAAGAGTGGATGTGGAGAGAAGAAGAAGAAGAAGAAGAAGAAGAAGAATGGATGTGGAGAGAAGAAGAAGAAGAAGAAGAAGAAGAAGAAGAAGAAGAATGGATGTGAAGAGAAGAAGAAGAAGAAGAAGAAGAAGAAGAAGAAGAAGAAGAAGAAGAAGAAGAAGAAGAAGAATTGTGGTGGAGAGAAAAAAGAAAAAGAAACTAGTGAATAAAGAAGGAGAAGAAAAAGAATGGTGGAGAGAAAAAAGAAAGGGTTTATAGGAAAGAAGAAGAAGAAGAAGAAGAAGAAGAAGAAAAAGAAGAAGAAGAATGGATGTGGAGAGAAGAAGAAGAATAGTGAAGGAGAGTAGAAGAGGAAGAATGGTGGGGAAGAGAAGAAGAAGAATGGTGGGCGAGAGAAGGAAGAAAAGGAAACGAGGGAAAGAAGAAGAAGAAGAAGAAGAAGAAGAAGAAGAAGAAGAAGAAGAAGAAGAAGAAGAAGAAGAAGAAGAAGAACCGAATTAAAGAGAAGGGACGTGGAGAGAAGAAAGAAAAGAACCAGGGGAAAGGACAAGAAGAAGAAGAAGAAGAAGATGGCAGGAGAATAAAGAGAACAGATAGAAGTTGAAGAGGAAACAGAAAAACAAATGAACAAGAAGAAAAAAAGATTATTTGAACGACCATCGTAATCCTTGTTGTTTTTATTACATTATTCTTCACTGAATGAAGACGGTTGATAAGAAAGTTTTATTTAATCATATTTTATCATATTCTGATAAAAATAAAATAAGTTATTGAATATAAGATTTATTCTTCTGGTTTTCGCCTTTATTCGATCATATTAAAAAAAAAAGGAAAAATCCAACGTGAAAGCAATAAAAGTAATTAGAAACTTTTTACAACCAAAAATATCCACAAAGAAATTTAAAAGCGAAAAAAATCCTAAGCTTTAAATTAGACTTTGTCGTGTTTTTCAGTTAAAAAGAAAAAAGAAAAATGTTTGACGACCCAAACCTAAACCTCAAGTGATATTTTGGAGATTTGAATGTTGCGTTTAATTTGTCATTTCTTCTTCTTCTTCTTCTTCTTCTTCTTCTTCTTGTCAATTTCCTGCTTTTTATTTTCTTTCTTCTCTACCTCTTCCTCCCAACACTTCTTCTTCAAATAATAATAATAATAATTATAATGATAATTCCTTTTGCAATCTCTTTCCTCTTACCTCTTTCTTTTCGGTAACTAGACCTTCATAGGTTACTTATTTTTTTCTCAGCCAGGGATTTCTTCTTCTTCTTCTTCTTCTTCTTCTTCTTCTTCTTCTTCTTCTTCTTCTTCTTGTCCATTCCTCGACTTTTCTTTTCTTTCTACTCTCCCTTCCTCTCCCTACTCTTCTTTCTTTACTCTATCTCACCCTTCCTTCTCACTTTTCTTTCTTTTTTCTACCTTTTCTCCCTTCTCCCCACTTCTTCTTCTTCTTCTTCTTCTTCTTCTTCTTCTTCTTCTTCTTCTTCTTCTTCAGATGGTGATGATGATGATGATAATTTCTTTCACCATCTTTTTCCTCATACCATATTTTTTCAATTACTAATATGGCATTAGTTACCTCTTTTTTTACAAGTGATTTCTTCTTCTTCTTCTTCTTCTTCTTCTTCTTCTTCTTCTTCTTCTTCTTGTCGATTTCCTTCTTTTTCTTTTCTTTCTTTTCTCTCCCATTCTCCCCACTTTACTTCTTTTCCTTTTCTTTTCCCCCCTCTACCTCCCCCACTCTTCTTCTTCTTTCTCTCTTATATATTTCCCGCTTTTCTCTTCTTTCTTGTCTCCCTCCTGCTTTTCTATTTTATCATCATCTTCTTCCTGCAATAGGCTACAACTTCCTTTTTATAGATCACCTCTTCTACTTCTTTTTAACCACACACTCTTTCCTCTTGTAATCAGTTCCTTATTCTTAATCAGTCGAACTGCCCTTTCTTCTTCTTCTTCTTCTTCTTCTTCTTCTTCTTCTTCTTCTTCTTCTTCTTCTTCTTCTTTTCTTTCTTTCTTTCTTTTTTTCTTTCTTTATACTTTTCTTAAAAGAATTGTTCTATTTTCTTCTTTCCTTAACCTGCAATCTTAAAAAAGCCGCATTACATTCTTCAACAAGCAGGGCAACCGCCCCCTTTCGCCAAACATGTCAAACAAGACCCCGTATATAACACCCAATTCGTAACTCAAAACAAAAAGAACAAACACAATTTGTGGACAACAAAAACAACAAAAATTAATGAAACTAAGAAAAAAAAAGTCAACAAAAGAAGGTGATTGGAAATACACACATATAAATACATATGGACATACCTACGTACATGTTCATATATATATATATATATATATATATATATTGGGGGTTAGGGCATGTCAAAGGTTTGAGCAGAGACGTCATCCCCACTCCGATACCAAGGGGAGACAATAATAACAGTAACTAATAAAACAACAAAACGAAACGGCAACAATTACACCGATCACGAAACAAGAAACAAGAAGCAAACATTAGCAACAATAAAGAGCAACAGCGCCACACAGCGGCCAATCGGGCAAATGGCTGCTCACCGTGCTAAAATCGTCCACCTTTATTACGTTTTCTTTCAGGTGTCTCGTGGCAAACAAGGGATTTTATTTTAGTAAAAACTCATATGAAATTCCCGGAACTCTGACTACTACCTGCTCCTCGGATATATATATATATATTACAAAACCATTTATTTTCTTTTTGGTTTTATACATATTTATTTTTTATTTTGCTTTACTTTTTTTTAATGGGGACATGTTTAATTTTGGGAATAGTTAGGTTGTACCATATTTGTTTGTTTTTTTACAAGACTTGGGCAATTTTTTTTTTTTAATTTTGTTTTTGTTTTCGTTTCTCTCTCTCTCTCTCTCTCTCTCTCTCTTCAGCCTTACATTATTTACTTATTGAGATAGTTAAGGGCTTTCGATGTTCTAAGTGACAAAAGCTCATCTGCGCTTTTTCCTCGGTAATGTGTATAATACTGGGTGGTTGAGGCTTGTATCGCATCGCCGACGCAATTGTATATATATATATATATATATATATATATATATATATATATATATATATATATATATATATATAACTTGTATTTATCTACTACTGGTGTTTTGGTTGCGTTTATACGTGAGCAAATCCAAACATTCTTTTTGTAAGTGCTTGTATGTATATACGTGATATAAATAACGTCATTTCTCTATTATCTTTACATAGGTATTTGTTTGTTTTTCTGCATGCAAAAGATCATTGATGAGTCTTTTTTATAGTTGAGACAGCTGCGCGTTTCTTATCATTGCAGGAAATCTGTGTTCATATCAAAACAGCTATGTCAGAATATAGAAAGCCGCTTTTAAAGGCATATTAAATTGGAATGATGGCCCTGATGTGTATCCACACCTTTATTTTCCACCAGTTAACTTGGACTGAATAGTTTTTGATAGATAGATAGATAGATAGATAGATAGATAGATAGATAGATAGATATAAACAGACTGAAAGAGATAGATAGATAGATAGATAGATAGATAGATAGATAGATAGATAGATAGATATCAGTTCTTAGATAGATAGATAGAGAGATAGATATGAACAGACTGAAAGAGATAGATAGATAGATAGATAGATAGATAGATAGATATCAGTTCTTAGATAGATAGATAGATAGATAGATAGAAAGGTATGAACAGACTGAAAGAGATAGATAGATAAATAGATAGATATAAAACTTTCCTCTCGCTGTATTACACCTCTCTCTCTCTCTCTCTCTCTCTCTCTCTCTCTCTCTCTCTCTCTCTACATATATATATATATATATATATAAGGTTATATATATATATATATATATATATAACCTTTACGATAAAAAGTAATGTTTTTGTTATATATATATATATTAACAATAAAATGAAAGTGGTCAGTTGCTTGCAAGTCATCATCATCATGTCGCGCCGCCGACACTGATCTCCCTGATCCTCTCTCGCCACCCGTTTCCTATCGTCCTTTGCTCCCGGCACGTCTATGTGAAGGGGTCCACAAATTACCTCGCTTATGAGTTCGTCCACACTTCTCCAGCAGTGTTCCACATGTCTGGTTCGTCTAACTTTGATAGTTTTCGTGATGGGTGTTAGATGTCTGCACAGCTGCTGCTTTGTTGGGTGCTGACTCCAGGACTTGTCGAATATTTCTCCTAGCATTCTTGAGTCATTGCCGTCAAAAATACAATTATGAAAGAATAATGTTCTTATCGATGTAAATATAAGTTTCATCTGTTGAATATGTAGCGTAGTCGAGGGCGATCAGAAGGCTCCCTTTTTAATAGCTACTACACTGCGGAGTAGGGGAGGGCGCTATTCCTTTCCTGGATTGCTCCACTTTACCCTTGAATGTTTAGCAAGGAGATATCAAGTACCATCTTAAAAGTATTTGGTATGACGCGACCTGCGATTGAACACAGGTCTCATGGACCATAATATAAGAATAGAATAATTTCTGCGACAAGATGGATTATAAAAAAGTTGTGAATATGTCCTTTTTTTTACTCTCCCGTCCCAACATCTTTTCATTATTGATGGTCCATTTTGTAACGGAATTTCTTTTTTTTTTGTCTGGTGATTGTGGCATTCTTTACCATATGAAACTTAGAGTAATACTGATCATAATGGGATATATATATATATAAAGAGTGTTCACCAATGTTCAAAGAGACCGGGGTTCAATCCCAGGTCGAGTCATACCAAAGACTCAAAAAATGGTACTTGATACCTCCTTGCTTAACACTCAGCTTTATAAGATACGTATCAAGGGTAAAGTGGAGCAATCCAGTGAAAGGAGTACCACTCTCTCCTACACCTTGGTGTAGTAGCTATTGAAAAGGGTGCCTTCAAGTCATCGTTGACTACGGTCGTCTAAATTTCGTTAACTCATATATATATATATATATATCAATTTGGTGAATATCAATTTTTCCCCTACTTGATCATCTATATCTTTTGATTTGAGTTCACACTGTGTCGACGCAATCCTAGGTTAGATCTATCTATCTATCGATCTCTCTATCTATCATAAAGCATCCCGTCAGCGTGGTTTCCTTGACCCTTTCTAACAATCTGTCAATATCGGCCAGAGCTCTCGGCAGAATTGATGAATGAAAGTTTTTGCAGATCAGCTAACGTCGGCGTGACCATAAACAGGAATCCATAGTGGTTGAATCGTACCACTAGTGTTCTTCTTTGGCATTAAATAACCCATTAGGGTTTATGTGCCATTAAATAAAGAAATCAAACCATTTTAAACATCTCCAACAACTCTTTTTGATCCATAGACAGAAACTTGACTGGTGCTATTTCACTGGATCGGAGTCGACCTGGGAATCATGAAAAAGGAGGAGGTGACTCAATTCTCCCCACCGAGGGGTTATATAACACTACTACTGTTTTTTTTTTTTCTGTAGTGATGGCTTTTGCATTAAGATAACCCACAAAGGTTGGTATGCCATTAAAACATAGAAACCAAACCAAATGCACAATAGCTAAGCCGAACTTCGAAGTTCGGATAACTTCTGTTTTCCACTCACTGAATCCTCGCACACCACCGAGCATACACACACATCCATGAAAATAATTTTATGTAAACTTACCCTAAAATTACACATAGCACTAATGCCCTTGGGAAAGGTATGAATCCAATTATTCTCCACCCCCCCCCCCCAGCTATGGGTAATAGTAGGACAGACTGATTTCTTCAGCCTTGGTGAGACAACTAGTCTAGGAGAAGGAAAACTCTGAATTCAAACCAGTTAAAAGTCCGCTAAAAAAAAAATTGGCCTTGTGTCATATCCTGCCCGAGCGGAGGCGTTGGTAAATATAATCCCCTAAAATTACCCCCACCCACCCATGTTGACGCCCCCACCAACGTTCGTACGCAAAATTATCTGAAATACATATCCAAGGTGATGTTTTTGCTGTACGCGCGCGGAAAGTCATTTGTTGGGACCAAGCACGATGACGAGAGAATGATTTAATTAAATTTCTACAATTATTTGCCCATTTCTGTTTACCTAAGATCATTAATGTTGCGCACGGGGAGGCCTTGCAATTGTCACATTTTAAAATAGCTTGAAAAATTAGACCCATACTGAAGTCCTAAATATCTTAGATTATTTTTATTGTAGTTGTTCGTTTTGTTTTGTTTTGGTTTTTGGTTTTCATTTTTTATTCCTTGTACATTTTCCTTTCGTTTAAAGATTTATTTATTTCTTTCTTTTATAGAATCAAATCAGTGGAGCTCTTCTGGTTTGATTTAAAAATAAATGCATTGAAAGAACATTATTTTCGATTCTTTCGATTTTTTTGATTTTTTCTTATTAAAGGTTTATGTAAAACATGTTTTTTTTTATAAGTTGTTTTGATGTTGTTTTTTTTCTATTTATATATATCGTTGATTCATTTGTACTTCCGTTTATCTAATCTCACCATTATTTTTTTTTTGTACCACGATTTAGAAATACCTTGTTTGAGACCTGCTTATCGCTAAAACTCAAGTTATTTTCTTTCCATTATATTTATTTTAAAATCTCATCCGCTTTCTCCTGTGTGTATTCCAATGTCTACCGTCATCAGGGGAAAAAATGAACTTATTTTACACACATATTTCTGAAGAGACTATCACTGAGTGATTCTTTTAACGAGTTCTTTTACTTGACGTATTGAAAAGATATTATTTTCCGTTCCATTTTGAGCCATTATTCCCCGGTTCATCTGAGCCGAAGTGGAAGTCCCATCAACAGGGCAAATAAAGGGACTCATGTGACTTCTAATAACTCTATCAATAATAATGCCCGTGGTGTAGTGGTTATCGTCACAGGATATGGACACGGCGATACGAGTTCAATTCCTGGACAAGACTGATTGCATTTCACATAGCACTAATACCCTTGGGAAAGGTGTGAATCCAATTATTCTCCCTCCAGCTATGGATAAATAGTAGGGCAGACTAGGTTCTTCAGCTTTGGTGAGGCAACAAGTCTAGGAGAAGGAAAACTCTGAATTCAAACCTCTTAAACTCCGCTTAAAAAAATTGACCTTGTGTCATATCCTGCCCGAGCGGAGGGGTTGGGCAGTGGAGGTGCCGGTGGTGCAATGGTTATCGTCGCAGGATATGGACACGGCGACCTGAGTTCAAATCCTGGACCTGACTGATTGCATTTCACATAGCACTAATACCCTTGGGAAAGGTATGAATCCAATTATTCTCCCTCCAGCTATGGGTAAATAGTAGGGCAGACTAGGTAAAGCAACTAGTCTAGGAGAAGGAAAACTCTGAATTCAAACCTGTTAAACTCCGCTTAAAAATTGACCTTGTGTCATATCCTGCCCGAGCGGAGGGATTGGTAAATATGATCAATAATAATGCTGTTTTTTTTTGGTTTTTTTTTTTCAGATTTGAAAATAGTACACTCAAACAACTATTAATCCTCGATCACAATGCCTTGGACAAGAGAGGGGGATCTTTTTAGCTTCACTACTTATTTAGAAACAAAATCATTCAAAACTGTCTCAAAATAGATGCAACCCATTAATATGATAATAATTTATTTCTGAGACACAAAACTCAAAAAAAAAAGGTTGCATGTCCTGGAAGCTGATGTAATAAAATTTAAAAAAAAACATTGATTTGATGTCTCTAGCTCAAAGGAAGCATTTTGTGTGTTGAAAAGATAGATTTGGAAAGAATCTGACTGTATGATAGAAATATGTGTAAAGTTGGATAAATCAAGCACTCAACTCGAACTTAGATGTGTAATATTTCGTTCGGCTTTATTTCATCTCGAACTTCTTCAGACAGCGACATTTTTCTAAGTTTTTCTATTCAAAAGCATGTGAGGAGAAATGATAAAATGGTGGAGGGTGTTAGTTGCAACAGGAAAGCTAGGAAGGATTTAAAGTCAAATGTATCAGGTTTCATTGAAGATCTTTTTTGTTTTAAAAGTGGAGATAGATTTCCTTGATAATCCAGTTTGGTGAAACCTAGGTAGATTACTTCTGACTCTGTAGGTATTCGTATTTTGCTCTACTTAGTATGTTCAGCACTCTTCCGTTTCAGCTTAAGTAATTCTGTCGGTGTTTTTTTTTTTTTCTTTTGACTAGGCATTACGTTAATGGTTGTTTATTTTCAACCAGAGCGAATGTTTTTAGTCTTTTCTTTTTTTATGAAATTTTTTCCCAGATAGCAGTTTGCACAATATTTTTTATTTGCAAATTGTACCAACAGTTTTTTTTTCATACTGTCAGAATTATAGAATAGGTATAAAAATGAAATAATATATATATATATATATATATATATAAATCATTGTTAGCATTAATAGTATATCATTCCTTGTTTAATCCCATCGTGGGTTATTTCATGCCAAGAGGTTGAGGAATTGCGTACATTGGACATTCATGTTTACATTTTTAAACGGAACTCTTTGAACCATAGATTGGACACTAAGAGGTCATAACACTAGGAGTAATGCCAATAAAGGGGCACCCTATTAGTTGAAGTGTCCCTGAAATTCCTTTTTTGATATAGTATGAAAGAAAGTTTAGTAATGTATGCCACATACCCAGATCTCTTAACCTTAGTTGGTTGGTTGGTGTTGAACGATATATTAACTATTTTTGATCATTTGATAACAAGTCTTTATATATATATATATATACACGCACACACACACACACATATATATATATATATACATACATAAAACAGATAACTTTATATTTAAACGAGTTTATTTTTTGTAAGCGAAAACTTTGTTGTTAATATCATTTTAAAATGAGATATATATTTATATTGTTAAAATAAATTTAAATTTATTCATGTGTTGATATTTATTCATATTTGTATTAGATAACCATAGCCGAAACCATTTTGTGCCTTAACTATGACATTAAACTATATCTAATGATTAATCTCCAGTCTTGGAGGTTGCGAAACGTGGAGTACCTCTTCATTATCATAACTGTAAAGTGTACTCTGACCCGGAGAGAGAGTTGTTGGCGACCGTAGTCAAAGGCGACCAGAAGGCTCCTTTTTAATAGCTACTACACCGAGGTGTAGGAGAGGGCGCTACTCCTTTCCCTGGATTGCTCCACTTTACCCTAGATACGTACCTTATATTGCTGAATGTTAAGCAAGGATGTGTCAAGTACCATTTCTAAAGTCTTTGGTATGACGTGACCTAGGATTGAACACAGGTCTCCCGGACCATTAGTGAACATTCTACCCACTAGCCCAGTGAGCCGGTTGTACTTGTCCAATATATGGGTCGAATAGAATTTTTCAATCTTTTCTACGAATTAATACCAATATTAAATTGGATTATTAATACTGAATAACCTAACTTGAAACTATTTGACTGTGTGAAAAAAAAATAAACGGTCAAATTTGAAACTCTCAATCGAAAAACCATTTAACTGTGTGCATTTAGAACTATTAATATTTGTCTTAGCAATACTTGAAACCATTTACAATTATAAGAGTTAGCAAGACTTAACATTTTAACTGTGTGCAAACAAATGACTTCTATTGAACGGAATTATTAGGTTTGGTTGGTTTGTTTAATTGCATATCATCCTTCGTGGGTTATTTAATGCCGATGCCATCCTTGTAGAAGAACAGCAGTGATGCTATTTAACCCACAGTTGCGAGGATAGGGAAGTTTATACCTTTCCTAAGGGTATTTTTCTGAAAGTTAGCGTAACAGTGCGACTAGAGTTCGAACTCGTTTACGATGATTCCACAGTCTAGCTCTTTAACCATTACGCCACAAGGACACCCTCCAAATAAAGTTGAATGACAATTGTTGCAACCATTAAACTGTGTGCAAACAAATGAGATCTGAGTCCTTTAAAAACAATTATAGCAATAAATCTTGCAAACAAATTATATATACATGAACAAAATTTGACATTAGATAACCCACAAGGGTTCATATGCCATGGAACACAACCAAACCAAACTCTCTCTCTCTCTCTCTCTCTATATATATATATATATATATATATGCATACATATAAGTTTTTGGTCGACCTTGGTTTCATTTGCAGTATAAAGACACAGTCAAAGCTACTCTCCAGTGGTGCCACATCAAACCGGGAGACCTGGAGGGATATGCCATGGACAGACCAAAATAGCGAGGCTTGGTTCACTTGCTGCCAACTTCGAATCCCCCTCATTGGCCCTGTTGGTAGAGTGTTCGCCGATAGTCCGGGAGACATCAGTTCAATCCTAAATAGCCTCATACCAAAGACTTTAAAAATGGTACTTGATACCTCTTTGCTTAACACTCAGTAATATAAGGTACGTATCAAGGGTAAAGTGGAGCAATCCAGGGAAAGGAGTAGCGCCTTTTCCTACAAAGCAATTGAAAAGGGAGCCTTCTGGTTGCACTCGACTACGGTCGCCAACTTTACTTTTACATAACAATACATGTGCAAACAATTCAAGGGTAAAGTAGGGCAATCCAGGGAAAGGAGTAGCGCCCTCCCCTACACCTCGGTGTAGTAGCAATTGAAAAGGGAGCCTTCTGGTTGCTCTCGACTGCGGTCGCGCTCGACTACGGTCGCCAGTTTTACTTTTACTTTGCTTATCCTTAAATGAAAACTTTGCTTTGTTTGGAATTGCTTTACAGCAAAGCGTAATATCTTTGAAATAAAATGTTTGCTTTGAGGATATTTAAAACGTTGTCAAATCATATAGAGTGCTCTTTGTTCGAACAGAGGTCTGTCATCAAATTTTTGCTGGCTGAGAAGTCCAAACCATGTGAAATTTACAGAAGTATGTGAGATGTGTTCAAAGAAGCACGTTTCAGTCAAAAAATGTTTACAAATGGGCTAGCTCGTTTAAAAAGGTTGAAATATTCGTCAAATTAAAGACAGGATAGCCAGGCCCACAATGGCGAGTGCATCTGAAATGGTAAAGTCAATTAACACTCATTTTTTTATTAAAAATTTCTATAAGCAGATATTTCTACAAGGCGCCTTCAATAAGATTCCAGACTTTGTGGTACAAGCATTTAAAATTGTCGTAGACTCTTGAAAATTGAGTATCTTATTGCTATACATCTTATGAGATAACTGACCAATTTTTATGATTTCAGGTTCAAATCAACAGATACAACAGGAATTGGAATATACCCTATTAAAGCCTGATTGTTACAACTTGTGAATTTCAAAAATGCAATCTGGACGCCCGGACACTTTAGAAGAATGATATGCAATAAAATTCTGTTTTAAACTTGGGAAAATGCCTCAGAAACGTATGGAATGCTTCAGACTGCTTTTGGGCCATCTTGCATGAATCGAACATCAGTTTTTGAGTGGTGTTAGAGATTCAAGGAAGGCAGGGAGTCTGTAAGGGATGATGAAAGATGTGAGAGCAGTAAGGAAGTCAGAACACCAGGGTTGATAAGCCAAATAAAGAATGTCATGTATAAGGACGGTCGTGTGTCTATAGAGACAATAAGTGAACAGTTTGATGTTAGTGTGGGAACTGTACACACAATTATTCGCGTGGAACTGAAGATGCGGAAGATTTGCGCGAAGTTTGTCCCTAGGGTGCTCATGATTAAAGACGGTGTCATGACAGCAGGGAGATAGTCGATCTGATCAATTCAGATCCTGCTGTTCTTGATGCTCTGGTGACCTGCGATGAAAGCTGGATCTACTACGATAACCCAGAGACCAAGAGACAGAGTTCCCAGTGGAAGAATGCTGGCTCTCTCAGACCCAAGAAGGCCAGACAGAGCAAATCCACCAACAAACTTTTGATGATCCCTTTTTTGACAGCACTGGCATGATCTACATGCACTGGGGTCCCACTGGACAGACAGTCAACAAGGAATTGAGGTTTTAAGGGAGTTCAGGAAGAGATTCTTAGGGAAGAGGCCAGCACTCTTCAAATCGGGTCAATGGCATTTCTATCAGGACAATTCACCAGTCCACAATTCCATCCTTATCACAGACTATTTTACCAAGATAGGCATCCAGACAGTTTGTCACCCTCCCTATAGTCCAGACCTTGTTTTCTGAGAGTTTTGGTTATTCCCTAAGCTCAGAGTCTGTCGTTATGAAACAATTGAGGAGATGAAAAAAGCTGTGACGAAGGTCATTGACATACTCACACAAGAGGACTTCCATGGGGCCTTCCAGAAGTTGTTGGAACGGTACAATAAGTGTATTGCCGCCGGAGATTACTTCGAAGCGGACTAGAGTTTCATGTGTGTACTATCAATAAAAGTACCCATACGAAAAAAGTCTGGAGACTTGTTTAATGAGACTTGTAAATAAATGTGAATTTACGTATGTACAATACACAAAATTGAGCATATTGATTCTGCCTTTTCAAAGGTCATTTATCATTGTGTTTAACCTGGACAATCCGACTGGCCCTGTTGAATACACCGACTGGATCACTACTAAGGGGTAAGACCCCCGCCTCGATAAGAGTCTTGGATATGATATGAAACAATTTGCTAGTGTGGCTTCTGTAATGCTGGAGTTTTAGGTAACGTATATATATATATATATATATATATTGTTATCAATCCGTAATAAAAAAAAGTTAAAAGCGTCTCATGGTTTCTTTTTTTGATTAAACCTCACGTTACCCTAAGAAATTGAATGTGTGACAAAATTGAAGTTGATGATCCAGTGCCGACTGATGGCTCGATGACAATTTTCAGGGGTAATTTGTTCTTTTCTTTCTTCTTTCAGGTCAAATATGTGCACCGACTTATTGGCTAATGGGTAGTGTGTTCGCTAATGGTTCGGAAGACCTGGGTTCAATCCCAGGTCGCGTCATACCAAAGACTTTAAAAATGGTTCTTGATAATTCCTTGCTTAACACTCAGCAATATAAGGTATATATCAAGGGTAAAGTGGAGCAATCCAGGGAAAGGAGTAGTGCCCTCCCCTACACCTCAGTGTAGTAGCTGTTGAAAAGGGACCCTTCTGGTCGCCCTCAACTACTGTTACTAACTTTACTTATGTGCACCGATGCTAAAACAGATGCTCTAACGTTACTGTACCAATCCTGCATTTCATTTTTGCTGCACACCCGATCTTAGTAGACGCAAACTCTCGTCTTACCACTTGCTAGGTTCACATACTAATATCCTTATCTGTGAGGAGACAATCACCAAAATAATACATCAAGGTACAGTTGGTGGGACAGCAGCCACTGCCGGATAAGCTGCAGAGTGATATGTTTATATACTTACCTACCCCTCTGCACGAGAAAGATGAGACACAAGGTCGTTTTAGAGAAGACGTTTGAATTAAGAATTTTCCTTCTCCAAGACCAGTTTTCATATGGAGGCTAAAGAGCCCTGTCTACACTACGATTTACCCATAGCTGGAGGTAAAATAATTGGATTTGTACGTTTCTAAAGCGTATTAGCGCTATGTGAATTGTAAAGTCTCGTCTAGGATTTGAACCTGTGTCACCGGGACCATTTCCGACGACGATAATCATAACATCACGAACGCCTTCAAGGACTGGTTTATTGATATATACAGATCGGCCTAGTTTTATTCATATACATTAAATATATATGGTTTAGTTTGGTTGGGTTTTATGGCATATCAACATGGTAAAGAAGTAGAAGAAGAAGATGAAGAAGAAGAAATGAAATGAATTAATGGTAAAGAAAAAGAAGAAGAAATAGAAGAAATGAAATAATGGTAAAAAAGAAGAAGAAGAAGAAGAAGAAGAAGAAGAAGAAGAAATGAATTAATGGTAAAGTAGAAGAAGAAGAAGAAGAAATGAATTAATGGTAAAGTAGAAGAAGAAGAAGAAGAAGAAGAAGAAGAAGAATTGAAATGAATTAATGGTAAAGAAGCAGAAGAAGAAGAAGAAATGAAATAATGGTAAAGAAGAAGAAGAAGAAGAAGAAGAAGAAGAAGAAGAAGAAATGAATTAATGGTAAAGAAGAAATAGAAGAAGAAGAAGAAGAAGAAGAAGAAGAAGAAGAAATGAATTAATGGTAAAGAAGAAATAGAAGAAGAAATGAAATAATGGTAAAGAAGAAGAAGAAGAAGAAGAAGAAATTCATAAATAAGTAGTTTATTTGCTACTTTATTTTCCCCCTTGACACGCACGATGAACAAAGCCCGACGCCGCTTAGCGAATGAGGAACATTAACACCAACACCGTTAATTAACATGACGGGAAAATGACAGGAAGAACCATTTAGTTATTAGTTGATGGATATGGTTTTATATATATATATATATATATATGTGTGTGTGTGTATGTGTGTGTGTGTGTGTATCTAGACAGGGAGAGAGAGAGAGAGAAATAATTGGTAATATGGTAAAGAAACGTTGGAAAAAAGGATGGCTGAAACGACTGATGTAATCCTTTGAATACATATTCGTATATTAGCGTTCCTGCTGTAATGGTTGACGTCGTAGGCAATGGAAACGGTGACTCGAGTTCAAATCCTGGATGAGACAGAATTTTGCATTTTTACATAAGGTTAATACCCATGGGAAACGTATAAATCCAATTATTCTCCTTTCAGCTATGGGTAAATTGTAGGGTGGACTCGGCTCGTTAGACGTTGCATAGCAACCAGTCTCAAAAGAAAATTCTAAATTCAAACATGTTAAACTCCACTTTAAATATTGACCCTGTGTCAAATTCTGATCGTGGCTGAGTGTAATATATCCAAATACGAATACATAAAATATATGGATATGTAAAAATGTTCATATGCATAGGAATCCTGAAACACTGACGACTTTCTTTAGTTCAGGTACGAAACGTTTATTAACTTTTTTGAGTTTAGGTTTTTCAACATGAGGAGAGAGAGACACAGTTTTTTACTATGCTGACTGTTTCTACATCGTTCTTCTGTCAACTCCCCAGCTGAACTGGCCCAGAGTCAGAATCTCAACTTACTAACCCAACAAACGCACGGCGCATCCCGTAGACCCTAACTCGACTGGTCTCGCCCAGGTCCGAATCTCAACTCTGCTTTTTTCAAAAATCACCAAAATTCCCAGCCCATCGCTTCCGGGCATGACGCCATTCACACCCCAGTTTCATTTCCCATCTGGGATTTTTATTATGACATCTGTGATTGTCATATCCTCCGTGCACGAGTGTGAAAACCTGTACTCAATGTGTGAACCTGCACGTGCACTAAGCCGAATAGTTCTAAGCCTAACTAAACCGAATGATAAGATATAACCAACAAAAAATGATGATATAAAAAAATCATTTCGCAATTATATAACATGAGTAGTTTGGTAAATATATATTTTTTTAAAGTGAAAAGGATTTAAATGTACTTTAGGATATTGTATCTCTAAGAATAACAGTATACACGTTGGCTTAGCTTCAACAACCCAGTCGAGACGACTCACTATGCATCGATCCGTTACGAGTTCAATAGCGCAACATCTAAAAGAACATTCCTGCCCCAAAACTGAAAATTATTACAGAAAAGACTACAATATTAGAACAACAAAATAAAAAACAAAAATTTCAAATTCTCGAAGCGCCCTATATCAGAATGAAACAACCCAAACACAATAGAATTAATTTAAATTCCACAACTAACGCACTTAAATGTCTTTAGCTACTACTGCTACTTATAGAAACGAATAAAACGCTGCAAAACCACACAAGTATAAATAATAAACATTTACAAAGTAGTAATGTGCATGCAAAGGTTGCTTTGCTTTTGCAATATACACACCCCTGATGATGGTCTAAGACCGGCAAAAAAGAACTATTAGTTATAGGAGTCTAATCAACCAATTCTCACCAGATACCAATGCAGCAACTGGAAAGGACATATACAAAAATTGTTGACTAAGAAAGATGTCTATATCGTTTAATAAAATATGCATATATATATATATACGTGAGTGATACATTTTTCGGATATTCCAGTCCTCTTAAGGCGATTGAATTGTTGGTCGTGAGTAGAATATCTTTCTAGAAGAGAAGGGTCATGAATTTGTTTTGGTTGATTTTGGTTGACATCAGGTTTAATGTCCGTGACAGTCTCATTGGAGTTAATTATCCGTGACGATTTTTGGTTGTATTCTTTAGTCTATGTAAAAGTGTGTTTTTTGTTATTCTGTGTTTGCGTGTATATATGGAAATTTACTAAGCTTTTTGCTTAGATGTGGCACAAGGCCATATGAAAGGGGCACCCAATGAGACTCGAACTCACTCGTGTAGGTTCGCTAGTCAAGCTTGCTAACCATTACACCACCAGAGGCGCCTATTATATCTGAATGTATTCGTTGTGTGTTTGAAGAAGTCCAATGATATATATATATATATATATATATATATATATATATAAAACTTACTACACACAGCCTCACACCATAGACATATACATACAATCGCCAGAAAAATAAGAAAAATCTGTAGTTGATATGATCCCAAAATACATACTGACGTATGTGCCAAAAATCAAGTGCAAACCATCAATTGTTGTTGTTGTTCTTGTTGGTGACCGTAGTCGAGGGTAACCCGAAGGCTCCGTTTTCGATAGCTACTTCACCAAGGTGTAGGGAAGGGCGCTAATCCTTTCCCTGGATTGCTTCACTTTATCCTTGATCCTTACCTTAGAATGCTGCGTGTTAAGCAAGGTAGCATCAAGTACCATTTTTTGAGTCTTAGGTATGACTCGACCTGGGATTGAACTCGGGTCTCCCGGGCCATTTGCGAACACTAATTCAAATAAAAGGTTATCCTGGTATACAAAATCGTCAAATATGAAAGTAAATATAGTATATTATCTTCTTGCTTTTGTTTCTCTACCTTGCTCATCTCTTTCTCTTTGTCTATCTTTCAGTCCTACTCTCTCTCTCTCTCTCTCTCTCTTTCTCAAACACATACTCGCATGCCCAATAGAATAAAACCTATTAGCAGAGTAAATTATATACATCTTTCATATTTTACATTCAAAATGCAAATACCATGTCAGTAGGATCATCATCATCATCATCATGTCGTGCCGCTAGCACGGATATCCCTGACCTTCTTTCGCCACTTCTCCCTATTGTTCATCGCCTCTGGCAGGTCTTCAGGGCCACATCCCGTATCCTCACATAGCTGCTGAATGTATGTTCGTGCTGGTCGTCCAGCTTTTGCCCGGCCATATGTGGGGGTCCATTGGAGTACATCACTTATGAGCTCGTCCCTGCTTCTCCAGCAGTGTCCTGCATGTTTGGTTCGTCCTACTTGGATAGTTTTCGTGATAGGAGGCAGGTGGCCGTATAGTTGGTCCCTTGTGGGGTGTTGCCGCCAGGACTTATTCAATATTGCTCGCAAAATTCTTGTGTAATTGCCGTCTAGCGGTTTTATTAATGTAATGTTTAATTTTTGTATCAGTAATGTAGTTAGGAAACCCATTATTAATAAGAGTTTGTTTTATATTTTTAAGTTCGTTAGGAAAGATAGTTCGAGAGGAGGATAGTAGCTTAGTAATAGAAATGAGTGTTTTTATGATTGTTCTTTTATAACGGAAGGGGCATTCACTTTGGAAATTGAGGGTGCAGGGATTAATGTTAGTAGGTTTTTTATAATTGGAGATGGTAAATCGATCAATATTGCTAGTGCACACCAAGAAATTGGATTCTATTGTTAATAGTGATTTTTTTCAGTGAAATTGAGAACAGAATTATTTTGAAAGGTCTCTTGTCTTGAGTTAATTTCAGCAGTGCTATTGATAAGAAGAAGTAAGGCTTATTGATGGTATTAAAAAGCTTATTTTCAAGGGCTGAGATGTAAAAGTTAGTGAAAATGGGTCCCAAAACTGACCCATCACAATTCCATCTCTTTCGATGAATATATTTCTATTGGGATCGTAAAATGGTACCCCAGGAGTGCAGAGTAAAAGTATTTTTAGTAAAGTATTGAAGTGTTTTTGATTTTGAGTGGAGGGAGCGTTGATTGGTGGTAAATATTATTTATAATTACATTGATTGTTTCTAGGACTGGAATATTTGTGAATAAATTTTCCGCGAAGAAAATCTTTCTTGAGAAGAGTCAAAAAGCTGCTAGATGAGGCAATTCAAAATAATAGCGACTTATTGAAATCCATTTATTGTTTGATTATTCAATTATAAATTACATTTTCCGAAAGAGAAATTATTCAAGATTCAACTCATAATCTTTCTCATGTAAATTTACAAACTGTTAAATATTTCATTGCCTTGTTCAGTCTTTATCTCTCTCTATCTTTCTCTCTCTCCCTCCCTCACTCTCTCTGTATATATATATATATATATATATATATATATATATTTCGTTGAACATAATAGATATTTTTTGTCTACATATTTTTGTTGATCCTTTCATATTGCCGTATTTGTTTTATAATATTCTGCGGGAATTGGTTGATCCTATTTACCAACTCCTCCTCTCGAGCAAGATATGACACAAGGTCAATTTTTTAAGCGGAGTTTAACGGGTTGGAATTCAGAATTTTCCTTCTCCTAGACTAGTTGCCTCACCAAGGCTGAAGAACCTAGTCTGTCCTACTATTTACCCATAGAGGGAGAATAATTGGATTCATACCTTTCCCAAGGGTATTAGCGCTTTTGTGAAATGTAATCAGTCTCGTCCAGGATTTGAACTCGTGTCGCCATGTCCATTTCCTACGACGATAACCATTACACCACGGACACCTCCGTAACAGAACTGCGAAAATTTCTCACTGAAAACACAACAATATTAGAAATGGAAATGAATTCTTTTCCGTTTTCTTTTCTTTTTTTCTTTCCTTCCTTTCTTCTCCTTTCTCAAGAGTGTTTTGGCAATTTTTTGCTTTTATCATCTTTCAATTCATTGTATTTCCTAGAAGTTCTACAGATTTAAACATCATTGCCTGTGCCAATCTCGCGAGAGTATTTTTCAAAAAAGAACACTGATTAAATGATTGAACGGTCATATGATATTTTTTTGTATATATATTTTTCTTTTCTTCAGTTTTTTCATTTTATTAAGATATCCATTGTTGCTGTAATAAAACTTGTTTATGGACTTTCCATTATTACAAATTAATCCCTTTTGAATTACTTTGTTTTATATATATATATATATATATATATATATATGCATGCTTACACCCACCTCAGGGGTTGAGCAGCTTGGTGATGGAATTAACGGATGCCACTTGCGTTATGCAAAGCTTTTCTAATAAATTGAGCACTTCGGTATCCGATTGCGCAAAATATAAATAAACTGAAGTTTATAGATATACGTTGAATTCCTTAGTTTGCGTCGGGTTTGCTACTGGTTCTAAGTTTATGTTATCGGTCTAGTAGAAAGTTAGTCAGGTTTCGATCCCAGCTTGAAGCGTCTCACCAATCTAGTTTCACTGAAGAGTTGTGATACAACAAAACAGTCTGTCATTGGATGACTATACATATATATATAGTCATCCACAGACAGACTGTTTCGTTCTATCAGAACTTTTCAGTGTAGCTTTTTATTTTTAGAAACAGCAGCAGCAGCCTTTGTTTACATTTTTTATACCCTATCGGCTACCAGAGTGCTCAATTCTTTCGAAGAGATTTGCATTATGCTAGCGGCGGCCGTCAATTCCTTCGCCAGAGAGCTCAACCCTCATGAGGGAGCATATATTGTCATCCACGGACAGACTGTTTCGTTCTATCAGAACTCTTCAGTGTGGCTAGACACGCAGGACACTCGAAGCCGGGATCGAAACCCGTCTAACTTTACGTTAGACTGTGTTTCAGACCACTCGTCCACCAAGCGGACCACGTTGGCTAAGGGAATTTTAAGGTATTTTCATTTTTACAAACAGCCTCTGTTTACATTTTTTTATACCCTATCGGCTACCAGATATATATATATATATATATTAACCAGATAGATTTCACTAATATTACAAAGTGTGTTAAGAATTACGAACTTTTTAAAAATCCTAAACGTATTACTGCACCTTGGAAAAAGAAATGATGTGATTACTACACTTAGATGTTGTTTATCTGAATTTTTATAACCAATAGATAAATGAATAACAAATAATAGACCAGTCGGTTGCGGCTGTTGAGCACACTGACTGCTTCTCTGTAGAGGGGTAAGACTCCCCCTCCAATGAGTGTCCTGTTTATGACACAAAACAATCTGATGGTGGAGCTCCAATAATGCTAGAGATTTGGGAAAGGCGGAGTACTCCTTTCTTGCCATCACTCTCAGGTCCACTCTGATTGGGTTCTATCAATGGGTCAAACAGAACTAAACCGTGTACTTATGCTAAACTGAACTGTTTGAAATAAAATGGTTTTGACATTTAAACTGTGTATTTGTGCTCAACTGATTCGTTTGAAAAAGAACTATTTTTATATTTAACTGTGTGTAAACAAAAACACTTTATAATGCTAAACTGAATTGTTCGAAATAAAACTGTTTTGACATTTAAACTGTGTACTGAATTGTTTAACATAGAACTGTTTATATGTATAAAGTGGATTTGGCGTTAAATAACCTACAATGGTTGATATGCCATAAAACCAAACCAAACCAAATATCACAAATGAGGTGCAAGACATTTTTTTATTTAATAACTGAAAATTTTGGCTTCATGAAATGTTGTTGTATATTGAACTACGACCCGGCCGGGATGTCAAAATAGGAAATGCACCTATGTAAATAACAGGTGCATCCGGTCGAGGAATATCAGAATTATAACCTTGACCGTTGATGGGTTGAATGAGTGCAATTTGTGACGCCCACAAGAAGGTGGTTGTTGAACTATTATATAACTCGGTGAAGACAGGAAGTCAGATCAGTTTGGAGACCAGACCAGTCGGAGAAAGCCAGCACCCGGTAGAAGGGGCCTCGGGACCCCCGATTGACAGTTTGGAGATCAGACCAGTTGGTGAGAAGATGCTGGATTGAGGAACATGTCCCAGAGAGGCTGGGCCCCAGGTCCCCGGTTGAGCAGCCCATGAGAACGGGAAAGAAACGCGGTTATGGCCAAAAGAGTTGGGGTCAATATGTTGCACTTCTGTTCGGTCTCCAACTCCCTCTCACACACAATCCTTTCGATAAAGTGAGAGGTATTGAACTGTGTCGCTCGTCTTTATTGTGTCGTCGTTATGATTCTGCATGCATATGTAGATGTATATGTATAATGTGTTTGTATAGTTGGTCATGGTTATGGCTATACGACAATTTTTCTTTGAGAAACTAAATGAGATTATTTAAATTAATGGTATAATTTTTTACAAGCCATGAAGAACAAAATATTATGAAATAACCCGACATTGACGGAAGGAATAATGAAATTCCTTGAAAAAAAAAAAAGTGTTCATTCAGCTAGGGCTGTAGAATACACCGACCATAAATCTGCAGTGGGGTAATGTCCTGGATATAACACTAAACAATCTGATGTGAGGTTCGATTAATGCTGGAGCTTTGGGGTATGCGGAGTGATTGCACTCTCTATAAGTCAAATAGAACTAAACTGCGTGCTTATGCTAAACTGAATTATTTGAAATAGAACTGTCTTGATATTCAAACTACATACTAATTCTAAACTGAATTGTTTAAAATGGAACTGTTTTTGACATTGAAACTGTATTTACTCAGAATTGAATTGTTTGAAATAGAACTGTTTGGATATTTAACAGTGTGTAAACAAAAACTACACATACTTAACTGAATTGTTTGAATTAGAACTAAACTGAAGATCTTGAAATAGAAACGTTTTTGACAATTAAACTGTGTACTCATGATAAAATAAATCCTTTGAAATAGAACTGATTAATTGTATAAAGATGGATTTGGCATTAAATAACCTACAAAGGTTGATATTGTTGCATATTGACCTCCGACCCGGCCAAGCTGTCAAAAGAAGAAATGCACCTGTGTAAATAACAGGTGCATCTGGTCGAAGATATCAGGGGGCGACCTTGACTGCCGAGGGGTTGAATTGAGTACAAATTGTGACGCTCGCAGAAGTAGGTGGACGTCAGATTATTATATAACCCCGGTGACAGGAAGTTCAGATCAGTTGGAGGGAAGATGCTGGAATGAGAACCATGTCCCAGCAGAGGCTGGGCCCCGGTTGAGCAGCCCAGGAGAACGGGAAAGAAAGGCCGTGATAGCCAGAAGAGTTGGGGGGCAATATGTTGCAGTCTTTTTTCGGTCTCCAACTCACCTCTCAAACACAACCCTTTCAATAAAGTGAGAGGTATATTTTTCTAAAGAACTGTGTCCGCTCGTCTTTATTGCGTCGTTATGTTTCTGCATGCATATGTGTATGTATAGTTGTCCATGGCTATGCAACAATATACCATAAAATCCAACCAACCAACCAACCAACCAACCAACGGAAAAAATGGAATTGATTGTTAGTTGTCCCTCCTCGAGATCTTACGAGGGCCTTAATTCTTTCGGGCTTAGTCTTCATTGATCAATAGCACATTTTTGTCAAAGTCCTTTCAACTTTAACGAATGCCAACTAACAGATTTTCTTTCAAGAGTGTAGACTTTTCATGGATCATTTTTTAAATTTCCACCAAGAAAATTTCTATAATGTTTAAAATCCGGATGGCTCGCTGGTTATATCCTTGATCGTATGCCTTTAAAAACAAAAAGGTGCCCGTGGTGTAATGGTTATCGTCGTAGGATATGGACACGGCGATACGAGTTCAAATGCTAGCCGAGACTAATTGCATTTCACATAGCACTAATACCCTGGGGAAAGGTATGAATCCAATTATTCTCCCTCCAGCTATGGGTGAATAGAAGGGCAGACTAGGTTCTTCAGCCTTGGTTAGGCAACTAGTCTAGGAGAAGGAATACTCTGACTTTAAACCTGTTAAACCACGGGCACCTCGTGTGAGATGTTATTTAACAGTCGTTTAAAACGCCCATAGAGTTGTTTTTCTTCCCATTTTGGTTTCCATTCTGCTATCTATCGTCTTTTCAGTATCGGTTCTAATGGCTATAATCCGTCCTCCTTCGTGTTTTCTGTGTAGTCTTCGAGTCGTTGAATCGATGCATCAACGCTATCTTCGATGCATCAACGCTGTCTTCGATGCTGGCCTGTCCTCTTCCTCCCTCTTTTCTTGATACATATAATCTGTGAACGTCGTCTCTGGGATGTAATGCCTTGTACATGGTCATTAGTTTTCTAGTTCTTTGGTCCATTTGTTTAAGTTCATCTCTGGTCCACTTCAGAAAGGGTCCAGAGTATCTAACGAAGGGTACAGCCCAAGTATTATTCCTTTGATAAGGCTTCTGCAAAAGAGTTTTGTCTCAAGTAGTTTTCTAGTTCTGAAATATTCTTTTTGAATTTCGTTTTCTCCGAGCTTTCTAATCTTGTCTTAATTTGGTAGTTCCATTCCGTCAGTCCTATGTCGTTGGCCACTTTTCATTACAAGCATGGTATATTTATTATTATTATTATCATTATTATTATTATTATTATTATTATTTACTCATTAGAGCTTTTCACGTCAGCGTTAGCTGATGGTCTTTCACTGGAGATTGAGTGACAGCAAGTCAACTCAAGTCTCCAGGACTCTTCTTAGTATTCTGGCCGTCTTCAATAATGCTGTTGTTTGGATGGTCTCCACTCGGCCGCCAACTTCCAAATCCTACAGGCCCTTTAGTAATCCTTTAGTTACTGTGCCAAAAGCACCAATCACAATTGGTATAATTGTCACCTGCATGTTCCATAGTTTTTTTCAATTCTCTGGCAAGGTCCAGTTACTTATCTCTCTTTTCACATTCTTTCAGTTTTATTCTGTGGTCAGCCGGGACAGCCAAGTCGACAATTTTGCAGATTTTCTTTTTCTTTTTTTTTGTTGATTATTATAAGGTCTGGTCTTCTGGCCGAGATTAGGTGATCCGTTTGTATCTCAAAGTCCCATAGGAGTTTGTGTGTGTCATTATCTAGGACAGGTGCTGGGTTTTGCATATACCACTTGTTGGCATGGTCAAATTTAAATTTCTTGCACATTTTCCAATGGATCACCTTGCCCTCTAAGTCGTGTATTTATTTATTTATTTAAAATCAAACCACTGTGTGCAAATTGTTTTTATTTGATTGAAATAAATAACTAATAAATAGATAAATAAATGAATAATAAAAAGAAATACTAATATTAGATTGAAATGCTTGAAACCACTTAACTGTTTACAAACAAATTAAATAGAAATATTAAAGTTTTATTGAAATACTTGTTGCCATTTAACTGCGTGTAAACAAATTAGCTGTAACAAATTGTGTAAAAATAGTTTCCTATAAACAATTCATTTACATATCGTATATAAAAACTGGCCTAAGATGAACCACAAGGGTTGATATGCCATAAAACAGGAACCAACCAACTAACTAAGAATCTATCGATCACATGGAAATCAAACCTGACCGATAAAATGAAACGCAGTTTCTTCCAGGCAGTGGTCGTGTCGATACTGTTGTATTGATGCACCACTTGGACGCTAACAAAACGTCTCAAGAAGAAGCTAGACGGCAATTACACAAGAATGTTGCGAGCAATATTGAATAAGTCTTGTCGGCATCACCCCATAAAGCACCAACTATACGGCCACTTGCCTCCCATCACAACACTGTCCAAGTTAGACGAACCAGACACGCAGGACACTGCTGGAGAAGCAGGGACGAGCTCATAAGAGATGTACTCCTATGCACCCCCACACATGGCCGAGCAAAAGCAGGACGACCAGCTCGAACATACATACAGCAGCTATGTGAGGATACGGGATGTAGCCCTGAAGACCTGCCAGAGGCGATGAACGATAGGGAAAAGTGGCGAGAGAGGGTCAGGGATATCCATCCTAGCGGTACGATATGATGATGATTATATTATTGATCAAGATTTTAAAAATGGATTATTGCCAAGAAGCTTCAGTCTCTTACTTTATCACCAACATTCGCATCTTACATAGAAAAAGTCCGAAGCCACACCAGAAAAAAAGAGCATAGCTGAACATTTTTATTGTTGCATACAGTGCCACTTCTTAGTTAGAAAAATTCTGGCTTAGCTTTTTCAGCTTTTTTTTAAAAGTGGTAGTGCGTTGCCACAATGAAAATGTCCAACTGTGTGAAGATAAGAAACTTTGGAATAACGCTCGTAAGATGAAGATTATGGTGGTAAAGCAGTAGACGTTGGATCTTCAAGGCAATTGCCTATTTTCAAAAACTGGATTACGTTATTTTTTTATTATTGTTTTTAAAGGCATACCATATTTACCAACCCCTCCGCTCGGGCAGGATATGACACAAGGTCAATTTTTGAGCGGAGTTTAACAGGTTTAAATTCAGAGTATTCCTTCTCCTAGACTAGTTGCCTAACCAAGGGTGAAGAACCTAGTCTGCCCTACTATTTACCCATAACTCTGAATTCAAACCTGTTAAACTCCGCTTAGAAATTACTTGAACATTACCATCAGATTGTTTAGTGTCATATCCATTTTAAACAATTCCTTTGGAGTGGGGGGTCTTACCAGTTTGCCGAAGTGTGGGTGACGTATTATACAGCCTCAGGCAATAGGTCCCAAAGGTTCTTGTTCATCTAAGGAAAAAATACGTAGACAATGGTGGTGACTATTAAAAAAAAAGAAAAGAAATTAAACTTTTTTTGTTGAAAATATCCAATAGTTTTGTTTTTACAAACTAAGTCCGTTGCAGTTACCATTAATTAAGTTGGGCACAATTAATGCGACTCACAATGATAACAGATATCGCTAAGGTTGGTTTGCTAATTAAATAGCTGAGTTACCCTGTGTAACGTTTACAGTCGTCTCTTATAAGGTGCATCATGTTTGACACAAGGTCAGATAGGGAGAGTTCTCTTGGTTTAATGACTAAATCCTGGATGGCAGTATCTATGTAATGGAATTCGAGCACCAGTCACGGTAAAATGTTCACTTTCGGATATATATCCTTAGGGAAAGGTATGAACCCCCTTATTCCCCCAGCAATTATATCACTGCTGTTCTTCGGCAAAGATGGCTTGGGTATTAAATAACCCCCAAAGATTGATATGCCATCAAAACACAGAAACTAAAACAAACCAGAATCATGCGAACACAGTGAGAACCAAACTCATTAAATATGGTATGCTAACCATTACGCAAAGTGATTTGCCCTGTGTACCTTTTACAGTTGTAATTCTCTAAGTTTGGCGCAAGGTCAGAAGTATGCTTCACACAGTGAGAACCAATCTCACTAAAAATTACTACAGGTGAGTTTCCCTGTCTATCAGTTGTTTCCGGGGAAATAAAAAGAAGACTTAACTATTAGTGTTAGATAGAAATACTTGAAATCATTTAATTGTGCAGAAACAATAGCTATACTCATCATCATCATCATCATGTCGCACTGCCAGCACAGGTCTCCCTGACCCTCTCTCGCCACCCGTCTCTATCCTCCATCGCTCCCTGGAGGTCTTCTAGGCTATATCATGTATCGGTACTGAGTTGTTGTATATAGGTTCTTGCTGGTCGTCTTACCTCTGCTCGTCCCTGTGAAGGAGTCCACAGTATATCGCTTATGAGTTCATCCTTATTTCTCCAGCAGTGTCCTGCATGTCTGGTTCGTCTAACTTGGGTAGTTTTCGTGATGGGTGGAATGGTGGCCGTACAGCTGCTGCTTTGTGGGTGTTGTTTCCAGGACTTGTTCAGCACAGCTTGCAGCATTCTTGTGTTATTGCTGTCAAGCTTTTTTTCCAATTTTTTTTTAGCGTCCATGTTATGCAACCATATAGCAGTATCGACACGGCCGCTGCTTGGGAAAAAAAGTTTTATTTTATCGGTCAGGTCCGACTTTCATATGACCGATAGACTACCATTAGATGTCCATGCCTTTGCTAGTTGCGTGTTGTTGTCTTTCTCGGTTGATGAGACACTGCTTCCGAGGTTGCTAAACCTGTCCACCAGTTTCAAAGGACCACCCCTTAGTGTGTAGATGTCGCCTCTTTGTCGTTTTAACTCATTTAGAAATTCCTTTACAAATCTTATATGTATATCCATTTAAATGAGTGCAAACAAATGACTGATATTACATTGTTACTATTGCAGAGCAAACTTGGAACCTTTTAAACTGTGTGCAAGCAATTGATTAATAGTAATTAGAAATATTCGGGTTTAATTGAAATACTTGAAACCATTTAACTGTGTACAAAAGAATGAATTCAGGTTCGTTTAAATATGTTATCAAAAAAATGAGAGTACAAATCTTTTATGCATAATATACGTGGTGACTTCAATAAGTTTCCAGACTTTTTTGTACAGGCATTTAAAATTGGGGTAGACTCTTGAAAATATGTTATTGCTATACATCTTATGAGATGACTGTGCAATTTTCATGATTTCAGCTTCAAATGAACACCTACTGCAGCAATTGGAATTGGATAATCTATATATTGGTAGAGAGTTGCCCAGCATATATACGTGGTGCCTTCAATAAGTTTCAAAAGTTTTTTGTACCGGCATTTAAAATTGGCGTAGACTCTTGAAACTTCAGTATGTTATTGCTATACATCTTATGAGATGACCGACCAATTCTTATGATTTCAGCTTCAAATGAACACCTACAGTAGCAATTGGAATACACCCTACTAAAACCTGATTGTCACAGCTGGTGGATTTCAAAAATGCAATCTGGACGTGAGGACACTTTAGAAGAACGATATGCAATAAAATTCTGTTTTAAACTTGGAAACATGCCACAGAAACGTATGGAATGCTTCAGACTGCTTTTCGACCATCTTGCATGAATCAAACATCAGTTTTTGAGTGGCATCTGAGATTCAAGGAAGGCAGGGAGTCTGTGAGGGATGATTAGAGGCGTGGGGGGAGTAAGGAAGTCAATACTCCAGAGTTGATTGATCAAAGGGTTAGGGTTAGGGTTAGTATGTTGAGGTTTTAAGGGAGTTCAGAAAGAAATTCCGTCGGAAGGGGCCAGCACTCTTCAAATCGGGTCAGTCGCATTTCTACCAGGACAATACACCAGTCCACAACTCCATACTTGTCACAGACGATTTAACCAAGATGGGCTTCCAGACAGTTCCCCAGCCTCCCTATAGTCCAGACCTTGCTCCCTGTGACTTTTGGTTATTCCCTAAGCTCAGAGGCTGTCGTTATGAGACAATTGAGGAGATGAAAGAGGCTGTGACGAAGGTCATTGACACGCTCACACGAGAGGACTTTCATGAGGCCCTGCAGAAATTGTTGGAACGGTACAACAAGTGCATTGCAGCTGGAGGAGATTACTTCGAAGGGGACTAGAGTTTCATGTGTGTACTATCAATAAAAGTGCACATACGAAAAAAGTCTGGAAACTTATTTAATGGCCCTCGTATATGTAAAAATAGGAATTGACATTAAATATCTTACAATGGTTGATATGCCATAAAACTCAACCAAACCTCTACGTTTATTTATTTATCATTTTGAAACTCTCTTGCACAAAATGAATCTGTGCATTTTTCGTACCCTTGAAATCATTCGAAAGTTTACCCCAAACACGTTTTATAGCCATTAAAACCAGGCTTTACGGAACCCTGTCGGATATATCATAAATATTTACAATCTGTTCGACACTATTCCGAAAACTAGCGTCGGCATTCAGTTGTTTCCTTTCTCTTTTTTTTTTTTTTTTAATCTTTTATTATTTTTACGCTGTAAGTTTAAAACCAGTCGTAGCTGATGGCTTTTCGCTGTAATAAAAAGAATGGCTTTATTTGAACTTCGACGACATTTGAAAGATTTAAGCTTTTCTTATCATACCTGCACTGACTTTACCACTACTCTACTATTCACTCGTTTAGCTTTAGTAATTCTCGGCACTAACAAAATAGATATTTAGAATGACTGGAACCCCTTTTTTTCATTCTTAACAGTTTACTAGAAACCAACCCGATATTGTATGATTTCTTTTAGTTTGTGAACTTATTTTAGTACAACAAAATATATTGAGAAAGAGAGAGGGAGAGGGAGAGTAAGAGAGAGAGAGAGAGAGAGAGAAAGAGCGAGAGAGAGAGAGAGAGAGAGAAATTTAGGGGGCGTTGAAAAGTTTATCGGCAGAAACTTTCATAGGATGACATTATATCTGGTGTTGATCACTTTTTGACAAATGGGATCCAAACACGTCAACAGCGATTGAAGAAGTATGTAGGCCACAAGAGGGACGATGTTGAAATATAAATATCATTTGGTTATATTCTAAGTGAGTACCTTGGTCAGCCTATAAACTTTTCAGCCGACCCTCATATATATATATATATATATATATATAGCATATAAAACAAAAACCTTTAAAAATATCATATATATATATATATATATTTGCGATATGGAATTATTTGCTTTGAATTTTGATTAATAATTATTTTACATTGAGCTCTCGACTGTATTTTGAATTACATGGATATTGAACAAAGAAAATCTTAAAGTAGAATCGTTACCACCATTGGCTGACTTGGCTTGTGCCTGAGTGGTAGAACCTCGGATTGGCGTTATAGTCAGCCAGGTTTCGATCCCAGGGTCGCGAATCTAGCCTGTCTAGCCACACTGATGAGTTCTGATAGAACGAAACTGTCTGTGGATGACTATATATATGCTCCCCTACCCCTGTGGGGTTGAGCTCTCTAACGAAGGAAGTAATGGTTGCCACAAGCGGAAAGCAATGCTCTTCAAATGAATTGAGCTCTCGGTAGTAGTTAGGCGGATATATGTAAACAAAAACAAATGTGATACATAGGCGTTTAAATTTCCTTCACTTGCACTGATTTCCTCGTGGCTGAGTGGTAGAATCTTGGATTGGCGTTATAGTCAGCCAGATTTCGATCCCAGCTTCGCGTACTAAAGAATTCATACCCTTCCCAAGGGTATTTTTCCGAAAGTGAACGCAAAAGCTCGACTGGGGTTCGAACTCAAAACAACTCGCAGTCACATTAACCACTACACCCCAATGACTTGCTGTTTAAATGAAACGATTACAATGGTAGACATACAAGGACGGATCAATTAACCTATAAGCGGATATATATAATTATTGACTGATTTTATTTGTGCAATATCTGATCTTTTTCATTCCTAAATAAAGTTATTAAGTGTGCAACGCATGCAACGTGTTCTGCTAATCTATACGTGTCTCCCCCAGTGCGACTGTATCATTATTTAGTGTTTAACATATGTTTTGCATTGTGCATATAAAAATACAATAATAGTCGTCACAATTCGGCAAAATCAACATTGGTTGAGTAGGTGGTTGTATTTTACGGGATATCAGCCCGCATAGGTTGTTTAACGGTAGATACATGTTATCCACACACACACACACACATATATATATATATATATATATATATATATATATATATATATGTATATTTGTATATTACATGTATGATTTGCAGACTAGCAAACCTACACGAGTGAGTTCGAGTCTCATTGGGCGCCCCATTCATTCGCCCTTGTGCCACATCGAAGCAAAGTGCTTTGTAAATTACTACATGTATGATTTGCAAGCGAATAGTTTGTAGGTAACATGGTTTTTAAAACAGTCAAAGCTCATTTGCTTGCACACAGTTAATTGGTTCAAATTACTGCTATGTAACACTAATAATTAAATTTAACATGTTATTTCTTTGTACACAGCTAGATGGTTTCAAGTATAAGTTTGGTTGGGTTGTTTAATGGCATATTAACCTTCGTGGGTTATTTAATGCCAAAGGCATCCTACTAGAAGAACTGTAGTGGCACTATTTAACCCATAGCTTGGAGGATAAGGGGATTCATACCCTTCCCAAGGGTATTTGTCCGAAAGTGAACGTAATAGCACGACTGGAGTTCGAACTCGCTTACTACGATTCCACAGTCCATCGTTTTATCCATGACACCGCGAGGACACGCCTCGGTTTCAAGTATAGAAATTGATTAAATTGTTCGAGCCAGAGTGGATCTGGGAGTAATGACAATGAAGAGGTACGCCCCAAATCTCCCGAAGTGGAGTCTCACCATCAGATCCAGTTTAGTTTCGTATTCCGGACACTCATTTGGCGAAGTCTTACTTTTCTGTGGAGATGCAGTCGGCCTATTCGACAGCCCCAGCAGACTGGACGTAAAATCACCCATCAAATGAAAAAAGACGTTTGTTTTCGGCTCTTACGTTGCTTCAAACGAACTAATTTTTCAATACAGTTCTTGCACAGAAACATTCTCAACGGGTTCCGACATGTTGATCTTTGTCCGTTGATTCATTTCTAAAAAATATGCAGCCTTTGGTTTTCTCGCTATTCTTTCATATACTTTGACAATGAGGCTGGTGAGACTGACTGACCTGTTCTTCTCAATACTTGCTTTATCTCCTCCCTTATAAATTAGTGCTCTTGAGGCATTCGTAGTTGAAGGGTTATCGCCATAGGAAATGGGCGTGGTGATCCGTGTTCAAATCCTACTGAAGGCTGTTTGCATTTCACATAGCGCTTCTCATATTTACCAACCCCTCCGCTCGGGCAGATATGACACACGGTCAATTTCTTAAGCGGAGTTTAACAGGTTTGAATTCAGAGTTTTCTTTCTCCTAGACTAGCTGCCTCACCAAGGCTGAAGAACCCAGTCTGCCCTACTATTTACCCATAGCTGGAGGGAGGATAATTGGATTCATACCTTTCCCAAGGGTATTAGTGCGATTTGAAATGCAATCGGTCTCGTTCAGGAATTGAACTCGTATCACCGTGTCCGTTTCCTATGACGATAATCATTACACCACGGACACTTCTCCTCTTAGAAAATGTATGCATTCGACTATCCTCCCTCCAGCTTGCCCAGTCGGCTGGGGCTGTAGAATACACTAACTGCACCTCTGCAGAGAGGTAAGGCCCCTCCTTCCAACAATGAGTATCCTGGATATGAAAAAAAAATCTGATGGTGAGGTTCTAGTAATGCTGGAACTTTGGGGAATGCGGATTACATCTTCATTCCCACTCTGGCCCAGAATGGTAGCACCTGATATGGCCCTATCTTTGGGTTAAATAGAACTAACTGCATACTTATGCTAAACTGAATTGTTTTAAATGGTGTTGTTTTTGACATTGAAACTGAACTTACACTAAATGGAATTGTTTAATATAGAACTGTTTTGACATTTAACTGTGTGTAAACAAAATCTGTAGTTATATTAAACTGAATTAGCTGAATTAGAATTGTTTGGATTAACTGAATAGCTTGAAATAGAAATGTTTTTGACGATTAAACTGAATTGTTTGAAATAGAACTGACTATTGGCATAAAGATGAATTTGGTGTTAAATAAGCAACAAAGCAATCAACCAACCATAGGATATGGACGTGGTGCTCTGAGTTTAAATCCTGGAGAAGCCTGTTTGTATTTCACATAGTACATCTACCCTTTGAAAATGTATGCATTCGACTATCCTCCCTCCTGCTATGAGTAAACAAGGCAGATTAAGCCCTAAATGGTGTCCGGTATAGGAGAAGGAATAATTGCTAAACTCCGCAAAAAACCTGATATTGTGTCACATCTTGCTTGTGTGGAAAGGTTTGGCAAATACATATATTTAGATTCCATGAATTTTCCTATATCAGGTGATTCCTTAAAAAATAAAATAAATGATATATTGATGGACCTTTTTAGGTTATGTCAACCCGTCTACAGTAATTTTATGCCAAGACGTTAAAAAACCGTGTTCATAGTTCTTTCATATTAATATTTTTGTATAGTCATTTCTTAAGAGGTTTGTTTTTGTTTGCACATAGTCCTATCGAATACAAATACTTTTAAAACATATCTATCAGGCCCATAGATGTGACTAACATATACTACTACTCCAAGTCCGAATACAACTGGCAGTTATGGCAAAGGTTTCTACATATTTCCTAGATCATCAGAACTGCAGTCTCACCATCAGACGTTATTTAGTGTTAGACTCACAACAACCTTTTTTGGGTGGGGGTATCGTATGTAAGGGATACAAGCTATTCTAAACTCCACCGACAAGATTACTAAAATCTTACGTACAGGTACTATCTTTATAGCAAGTTTATGGAAAAAAAAGAGATTTACTTCACACTCCCCTGAACTCAAGCCTCACCATCAGATGGGGTTCTAGTGTTATGTGGGGGTCCTATTAACTCTGCAAAGGATAAACTCAGTCTTTTCTGGGCCCACTGATAGGGTGAAGCAAATAGAGAGATAACTGACCAAATTTTATGATTTAAGTCTTTCTTTAAAAAGGGCAACTAAACCTATGTTTAACAGGTTTGAATTTAGAGGTTTCCTTCTCCTGTGGAGAAGTTGTGGACTGGTGTATTGTTCTGGTGGAAATGCCATTGACCCGATTTGAAGAGTGCTGGCCGTTTCCCTTGGAATCTCTTCCTGAACTCCCTTAAAACCTCAACATAGTAACTCTAACCCTAACCCTCTGGCCAATCAACTCTGGTGTATTAACTTCCTTACTCCTCCCGCACCTCTAATCATCCCTAACAGACTTCCTGCCTTCTTTGAATCTCTTATGCCACTCAAAAACTGATGCTCGAATCATACAAGATGATTCAAAGGCAGTCTGAAGCATTCCATAGTTTCTGTGGCATTTTTTCCAAGTTTAAAACAGAATTTTATTGCATATCGTTCTTCTAAAGTGTCTAATTGCATTTTTGAAATTCACCAGCTGTGACAATCAAACTTTAGTAGGATGTCTTCCAATTCCTGCTGTAGCTGTTAATTTGAAGCTGAAATCATAAAAGATGTATAGCAATAACATACTGAATTTTCTAGTGTCAATGACAATTTTAAATGCCCATACGAAAAAAAGTCTGAAAACTTATCGTATGCACCTCGTATTTCCCGTTTATGTTAGTGGAGATAATCGGCTTATTTTGATGCGCAAGAAGACATGATTTGAAGATGGCGTTCCAGTTCGTAGGCAAACCGCAAAAGTCTGCAAGAAATTACATAGTTTCAAGTAAGTGATGATAATACTTTGTAAACATCTGTAACTTCAAGTATGAAGGTAGCAAAAAAACATAATCCAAATAGGTGAATTTATTATGATGCAAAGTTGACGTTAACGTTCCGGTTTCAATAACCATCATCAGTGATGGATTCTTGCTGTCGGATTTTAATCCATATTTACTTTCAACTTTAAGTATATATATATATATATATATATCATCATCATCATCACGTCGCACTGGTAGCACGGATATCCCTGACCCTTTCTCGTTACTTTTCCCTATCGTTCATCGCCTCAGGCAGGTCTTCTGGACATCCCGTATCCTCACATAGTTGCTGAATGTATGTTCATGCTGGTCGTCCCGCCTTTGCACGGCCATGTGAGGGGGTCCATAAGAGTACATCACTTATGAGTTCGTCCCTGTTTCCCCAGCAGTTTCCTGCATGTCTGGTTCGTCTAAATTGTATATATATATATATATATATATATATATATATACAAATTTCATTAAACATAATAGACATTTTATGCCTACATATTCTCTTTTGGATCCGTTCGAATTCCGTATTACTTTTATCGTATTCGGGGGAACTGATTAAGGTATTGTCCATAGTTGTATGTATCCCTAGTACTTTCTGCCCGACTTTGGGCCATCATCAGGGGAGAATCTGTTACAAAAGTGATGTAACTTTTGTTTTAGCAAATTACTACAGTGTGTAAGGACGTCTTTGCTGTTGGAGATTATGGCGCTTGCTTTTAAATGTAATTCTGTAAATAGTGCCAGTAGCTAAAGACATTTAAGTACGTTAGCAATGGTTTGAAAATTAATTCTATTAAGTGTTGGTTGCAGGTTTCTAATATATAGTGCTTCGAGAATCTGAAGTTTTTGTTTATTATTTTGATGTTCGAGTACTAGGGATACATACAACTATGGACAATACCTTAATCAGTTCCCCCCGAATACGATAAAAGTAATACGGGAATTCGAACGGATCCAAAAGAGAATATGTAGGCATAAAATGTCTATTATGTTTAATGAAATTTGCATTAACGAAGAAATGCTGCCTAAATATACATATATATATATATATATATATATATATATAGTGGTAATGAAGAGTTAATCCGCATTCCCCCAAGTTCCAGCATTACTAGAACCTCACCATCAGATTTTTTAGTGTCATATCCAGGATACGCGTGGTTGAGGGGGGGGGGTCTTCCCTCTCTGCAGAGGTACAGTTAGTGTATTCTACAGCCCCAGCCGACTGGGCAAGCTGAAGGGAGGATAATCGAATGCATACATTTTCTAAGAGGAGAAGCGCTATGTGAAATGCAAACAGCCTTCAGCAGGATTTGAACACGGAGCACCACGCCCATTTCCTATGACGATAACCATTTAACTGCGAATGTCTCAAAAGCACTAATTTATAAGGGAGGAGATAAAGCAAGTATATATATATATATATATATATATATATATATATATATATATATATATATATATATATATTATAACGCGTAACAGGATGGAAATAAATTCATAATCCTAATGTGACCGGTTTGTTGTTTTTCTTAAAGAAAAAAAGATGTATATATATATATATATATATAGAGAGAGAGAGATGAATTTATCAACTAATTAATACCAACAGCTGACTGTCATTGTCAAAGAATGTAAAAAAATATTTACAGTCGTATTCCATTCCTTATCTATCTTTGTACCTATCTATCTATCTATGTATCTATCTTATTTTTTCCTATCTATTTCAGTTTTTCATATTTATCTCTCTACCTAGGTAGGTATCGTAGACTATCAAGATCTATCTATCTATCTATCTATCTATAAAAATATATGTATAATAGTCTATAAAGATCCCTCTTTATCTCTCTCTTTCTTTCTCTCTCTCTCTATATATATATATACATACACACACACACACACACATATATATATATACATACACACACATATATATATATATATACATATATATATACACACACACACACACACACACACACACACACATATATATATATATGTGTGTGTGTGTGTGTGTGTGTGTGTGTGTGTGTGTGTGTAGTGTAATTTGATTGTTCATGGTTATCACTAGCTGACTTGGTGAGTTAATGATGGACCAAATTTTGCAGTATAATTAAATAGTGCTCAATATCAATGATTGGGCTTATATATATATATATATATAAAATTAACTTTTATAATTGGCTGTTGAGCACTCTTGTAATTGTAGCATTGCAGCGTTTACGGTGGGTTTTCTTTTTCTTTTGACCAACTGACTGCATATCTCTTGATTTTTTTCAACTGGTGTGACGGGGTTGGCCTTTTTTTTTCTTTTTGTCCTATGATATTTTTTCTTTTTCCCCCGGGCGGTGATTTTTATCTGTTGTTCCTGGCGGTTTTTTTGGTTTTTTTCTTTTCTTTCTGGAAACCGTGAATGCTGGTAGATATTAGATTAGTGAATATATATATATATATATATATATATATATATATATATATATATATATATATATATATTTGAAGCAGTCTATTAAGATCTATCTATCTATCTATCTATCTATCTTACATATATTTATCTATCTGTTTATCAAATCCAGTTGAGGCAGTTAGCATTTCATATTGCGCCAATACCCCTGGGAAATGTATGAATCCAACTATTCTCCCTCAAGTTATGGGTAAATAGTAGGACAGACTGGGCTCTTTAACTTTTTTTACGATAGTCAGCCTTGGAGAAGGAAAACTCTGAATTCTAGCCAGACACTGAAAATGATGGGCTCCTCTAGGATATTTCAACCCAAGTTAAGATAAATACGTCGTGCACCCACGAGCAAACCGGGTTATGAGATAAGTCGGGGTTTTTTTTACTAATACACAGGGCGTTTTTAGAATAATTGATATTATTAGACTTAAAGTGGCTTTGTTTCCCAAATTAGTATACTGGGTATTTCAGAAGAAATGATATCATCACGTAATCTAATAACATGACCAATTCTCGTTCAAATGATCTCAAATTTTAAGAGCATGTCTAGAAACGATTCGAAATTATGTGTTGAATGTTTTCGTTGTTTTGTTTTTAGATATACAAATACCATTGACTGAAAAGAAAAGACATTTAAACATTAAACATTGAAAAAAAAATCTCGTATTAGATTTAAAGCTCTTATAATATAGGGTTTCCTTAACCCGAAAGTTGCCCAGTCAGCTGGGGCTGTAGAATACACTGACTGCACCTCTGCACAGGGGTAAGACCCCCCCATAACGAGTGTTCTGGATATGACTCTAAACAATCTGATGGTGAGGTTCCAGCAGTGCTGGAGCTTTGGGGAATGCGGTGTACCCCTTCATTGCCATCGCTCCCAGGTCCACTCTGGCCCGGAGTGGTAGCACCTGATAGGGCCCTATCTATGGGTTAAATAGAACTAACAGCATACTTATGCTAAACTGAATTGAGTAAACTGAATAGCTTGAAATAGAAATGTTTTTGACAATTAAACCGTACTTACACTTAAACTGCGTGCTTATGCTTAACTGAATTATTTCAAATAGAACTGTTTTTCGACATTAAAATTGTATTTACACTTAACTGAATTATTACGTATAACTGTTTGAATAGTTTGAAATGGAAATGTTTTTGACAATTAAACTGAGTACTTATGCTAAACTTAACTGTTTTCAATAGAACAGATTATTTACATAAAAATGGATTTGGCGTTAAATAACCTACAAAGATTGATATGCCATAAAACCAACAAACCAAACCAAACCAAACCTAAACTGTACTCATGCTAAACTGAATTGTTTGAAATACAACTGATTATTTACATTAAATGGATTTTGCGTTAAATAACCGACAAAGGTTGATATGCCATAAAATCCAATCAACCAATCAACATTAACCCGGAAGCTCTTGATTAAATTCTTAAAAGCAATGATTAAATTCTGAATATACTTATTCCTATTTACCAAACCCCTCCGCTCGGGCAGGATATGACACAAGGTCAATTTTTAAGCGGAGTTTAACAGGTTTGAATTAAGAGTTTTCCTTCTCCTAGACTAGTTGCCTCGCCAAGTCTGAAGAACCTAATCTGTCCTACTATTTACCCATAGCTGGAGGGAGAATAATTGGATTCATACCTTTCTTAAGGGTATTAGTGCGATGTGAAATGCAATCAGTCTCGTCCAGGATTTGAACTCGTATCGTCGTGTCCATTTCCTACGACGATAACCATTACACCACGGGCACCTCCAAGCCTAAAGCTCTTATAATATAGGGTTTCCTTAACCCGAAAGCTCTTTATTAAATTCTTAAAAGCAATGATTAAATTCGGAATTTAGCCACCAATAATTTAGTTGCGATTAAAGTAATTTAAGAATCTCCTTGTATTCTTCAAAAATTCTTTTAAAATGCAGGGGGAGCTAGATTTAAAAGTCATTGCCTGGGAGTTTGGTCCTCATTTAGGGTCTCATTATGAAAACTTTGACCAGAAATAGCGTATTTTGCCATTCAGTGACTACAGTTAACTATTGAGTATAATTTCATATAGCTAAGTCAATTACAATAAAAAAATCAGGTCCCTGCGATGGATGTTTATAAAATTTATACACAAAACTAAGGATAATCTATATATTGGTAGAGAGTTGCCCAGCATATATACGTGGTGCCTTCAATAAGTTTCAAAAGTTTTTTGTACCGGCATTTAAAATTGGCGTAGACTCTTGAAACTTCAGTATGTTATTGCTCTACATCTTATGAGATGACCGACCAATTCTTATGATTTCAGCTTCAAATGAACACCTACAGTAGCAATTGGAATACACCCTACTAAAGCCTTATTGTCACAGCTGGTGAATTTCATAAATGCAATCTGGACGTGAGGACACTTTAGAAGAACGATGTGCAATAAAATTCTGTTTTAAACTTGGAAAAAATGCCACAGAAACGTATGGAATGCTTCAGACTTCTTTTCGACCATCTTACATGAATCAAGCATCGGTTTTTGAGTGCCATAAGAGATTCAAGGAAGGCAGGAAGTCTGTGAAGGATGATGAAAGGAGTAAGGAAGTTAATACACCAGAGTTGATTGGTCAAAGGGTTAGGGTTAGGGTTACTACGTTGAGGTTTTTAAGGGAGTTCAGGAAGAGATTCCGTCGGAAGAGGCCAGCACTCTTCAAATCGGCTTCGTGGCATTTCAACCAGGACAATGCACCAGTCCACGACTCTATCCTTGTCACAGACTATTTTACCAAGATGGGCATCAAGACACCCTCCCTATAATCCAGACCTTGCTCCCTGTGACTTTTGGCAATTCCCTAAGCTCAGAGGCTGTCGTTATGAGACAATTGAGTAGATGAAAGAGGTTGTGACGAAGGTCATTGACACGCTCACACAAAAGAACTTCCATTGGGCCTTCCATCAGTTGTTGAAACGGTACAACAAGTGCATTGCAGATGGAGGAGATTACTCCGAAGGGGACTAGAGTTTCATGTGTGTACTATTAATAAAAGTGCTTATACGAAAAAAGTCTGGAAACTTATTTAATGATCCTCGTATATTTGCTTAAAAATAATTGAAATACAAGTAAAGAGTTTATAGTAATATTGCATAAACAACTGAATCGAAATTTTTAAATGAGAGTCCTGGATATGCCACTAAACAATCAGATGGTGACGTTCCAGTGATGCTGGAGCTTTGGGGCATGCAGAGTACCCCTTCATTGCCATTGCTCCCAGCTCCACTCTGGCTTGGAAGGGTAGCACCTGATAAGGCCCTATCTATGGGTTAAATAGAACTAACCGAATACATATACTAAACTAAACTGTTTGAATTTGAATTGTTTGACTAAACTGAATAGCTTGAAATAGAAATGCTTTTGACAATTAAACTGAACTTATATTTAAAATGCGTGCTCATGCTAAACTGTATTGATTGAAATGGAACTGTTTTTACATTGGAACTTTACTTT
>OY757932.1:55050633-55081470 GCA_963585895.1 Sepioteuthis lessoniana | reverse complement strand
CACACTTCTTTTTAAAAATATATCTCTCATACGTTATTCTCGAAAGGTTGATGTTTGTTGTGTGTGAGAGGTGAGTTAGAGACGGGGTCATGCTGCTACTTATTGACCCAAGTTCTTCAGACCATAGCAGCACTTTTTTCTCATCTTGGCTGGGGTTACTCAACCGTGGGTCACTGAGGGCCGCCAGCCCTAAGTCTGCAAGCTGATTCTCACGCTGGCATTTTGTCCCCCAGCTGACTCCAACTCAAACTGGAACTGACCCAAGCCGTCTGTGGCACCTGGTTATATAATTGTCTCACATCCACTTGCTTCCACTGTTCCTCCGCTTATTTACACAGGTGCATCTCTTGATTGACGGCTCGGTCGAGGGTCAATATATAACACTTTTGATAATTCTTTCAGCATAGAGTCTGATATTAACATACATATATATATATATATATATATATATATATATATTGAGTGGTGTAATATATACATATATATATATATATATAGCACAACTCAATATATATTGAGTGGTGTTATATATATATATATATATATATATATAAGTGGAAGAAATATGTCAATATTGGTCAGTATGTCTTTAATTCCAATTTAAAATGCTGAATTTTACAAAATGTTATGCTGTATTTTGTTTGTAAAATAATGCTTAAACTATGCGTTTTAAATGTAAAGGCACGCTTACTCTACTGTAAAGCCAATTTGATATTAAGCCTATCCACATGTCAGCGAACAAGGCAGAATGTTTTTAAATATCTTCTATCGAATAATTTAAAAATTCGTAAAGAAAGCCCTAACAGTAGTTTAGAAGAAAAAGCCTAGAATGCTACTACAGCCCCCCCCTCAGAAAGAGAAAAAGAAAAGAAAAAAAAAAAAAAAAAAAAAAAAACCAACAAAAACGAATTGTCCCCTTCACCCCACTAGACCGCCCCCAAAGCTACCTAAAATATCAGTAGTAAATAAAAGTCCAAACGAAGAAGAGCATTTGAACTCAGGAGCCAAGTGGAAGAAATATGTCAATATTGGTCAGTATGTCTTTAATTCCAATTTAAAATGCTGAATTTTACAAAATGTTATGCTGTATTTTGTTTGTAAAATAATGCTTAAACTATGCGTTTTAAATGTAAAGGCACGCTTACTCTACTGTAAAGCCAATTTGATATTAAGCCTATCCACATGTCAGCGAACAAGGCAGAATGTTTTTAAATATCTTCTATCGAATAATTTAAAAATTCGTAAAGAAAGCCCTAACAGTAGTTTAGAAGAAAAAGCCTAGAATGCTACTACAGCCCCCCCCTCAGAAAGAGAAAAAGAAAAGAAAAAAAAAAAAAAAAAAAAAAAAAACCAACAAAAACGAATTGTCCCTTTCACCCCACTAGACCGCCCCCAAAGCTACCTAAAATATCAGTAGTAAATAAAAGTCCAAACGAAGAAGAGCATTTGAACTCAGGAGCCAAGTGGAAGAAATATGTCAATATTGGTCAGTATGTCTTTAATTCCAATTTAAAATGCTGAATTTTACAAAATGTTATGCTGTATTTTGTTTGTAAAATAATGCTTAAACTATGCGTTTTAAATGTAAAGGCACGCTTACTCTACTGTAAAGCCAATTTGATATTAAGCCTATCCACATGTCAGCGAACAAGGCAGAATGTTTTTAAATATCTTCTATCGAATAATTTAAAAATTCGTAAAGAAAGCCCTAACAGTAGTTTAGAAGAAAAAGCCTAGAACGCCTAATGCTACCACAGAGCTCTAATTCCTGAAGCCTGCTAGGTCCCCAACTGTAGGATGGAAAAAAAAAAAAAAAATGAAAAACCCTTGGAAAAGTCCCAATACAGCAAAAAAAGTATAAGTCGGTATTAGTGAAAGTCATAAGAAAGTACCTTAATGTTGGACTTTAAGTAAGTTAAAACTTAAAACAAATCCCCCCCCTTTTTATTTATTTATTTATTTTTTTTTTATTTTATTTTTATTTTTTTTAAATTTTATTTTATTATGTACACATGGGAAGCAGCATGATGTACGTTAAGGTATTTGAATAAACCAATGGACGACCAAAGTCAATACCCAAATGGGTCCTGGACGTGTTGCCATAAGCGCCATTGCAAGTCTCTTCGTATTCAAATTGAGATCTCGGCGGCCGTTTGAACGGATGTATGTAAACAATAGTAATTGTGATTCATAACCGTTTAAAATGTACTTCGTAGCTAATATCTCCTCGTGGATAAATGATTAGAAGCTTTGGCTTGGCGTTTGAGTCAACCGGGTTTCGACCCCAGCTACGGGGAGATACTATCTAGCCACACTGATGAGTTCTGATAGAACTGATATATATATATATATATATATATATATATATATATATATATATATATATTATCATCCACAGATAGACTGATTCATTGTGTCACAACTCTTCAAAGTGGCTAGACACACAGGACGCTTCAAGCTGGGATCGAAACATATATAATGCCAAATCATGTTCATATATATATATATATATATATACATGAACAGAATTTGACTGTAAATAACCCACAAGGGCTGATACGTCAAAAAGAACAACCAAACCATCAGAAACCTTAATTAAGGCATAAACTGGTCTTTTTGTCTCAATGTTCCACTTAATTCTGTGTCGCATAATCTAGAACAATAATAATTCGGCACATTTCTGTTGATATGGTTCCGTTTGCTTTTCCAGATTTGGTTTGGGTTCTTTGTTTAATGGCATGCAGTCCTTCGTTGGCTATTTAATGCCAAAGCTATCCAAGTCGGAGAACAGTTGTGATACTATTAAAACCACAGTTCGTAGAATGAAATACTTTATATCTTTCTCAAGGGTATGTGCCTGAAAGTGAACTCAACAGCCTTCCTAGACTGGCTGGAGCTGTAGAATACTTCGACTGCTTCTCTGCAGCAGATAAAGATCACCAAACCGACGAGTGTCCTGGATATGATACATAACAATCTGATGGTGAGGTTCCAGTAATGCTGTAGTTTTGGGGAATGCGGAGTACCCTGTCATTTCTATCGCTCCCAGGTCCACGGCAAGAGTGGTAGCACCTGATTGTGTCCTAACTTAAGGTCAAATAGAACTAAACTGCGTACTAATGCTAAACTAAATTGCTTGAAATAGAATAGTTTTGACATTTAACTGAATGTAAACAAAAATATACTAATGCTAAAATGAATTGTTGGAAATATAGCTGTTCATCATCATCATAATGTCGCGCCATCAGCACGGATATCCCTGACCCTCTCTCACCACCCTTCCCTATTGTCCATTGCTTCCAGTTGGTCCTCAGGGCTACATCCCGTATCCTCACAGAGCTGCTGTATATAGGTTCGAGTTGGTTGTCATGCCTTTGCTCGTCCTTTTGAAGGGGTCCTCAGAAGTACATCACTTATGAGCTCGTCCCTACCCCTCCAGCAGTGACCCGCATGTCTGGTTGGTCTAATTTTGATAGTTTTTGTGATGTATGGTATATGGCCATACAGCTGCCACTTTGTTGGGTACTGCCTCCCGGGCTTGTTCAATATTGCGCGCTGCATTCTTGTGTATCTTCCAGGACTTGTTCAATATTCATATTTACCAACCCCTCCGCTCGGACAGGATATGACACAAGGTCAATTTTTAAGCGAAGTTTAACAGGCTGGAATTCAGAGTTTTCCTTCTCCTTGCCTCACCAAGGTTGAAGAACCTAGTCTGCCCTACTATTTACCCATAGCTGGAGGGAGAATAATTGGATTTATAACTTTTACAAGGGTATTAGTGCTGTGTGAAATGCAATCAGTCTCGGCCAGGATTTGAATTCGTGTCGCCGTGTCCATTTCCTACGACGATAACTATTACACCACGGGCACTTGCTTCAGAACTTATTCAATATTGCTTGCAGAGATGTTAAAAGGTATTAAAAAATGTATTTAGTATTATCAAACAACCTACAATGGTTGACATGCAATAAAACCAAACAAAACTGAACCTAGACCGGTTGCTATACCAACGACAAAGAGTTTAGTCTGCTCTACTAAGTAAGAGAAAATTCATACTTTTCCCAAGAGTTTAGTCTGCTCTACTAAGTACTCATAACTGTAGAGAAAATTCATACTTTTCCCAAGAATATTAACGCTACATGAAATACAAACAGACTCATCTCAGGATTTGAACTCGAGTCACCCAGGACAATTTGTATGAAGATATCCATTGTACCACGAAGCTTACCTGCCACACACAGAAACACACACACACATATATATATATATATGTGTGTGGAGAGAGGGAGAGAGAGAGAGGGGGGAAATATCACCATTTTAAAAGAAAATTAATTCTGGATTAAAAATGGCAAAGTTTTATTTTTCAGTGTGCGGAAGCAAAATTAGGAATTTTCTAGTATGATAATTAACGACGTTATTATAAAACAAGATTAATTCTAATTTTAGAAAAAAACCAACAAGTAAGAAAATAGATTAAAAAAAAACAAAAAAAAACAACAGTAAATTCAACTATAGAAAGGCTGTGAGAATTAAATAGAAAGGGATTTGTCAAAGGTCAAGCTTAATTCTTGACTATTACAGGGTGCGGAAGGGAAATTAGGAATATTCTAGTATAATAATAAACGACTCCATAATTAAACTAGGTTAATTTTATTTAAAAAAATAAACATCAAAATAAGAAGATAGACACAAAACAGTAAATTTACTCAATATAGCCACCATTTTTTTTGTTCAATTATTGTATCGAAATGATTTGCATGCTGACATTTTATTCCATTCCTCCTAAATAGCATTCTTAAGTGAACCAATATTTCGATGGGGAGTTGCATTTGTTTTGTTTTCTAAAATGATCCACAGAGGGTAATCATATTCAATTATATATATATTATACACTCCCCTACCCCTTTAGCATTAAATAACCAACAAAAGTTGATATGCCATTAAACAAAGAAACCAAACCAAACAATGTATAATCCTTTGAATCAAAACGAGTCAACAAACCATTGACTCGTGCTCTATCAATTCGCTTAAAAACTAAAATATCTATTGCAAACGATCGGCTTACTGATTATATATATATATATATATACTCCCCCACCCCCGTGGGGTTGAGTTCTCCAGCGAATGAAGTAATCGTGTTGCCATTAACGTTTATTGCAAGCCTCTTCATATATGAATTGAGGTTTCGGTAGCCGTTGAACGGATGTATGTAAACAATAGTCATTGTGATTCATAACCGCTTAAAATTTACTTCGCAGCTAATGGCTCCTCATGGCTGAAGAGTTAGAGGCTTTGGCTTGGCGTTTGAGTCAACCGGGTTTCGATCCCAGCTAATGTCTAGCCACACTGATGAGTTCTGATAGAACGAAACAGATCTGTCTGTGGATGACTATAGAGATATTTATATATATATATATGGAAGTTAATAATGGAAAAGAATCTGGCAGTATGAAGAAAAAATGAAAAGCAATTTGAAAGAAAGTTAACGTTCTGGTTTTAATAAATCATTAGCAGGGCTTTTAAAATGATGATACCAAGTGCTGATAAATCAACGATATCAACCCTTGATATCATAATTTGTAAATTTGATATCATATATATATATATATGTACGACGTATATATATATATATATATATATATATATATATAGACGTATTTGCAGGTAAGTTATTACTAGTTAACGTATATATACTACATGTACATATAAAATAGTAGCAGAGATTCGACTGTACGTATTTTTGCCCGGTGGGCGCAGTAGTTGCAGAAAATTTATTTGTAGACAACATATATACAGTGGGGTGAAATAAATATTCGTACATATCAATTTTATGTCATATATTCGTACATATGAAAAGGAAGAAATGGCATTAATTTCCGTAAAATTAATTGTAACCTAAGTTTATATACATATATTGGTAGAATATATCCTTATACTCTAAATGTATATAAAAATTTTGTCCAGGCTATGTTTGAAAGATAAAAAATAAAAAATTTCGTATATACGAATATTCATTCACCCCACTATATATATATATATATATATATAGTGAGGTGAATAAATATTCGTACATATGAATTTTTTTTATTTTTTATCATTCAAACATAACCTGGACAAAATATATACTTCTCTATCCCCGTAGGGTTGAGTTTTCCGGCGAATGAAGTAATCGTGTTGCCATTAGCGTTTATTGCAAGTCTCTTTATATATGAATTGAGGTCAGGGTAGCCGTTAAACGGATGTATGTGAACAATAGTCATTGTGATTCATAACCGTTTAAAATTTACTTCGCTGCTAATGGCTCATCGTGGCTGAAAGTTTAGAAGCTTGGACTAGCGTTTGAGTCAACTGGGAAGCTAATATGTCTAGCCACACTGATGAGTTCTGAGAGAACGAAAGAGATCTATCTGTGGATGACTATATATGCAGTGTAAAGCAGGATTGAAAATTATATTTTTCTTCGAATAGCTTGCTATTTTCTCAATCACCTGGCAATACAGTACCGTGTCGAATCTTGTTCCTACATGTACGACGAAAGATGGATGCCTAGGAAGTACGGTATATGAAACAAAATTCATTGGCTCGAGTAAGTCAGTTTGAATATAAACGAGTAAAATGGTTTCCTCGAGATCGATTTTAAATGCACACCAACCTTTAATTTGCCCAGTCAGCTGGGCCTGTAGAATACACCGACTGCACCTCTGCAGAGGGGTAATACCCCACCATGACGAGTGTCCTAGATATGACACTGAACAATCTAATGGTGAGGTTCCGGCAGTGCTGGAGCTTTGGGGAATGTGGAGTACCCTTCATTGCCATCGCTCCCAGGTCCACTCTGGCCCGGAGTGGTAGCACCTGATAGGGCCCTATCTATGGGCTAAATAGGACTAACAGCATACTTATGCTAAACTGAATTAAGTAAACTGAATAGCTTGAAATAGAAACGTTTTTGACAATTAAACCGTACTTACACTTAAACTGAGTGCTTATGCTTCACTGAATTATTTCAAATAGAACTTTTTCGACATTAAAACTGTATTTATACTTAACTGAATTATTGCATATAACTTCTTGAATAGTTTGAAAAGGAAATGTTTTTGACAATTAAACTGTGTACTTATGCTAAACTGAACTGTTTTCAGTAGAACAGGTTATTTCCATAAAAATGGATTTGGCGTTAAATAACCTACAAAGGTTGATATGCCATAAAACCGAACAAACAAACAAACAAATTAACTGAATTATTTGAAATAGAACTGTTTTTCGACATTAAAATTGTATTTACACTTAACTGAATTATTACATATAACTGCTTGAATAGTTTGAAATGGAAATGTTTTTGACAATTAAACTGTGTACTTATGCTAAACTGAACTGTTTTCAATAGAACAGGTTATTTCCATAAAAATGGATTTGGCGTTAAATAACCTACAAAGGTTGATATGCCATAAAACCAAACAAACCGTTAATGGCCTTTTTGCTGCACAATTAGAGACCAAATATATATATATAGTCATCCACAGACAGATCTGTTTCGTTCTATCAGAACTCATCACTGTGACATATTAGCTTCCCGTAGCTGGGATCGAAACCCAGTTGACTCAAACGCCAATCCAATTTTCTAACCACTCAGCCACGAGGAGCCAGGAGTAGCGAAGTAAATTTTAAACGGTTATGAATCACAGTTACTATTGTTTACATACATCCGTTTAACGGCTACCCTGACCTCAATTCATATATAAAGAGACTTGCAATAAACACTAATCTCATTCACCAGAGAACGCAACCCGAGTGAAGATATATATATATATATATATATCCTCACTCGAGGTGGAATGGTTATCGGTGACCAGAGATCAAAACCTGAACGAGGATGTTTGCATTTCATATTGCGCTCATACCCTCGGGAAATGAATGAATCCTGCTATGTTCTCTCCAGCTGTTGCGTTATAGTTAGTGAACACAAGTAGTAGAAATGATAAAACAAACCACGATATGTGAGGAAAATAGTTATATTTACAGGAACAAGTATTTACAAGAAAGAGGCGGTTAGTAGTAGGAACATAGGATTAGTAATCATCATCATCATCATGTCGCGCCGCCAGCACGGATATCCCTGACCCTCTCTCGCCACTTCTCCCTATCATTCATCGCCTCCGGCAGGTCTTCAGGATTACATCTTGTGTCCTCACATAGTTGCTGTATGTAAGTTCGTGCTGGTCGTCCTACTTTTGCACATCCATGTGTGGGGGTCCACAGGAGTACATCGCTTATGAGCTCGTCCTTGCTTCTCCAGCAGTGTCCCACGTGTCTGGTTCGTCTAACTTGTATAGTTTTCGTGATGAGGGGCAAGTATCCGTATAGTTGGTGTCTCGTGGGGTGTTGTCGCCAGGACTTGTTCAATACTGCTCTCAACATTCTTGTGTAATTTCCGTCTAGTTTCCTCTCCAGCCGCTTAGTTAGCGTCCATGTGGTGCATCCATATAGCAGTATCGACACCACCGCTGCCTGGAAGAAACTGCGTTTCATTTTATCGGTTAGGTCCGACTTCCATATGATTGAGAGCCTATCGATAGCTGTCCATGCCTTCGTCAGTCGTGTGTCGATGTCTTTTTCGGTTGATGAGACGCTACTTCCTAGATAGGTGAATTTGTCTACTAGTTTCAGAGAGGCTCCGTCTAGTGTGGCAATGTTGCCCGTTTGGTTGTAACACATATATTCAATTTTGTTTGCATTGACATGGAAGCCAATGCCAGCTGCGGCTCGTTCCAGACTATGCAGTAGTGTCTCTGCTTGATTAGGCGTATTCGCTAGTAACGCCAAGTTATCAGCGTAGTCAGCGTCCGTGATTGTTTTTGCGGGGTACCATTTGCTTCTTTAGTGATAGAGTAAGGATATACTTCAACAATAGGAACGGCTCTTCAGACTTGTAGACGCAGACTGGTCTCAGACTGATCTGGACTGATTATCTTGGTATTAGAGCAACTGCCCTATATGGTAGATGGCCTAGCTCATTATGCTGAAAAGGTAGGTGATACCCAACACCAGCTATAAATAAAAAGGAGGTTCAGCTAGATTTTTTAATCTTGGTGTGACAACCTGTCTAGGACAAAGAAAACTCTGAATTCGAACTTTTCAATATACACTTTAAAATATGTCGTTGGATGGTTGTTTGGGTTTATGGCATATCAACTTTTGTAGTTTATTTAAACCCAAATGCATTTTTATATATTCAGTTCTATTTCAAACAATTCAGTTTAACCTGAGTACACAGTTTAATTGTCAGAATATTTCTATTTCAAGCAATTCAGTTTAGTCAAATAGTTGTTATTTAAACAATTCAATTTAGTATAAGTATAGTTTTGTCCACACATAGTTAAATGTCAAATCGGTTCTATTTCAAACAATTCAGTTTAGCGTAAGTGCAGTTTCAGTATTAAAAACAGTTCAATTTCAAGCAATTCAGTTTAGCGTTTGCACATTTTCTGTGTCAAAATAGTTCTATATCAATAATTCAGTTTTGCATAAGTAGGCAGTTTAGTTCTACTTGACCCATAGATCGAAACCTATCAGGTGTTACCGTTCCGGGTCAGAGTGGACCTGGGAGTGATGGCAATGAAGAAGTACCCTTCATTCCCATGCTTCATTCCCCAAAGCTCCAGCATTACTGGAAACTCACCATCAGATTGTTTAGTGTCATATCCAAAACACACGTTGGTGGGGGTCTTACCCCTCTGGACCGGTGCGGTCGGTTTATTCTACAAACCCAGCCGACAGGGCAACCTCATGTCGTATCCTCTTGGGTTAATACGTATATTTTTTCAAACACAAATTGGATTGTTTTGCTTGCTTGCAGATTTTTAATGCAGGAGAAGTTGGTAATAAATAATATCTAATATCAACCGTGTTTGTGGTGTGTACATGATGAATGAAGTAAATGTACGAGGAATTCTATCGCTGAAAATGACAATTCATATTTTAGATAGTTTATGCAGTATTATATGAACTATACCTGTTGTGAACCTGAACAGTGTTTGTCACTAAGTTCATGATGTTACATCGCCAGATATGAATACGTGAAATAAACATATTCATACCGGTACGCAAAACGTTCATAATGTCCATAACATAGGAGGTGCCCGTGGTGTAATGGTTATCGTCGTAGGAAGTGGACACGGCGACACGAGTTCAAATCCTGAACGAGACTGATTGCATTTCACATAGCACTAATACCCTTGGGAAAGGTATGAATCCAATTATTCTCCCTCCAGCTATGGGTAAATAGTAGGGCAGAGTAGGTTCTTCAGTCTTGGTGAGGCAACTAGTCTAGGAGAAGGAAAACTCTGAATTCAAACCTGTTAAACTCCGCTTAAAAATTGACCTTGTGTCATATCCTGCCCGAGCGTAGGGGTTGGTAAATATGATAACGTCCATAACGCACATAGAGATAACATAGGAATCCCGAAACACAAAAAAACACTTACGACTTCTTTGTTAAATAAGTTAAATAAAATATTACCATTATCGTCCTTCTCGAAGGAATGATTCGGCATTAAATGATAGATAGATAGATTAGTTAGTGACCATAGTCGAGGGTGACCCGAAGGCTCCCTTTTTGATAGCTACTACACCAAGGTGTCGGGGAGGGCGCTACTCCATTCCCAGGATTGCTCCACTTTACCCTTGAACCGTACCTTATAATGCTGAGTGTTAAGCAAGGTGGTATCAAGTTCCATTTTTAAAGTCTTTGGCGAACACTCTAACCGCTGGGCCAATATTCACCATGGCCAAATATCTTTATGTTACATAGCCATACATGAATACGTGAAATACACATATTCATACCGGGACGCAAAACGTTCATTATGTCCATAACGCACATAGAGATGACATAGGAATCCCAAAACACAAAAAAACACTTACGACGTCTTAGTTCAGGTGTGAAACTTTTTATTACCTTTGAGTTAAAGGTTTTCCGACATAAGGAGAGTGATACACAATCTTTCTATGCCCACCCCACACACATACATCACGAGCGGGACCCGCCGCAAGGCCTCGGCGAGCTCCGAAAGTCAACTGTCTTCTTCGGGCGCTAAAACTGACTTTTCTCAAATCCCCCAAATCCTCTGCGCACGCTTCCGGTGCATGACGTCATTCACATCCCCCGGTTTTTTGGATTTTTATTTTGACATCTCTGAATGACACATCCTCCCCGCACGCGCGTGAACACCTGCGCTCATCTTGCACCTAACTAACCCATGCGCTAAGCGAAAGGTTCTCAGCCTAACTAAACCGAATGGCAAGATATATAAAACGAAATCCCTCCGCAATTATATTACAATGAGAGTTATGAAATTCACAGAATTTGCTGTGAGCTATTCATATATTTACAGCCATATATGATGCCATGGTATCATTCGACCTGTTCTAATATTCATGACAAGTGCTACAGTCTGTATCCAAAATGAATTAGTCTACTATCCACTAAATTCCCATCACTTCGTTTCTGACATGATTTTCATGGAAGATATTAAATTCTTTTAATTATGTTTCCGCTTTTTACTGCCTCCAGCAAATAACAAGGACTGTTAAAAAAAACTGATATCTGATCACAACAGCAAAATATCTAATACTTATGAAGATACGCGGCTAACGAAGGCATGGGCAGCTCTCGATAGGCTATCGATCATATGGAAATCAGACCTGACCGATAAAATGAAACGCAGTTTCTTCCAGGCAGCGGTCGTATCGATACTGCTGTATGGATGTACTCCTTGGACGCTAACTAAACGGCTGAATATGAAGCTAGACGGCAATTACACAAGAATGTTGTGGGCAATATTGAACAAGTCCTGGCGGCAACACTCCACAAGGCACCAACTATACGGCCACCTGCCTCCCATCACAAAAATTATCGAGCCAGACATGCAGGACACTGCTGGAGAAGCAGGGACGAGCTCATAAGTAATGTACTCCTATGGGCCCACACACATGGTTGGGCAAAAACAGGACGACCAGCACAAACATACATACAGCAGCTATGTGAGGATACAGGATGTAACCCTGAAGACCTACCAGAGGTGATAAACGATAGGGAGAAGTGGCTAGAGAGGGGCAGGGATATCCATGCAAGCGGTACGACATGATGATGATGATGATGAAGATACAGGATTTGGTTGCTTGCTTGCTTTCTTTTAAAGCATGTCAGCCTTTGTTGGGCTGTTCTATGCCATAGTAATTACATTGAGTCAAACGACTATTCCTTATTAATTATTAAATTGATTAATTGATTAATTAATAATCCACTGGGTAAAACTGGAAGAAAGTGAAAAGAGAGATTATTACCCAGACTTTTCTAGAGAATTGGGAAAAAATATGGAACATGAAAGTGACAGTGATACCTTTTAAATTTGGCGTGATCGGTATAATCACTAAAGGTTTGGTAAGGGGACTGCAAGAGCTGGAATTAAGACGACGAGCCTAGACCAAGCAAACTATACCATTAAAATCTATCAGAATACCGATAAGAGTCATGGCGATCTGAAGAGACTTGCTGTCATTCAGACTCCAGTGAAAGACGATCAGCTAACGGTAGAGTTAAAAATTCACAGGGAATAATTATAATCATAATTCGCTTTCACAGTTATTTGATTTAAAGGTTCCGTTTAGTTTGGTTTGGTTCCTTTGTTTAATGGCATATCAACCTTCATGGGTTATTTAATGCTAAAGCCATGCTTATAGAAGAGCAGTAATAGTAATATCTAACCCATTGGTGGCGCGATAAAGGGGTTTCTGTCTTTACGAAGGATATTAGTCCAAAAGTGAACGTAATAGTGCGACTGGAGTTCAAAATTATTTACTGTGATGCCTCAGACGATCATGTTAACCACTACGCCACGGAGATTCAACCCATATATAGTTTTATGTGTTCTCATCTAAGTTGTTCAATGATACGGTTCCAAGAGTTTCATTATAATACTCTTCTGCAAACAATCATAGCTTCAACCACACACACATACACACATCTCTCTCTCTCTATATATATATATATATATATATCTCAATATATATATATAGGTGTGTGTGTGTGTGTGTGTGTAATATAACTTCACACACACACACGCGTGTATATATCATAGCTTCAAGTACACATATATTTTCTTATTACGATTAATTTACACTATTATAAGGTTTTAAGTATTTTCGCCAAAAGGTTGTAATTTTAATACAATTATATCATTTCCAGGAATTAATAACAGTCCTTCGAATAGAATTATAGCCTTAAGTGAATATTCTAAATACCATATTATATACTCAATTTTATTGTTTCAAATAACATTTCCTAATTGATAATAATTACTTGCTTCTGAATAGTCATATTGTTCCAAGTATTTAATCAAAATTATCTTTCATAAACGATTATTACCTTAACTTTTCTTAACAAAAATATTTTGCAGACACTTGGTATCACGTATTCCAATCCAATACGAATAATTTCAAAACAAGTTTACACAAACCACAGATTGAATCCTAATGTTGTACAACATGTTGAAGAATAATGAATGAATACAAATGGAGAAAAGATGACCGTAACACATTTTTTGCCCAATCGACTGAGGCAGTAAAATACACCGACTACATCTGTTCAGAGGAGTAAGACTCCCGCTAACGAGTGTCCTGTATATGACACTAAACAATCTGATGATGAAGTTCCAGTAATGCTGGAGCTTTGGGGGATACAGAGTACCCCTTCATTGCCATCGCTCCCAGTAACACTTTGGCTTGGAGTGGAAGCACCTGATAGGGACCTATCTATGGGTCAAATACAACTTAACTGAGTACTAATGCTAAACGAAATTCCTTGAAATAAAACAGTTTTGACATTTAAACCGAATACTCATACTAAACTGAATTGTTTGAAATGGAACTATTTTGACATTTAACTGTGTGTAAATAAAATTATACTTATACTTAACTCAATTGTTTGAATTAGAACTGTTTGACTAAACTGAATAGCTTGAAATAGAAATGTTTCTGATAATTAAACTGTGCAGTTACACTAAACTGAATTGTTTGAAATAGAACTGATTATTTGTATAAAAATGGATATGGTATTAAAAAACTTACAAAGGTTGATATGCCATAAAACCCAAAGAAACAAACAAACATAACAGATTTTTTATCAAAAAATATACGTTTCTTTATTTCTTCGAAAAGGGTTGAATCTGCTGTAATGTGAGAGAGGCCGACGGAGGATGGAGATAACTGAAGGAATTGACACTTGAACACTTGGACACTTGTATATTGATCCATAACTTCTTTTTTTTTAGCCGTTGCCCCAGAAGGCGCCCAGCCACTTGCTGCCGCTCTCCGTGATAGATAGTATCTCTTCTGGCCGGAAGGCTGAGACTGACCTTTACCCTGTAAGTACCTGCGCATATAAAATTTCACAACGCAGTTACTGTGTTCTTCCGGCTCTGTCACATGAGCTGCTTACAGCATTGCATAGCTGCCTTGCTGTTTACACAAGTGCGTCTTGCAAACACTTTGTTTACACAGATGGGACATCCAGGTCTGTCAAGGATCACTATGCAACACAACATATACAACCAAAGTTGACCTGGAAGTAATGGCAATGGGGTATCTTACTCTCGAAGGATCTCCAGAAATGGAGCCGCACCATCAGATAAAGTTTAGTATCATTCCAAGGTTATATATCGTTTTTTAGAGGGCCTTAAAGAGGATACAATCAAATAGTTATTTGGCTTAAAGTAACTATTGCTATTTAATAATTACAGTTTCCACATTTAAATGGTTTCAAGTATTTCAATTAAATATTAATTATTTTCAAACAGAACTATTTGACCTGCAGTTCCTATTGCCCTGGATCAGCGTTAACCTGGGTGTAACGGCAACGAAAAAGTGACTCTACACTCCAGAACTCAACCCTTACTATTGGTATCGAAAAGTCGCAAGGTTTATAATAATAATAATAGCAAACAATACTGACAACACGATAGTTAACAGAATGACAAAAACTAGGAAACAAAAATGGGAGGAAAAGCAACTCCATGGACGTTTTAAGCGACTAATAAACAAGATCTCGCACGATAAAACATGGACATGGCTAAGAAAAGGACACTTTAAGAGAGAAACAATCTCTCCTAATGGCAGCACAAAACAGCGCCATAAGAACCAATCATATTAAAGCGAGGCTGGATAAGACGCAACAAAACAACAAGTGCAGACTATGCGGTGACAGAGATGAAACCATCAATCACATAATAAGCGAATGCAGCAAATTGGCACAGAAGGAGTACAAGGCTAGACATGACTGGGTGGGCAAGGTGATCCACTGGGAAGGTGCAAAAAATTGAAATTTGACCATGCCAACAAATGGTATATGCACAACATAGCACCTGTCCTAGAAAATGACACTCACAAACTCCTATGGGACTTTGATATAAAAACGGATCACCTAATCTCGGCCCGAAGACCAGATCTTATAATAATCAACAAAAAAAAAAAAAGAAAATCTGCAAAATTGTCGACTTTGCTGTCCAGGCTGACCACAGAATAAAACTGAAATAATGTGAAAAGAGACATAAGTACTTTGACCTTGCAAGAGAATTGAAAAAACTATGGAACATGAAGGTGACAATTATACCAATTGTGATTGGTGCCTTTGACACGGTAACTAAAGGATTATTAAAGGGCCTGGAAGATTTGGAACTTGGCGGCCGAGTGGAGACCATCCAAAGAACAGCATTATTGAAAACGGCCAGAATACTGAGAAGAGTCCTGGAGACTTGAGGAGACTTGCTGTCACTCAATCTCCAGTGAAAGACCATCAGCTTACGCTGATGTGAAAAACTCTAATGAGTAATAATAAGAGAATGCAGCAAATTAGCACAAAAGGGTACAAGTGTACTCAGGACTTAGTGGGGAAACATGATCCACTGAAAACTGTTCAAGAAACGGAAATTTGACTATACTACCCAATAGTATATGTCCAAAACAGAATCCATCCTGGAGAAACAGCTGCAGAAAATTCTCTAGGAATTTGAGATACAAACACATCACTTAATCCCGGCCACAAGACTAGATCTAGTGATTGCTATCCAAAAAAGAGAACCGACCGAAAAGTGGACTTTGCCGTCTGGTGGACGACATAGTAAACATCAAAGAAAATGAAAATAAAAACAAAACAAAAAACCACAACGACAACAAAAAAAGCAACAAGTACATAGACCTTGCCTGGTGACTAAAACCGCTATGGAACTTGAAAGTGACGGTGATAATAACTAAAACTAGTGAGCTTGGAACGATCCCTAAAAGGGAAGACAGGCAGGGATCATCCAGCTGCTGAATTCTTAAAATCACCCCAGGAATTTAGAGAAGAGTCCTTGAAGGCTTCAGGGGACTTGCTATCACTCAGACTCAAGTGAAAGATCATCAGCTAAGGCTTGCATAAAAATCTTTGTGAGAAGTGATATAGTAATAATCCTTACACTTTAGTGGAGGTGCCCGTGTGATAATGGTTATCGTCTCGTAGGAATTGGAAGGCGACGATACGGAGTTCAAATCCGGGACGAGACTGATTGCATCTTCCACATAGCACTAATACCCTTGAGGAAAGGTATGAATCCCAATTACTCTCTCCTCCAGCTATGGGTTAATAGTAGGGACAGATTCAGGTTCTTTCAGCCTTGGTGAGGCAATCTAGTTCAGGAGAGGGAAAACTATGAATTCAAACCTGTTAAACTCACGCTTAAAAAATTGATCTTGTGTCATAACTCCTGCCCGAGCGGAGGGGTTAGGTAAAATTATCATCATCACATCCATCATCATATCGTGCTGGCAGCCACGGATATCCCATGACCCTCTCTCGCCACTCCTCCCTATCGTTCATTCAGCCCTAGGTAGGTCTTCAGGACAACATCCTGTATCCCTCACATAGCTGCTGGTCGTCCTGCCTTTGCGCGGCATGTGTGGGGATCCACAAGAGTACATCTCTAATGAATTCATCTCTGCTTCCTCCAGCAATGTCCTGCATGTCTAATTTGAATAGTTTTCGTGATAGGGGGCAGGTGGCCGTACAGTTGGTGTCTTGTAGGGTGTTGCTTGCCAGGACTGCGTCAGGATTGCACGCAGCATTCTTGTGTAATTGCCATCTAGTTTCCTCTCCAGCGTCCATGTAGTGCATCCATATAGCAGTATCGATGTGACACGCTGCCTGGAAGAAACTGCGTTTCATTTTATCGGTTAGGTCTGATTTCCATATAGTCGATAGCCTATTGATAGCTGTCCATGCTTTCGTTAACCTCGTTTCCGATGTCCTTTTCGGTTGATTCGACGCTGCTTCCTAGGTACGTGAATTTGTCTACTAGTTTAAGAGGGGTTCCTTCTAGAGTGGAGATGTCCCCCGTTTGGTTATAGCACATATATTCCGTTTTGTGTGCATTAACATGGAGGCCTATGCTTGCTGCTGCTCGTTCCAAACTATGCAGAAGTGTTTCGGCTTGGTCAGGTGTATTTGCCAGTATCGCTATGTCATCGCGTAGTCGGCGTCGGTAATTGTTGTTGCGGGGTATCTTCTGCTTCTTTTCTTCGTCAGTTCGAAGCCATTCTCTTTGATTTTGTCAATCGATGTTCTAAGTACGTAGTCTACACAAATGATAAAGAGGTTACGGAGCCAGCGTGTCCCCTTGTAGTACTCCTGCTACAATGTCGAAGTATTCTGTGTCTCCATCTGGTGATCGTACTTTTACTTTAGTGTTTCTATAGAGAATCGTTATTGCCGCTACGGTTTCTTTAGGTATGCCGTACGCTAGTAGTATTTGTTCCATTTTTCCTCTGTGAATGGAGTCGAAAGCCTTGGTAAAGTCGACAAATATTAATGTCGCTTGTAGGTTCTTTGCCCGTACACCTTCAAGGATTCTGCGGATGGTTAATAATTCTTAAAAACTCGATAGACAACATAGGCATACTCTATGTGTTGAGTAAAGAAAGAGATAGGAGACTCTTAAGTTTGGGGATTGTGTAGATACCTCAATACAAAGACTTGAGAAATACATAAAAAGGAGCAAAGAAACACTGATAAGTAACAGCAATTGCAACACGTAGACGTGTTGTATAGTACGGGATGTCGTTATTAACAACGAGGAACACGTATGTATATAAAAAAATATAAAAAAATATATTTTTATTTTCGACGAGGATACTTGTGTGGAGCAGAAAGCAATCGCAGAGAGTTCGCGCACACGGAGGAGCTGTCGGGAACAACTGACTTTAGCCGAAATTCGGGAACTTACATAGTCTACAACTCTCACGTGACCTGCAGCAATTCCTCTTTTTCGTTAACCATGGTTATGCCAACATCTAACTTCTTTGCTTTCCATTGGTTATGTTGTCTGCTTCCCATTGGCTACTTGCCCAAGCCCAGTTCTGAGGGCGTACGCATCTGCCACTATCACCGAATTCAACTACGCCCACTGTTCAGGTGATTTTCTGATATCTTCGACCGGATGCACCTGTTTTCAACATAACAACTGTGGGCATGGTGACATTTCGGCAATCACCTTGTTGATATTATCCTTGAGTGGATATAATCCTGTCAACATCCTCTGATACACAGCACCTGTGGACATGATGACATTTCGGTGATCACATCAGTCTTATCAATCTCTCTGTCAACAACATCCGCCGTATTCATACCCGCAGGTCACATTGATATATTACAGATGAAGTGAAAAAAACAACAACAACAAAAAAACAAAAAACAAGAGAACAAAAATGGAAAGAAAAACAACTATATGGATAATACAAGCGACAAATTTGCGAGATTGCACCCGAAAAAACCAGGATGTGGCCATGAAAAGAAAACCTCAACAGAGAAAATTAATCTCTTCTAATAGCAGCACAAAACAATGTCATAAGGACCAATTATATCAAAGTGAAAATTAATAATATACAAAAGAATATTAAGTATAGTTTATGTGGAAACAAATCTGAAACGGTTAATCAAGTAGTAAGCGAATGCAGCAAACTTGTACAAAAGGAGTGTAACATATTGACCTCTGACCCAGCCGTTGATCAAGGAATAGGTGCCTCCGGTCGAAGATATCAGGGTATAACCTTGACTGTGGACGGGTTTAACTGGGTGCAGATGTGACGCCCTCAAGAAGTAGGTGGGTGTCAAACAATTATATAACCCGGGGCCACAGACAGGTTCAGTTAGTTGGAGTCAGTTGGTTGGAGATAAGATGCTGTAGTGAGAACCAGCACCCAGCAGAGGGCTATGGGCCATCAGTACCCCCGATTAAGCAGCCCAGCAGAACGAGAAAGAAGTGCTGCAAAAGACAAAGTAACTGGGGATCAATATGTTGCAGTTTGTTCAGTCTTCAACTCACCTCTCACACATAACCCTTTCGTAACCCTTTCGCAACCATTTCAAATAAAGTGTGAGAGGTACATTTTTCTAAAGAAGTGTGTTCGTTCATCATTATTGTGTTGACTATATTTCAGCATGTATATGTGTATAGTTTTATATGGTTGTGACTATGCAACAGGAGTACAAGTCTTGGCAAGACTTTATGGGAAAGAAGATCAGCAGAGAATTTTACAAGCGATTAAAATTTGACTATACGACGAAATGGTGTCAACACAAACCAGAATCTGTCTTGGAGAATGAAGACATGACATTCTATGGGATTTTGAAAAATAGATCAACTAATCCCAACCAGAAGACAAAACTTAATGCTAAGAAAAACTTAACTTGTCATCTCGTGAATTTGTCATTGCTGTGGAACATAAAGTGAAAATGAACGAAGTTGAAAAGATAAACGAATACTTAGACCGTGCCAGATAAATAAAGAGACTGTAGAACGTGAGGGTGACGATAATACCAATTGTAGCTGGTGCACAAAGGAAATTTCCCTAAAAACCAACCAACCAACCATCAAAATAACTGTTCCTCATTTCTTTTTCTTCTTCTTTTTTTCGACTCATTTCTATCTTTTTATGTTTACTGGAGAAGTACCACGATGTAGTGTGTAGCGTGGTAGACTGGATCATCGTAAGTGACTTCGAACTCCGCGCTTGCTTTTATGTCGATTTTGGGACTAATACCCTAGGAAAATGTATGAACCACCTATCCCCCACAGGTAAATATAGTCAATTTGTATTGCTCCTGTTCTTCCACATGGCTAGCTTTGGCATTAAATAACCCACGATTATTGATATGTCTTTAAAAAAAGGTTTGGTTTGGTATGGTTTGGTTTGTTGGGTTTTATGGCATATCAACTTTTGTAGATTATTTGACGCCAAATCCATTTTTATGTAAATAATCTGTTCTATTTAAAACAATTCAGTTTAGCATAAGTACACAGTTTAATTGTCAAAAACATTTCCATTTCAAACTATTCAAGCAGTTGTATGTAACAATTCAGTTAAGTGTAAATACAGTTTTAATGTCGGAAAACAGTTCTATTTGAAATAATTCAGTTAAGCATAAGAATGCAGTTTAAATGTAAGTACGGTTTAATTGTCAAAAACATTTCTATTTCAAGCTATTCCGTTTACTCAAACAATTCATTTTAGCATAAGTATGCTGTTAGTTCTATTTAACCCATGGATAGGACCCTTATCAGGTGCTACCACTCCAGGCCAGAGTGGACCTGGGAGCGATGGCAATGAAGGAGTACTCCACATTCCCCAAAGCACTGCTGGAACCTCACCATCAGATTGTTTAGTGTCATATCTAGGACACTCGTGTGGGGTGGGGTCTTACCCCTCTGCAGAGAAGCAGTCGGTGTATTCTACAGCCCCAGCCGACTTGGCAACTTTTAAAAAGGAAATCAAACTTATCTATCTCTTCCGTTGCTTTGTCCCTGTATCTTCTTTCCTTTTTCTTCCTTCCGGCATGTCTTTCATACCAATGAAACATTTTCAAAATACAGTCGACTTTATTATCTTTTTTTAGAAATCAAACAGCTTGATTTCCATCTTCAACTCGCAATATGAATGTCAGCAGCTCCGTCGTATATTGCATACTGAAGTATATTAATATTATAGATTACATATGTTTGTTGTCCTGAAGACCTACCTAGGGCGATGAACGATAGGGAGGAGTGGCGAGAGAGGGTCAGGGATATCCGTGCTGCCAGCACGATATGATGATGATGATGATGAATACTACAGTGATTGATAATCAAAGAATAACTTATAATAATCATTTTAATTGTATATTGTTCCACTAGAAATAATAAAATCCTGATATCTTTGGTTCAGAAGAAAAAAAAACATTTCATAAAAGAATTTTTGGGGTGTACTTATTTATGAGGGATACATTATGAGGGATATATATATATATATATATATACATATATATATATATATATACCTAACCCCTCCGCTCGGGCAGGATATAACACAAGGCCAATTTTTAAGCGGAGTTTAACAGGTTTGAATTCAGAGTTTTCCTTCTCCTAGACTAGCTGCCTTACCAAGGCTGAAGAACCTAGTCTGTTCTACTATTTACCCATAGCTGGAGGGAGAATAATTGGATTCATACCTTTCTCAATGGTATAAGTGCTATGTGAAATGCAATCAGTCTCGTCGGGGATTTGAACTCGTGCCGCCATGTCCATTTCCTACGACGATAACCATTACACCATTACATCTATATATATATATGTGTGTGTGTGTGTGTGTGTGTGTGTGTGTGTGTCTCTCTCTCTCTCTCACTCTTTCTCTCTAAATGTCTGTGTGTTTGCATATATGGCTTGATATATACATGGCTTAGTTTCTTTGTTCAATAGCATATCAAACGTTGTGGGTTATTTTATCATTCTAGAACTAGAAACACCAAAAACAATTCATAATGTCCACTTCTTTCACAAAGACAGAATTATCAATGACATGCAGTTAACTCATCAATTTCTAGGCCGTAGAGGGTAACGAGGTGGACTGCGGTCACAAGGTAAGTGAGTTCGAACTCAAATCGTTCTATTACATTCACTTTTAAACTAATACTCCTAGGAAAGGTAAAAACCCTCTAATTAGACGAAGTATGGGACAATAGCATCATTGCACTTCTTGTGAAACGGTGGCTTTGGAATCATTTAACCCACAAAGGTTGATATTCTATTAAACCAAGAAACTAATGGTCCGGTCGGCTGGGGCTGCAGAATACACTGACTGCATCTCTGCAGAGGGGTAAGACTTTCCCAACGAGTGTCTAGCCCAGTCAGCTGAGGTCGTAGAATACACTGGCTGCATCTCTGCAGAGTAGTAAGACTCTCTCAACGACTTGATATGACACTAAAAATCTGATAGTGAAGCTCCAGCATTACACAAGCAAGGCTGGAGTTTTGGGAAATGCGGAATACCCACTTTATCATATTTACCAACCCCTCCGCTCGGGCAGGATATGACTCAAGGTCAATTTTCAAGCGGAGTTTAACAGGTTTCAATTCAGAGTTTTCCTTCTTCTAGACTAGTTGTCTCACCAAGGCTAAAGAAACCAGTCTGTCCTACTATTTATCCATAGCTAGAGGGAGAATAATTGGATTCATACCTTTCCCAAGGGTATTAGGGCTATGTGAAATGCAATCAGTCTCGTCCAGAATTTGAACTCCTATCGCCGTGTCCATTTCCTTCGACGATAACCATTACACCACGGGCACCTCCCTTTATTGTCATCACTCTCAGGTCCCGTCAGTCCCGAAGTGGTAGCATCTAATAGGGTCCTGTCTATGGGTCAAATAGAACTAAACTGTGCAATTACGCTAAACTAAATTGTTTGAAAGAAAACTGTTTAAATTTTAACAGTCTGTTAAAAAATTAATGACGTTTAATTGAATTGTTATTGATACATAGCAATACTTGGAACCGTTTAACTTTGTTGACATGCTCAACAGAATTGTTTGTAATATAACTGCTTGATCATTTGACGGTGTGTAAAAAAATCTGCATTTCAACCCATAACTAACTCTACTTATGCTAAACAGAATTGTTTGTAACTGCTTGATCATTTGACGGTGTGTAAAAAAATCTGCATTTCAACCCATAACTAACTCTACTTATGCTAAACAGAATTGTTTGTAACTGCTTGATCATTTGACGGTGTGTAAAAAAATCTGCATTTCAACCCATACCTAACTCTACTTATGCTAAACAGAATTGTTTGTAACTGCTTGATCATTTGACGGTGTGTAAAAAAATCTGCATTTCAACCCATAACTAACTCTACTTATGCTAAACAGAATTGTTTGTAACTGCTTGATCATTTGACGGTGTGTAAAAAAATCTGCATTTCAACCCATAACTAACTCTACTTATGCTAAACTGAATTGTTTGAAATTAAGTGAAACTATTTAAGTGTGTGAAAAAAAACGAGCTCTTGCTTATTTAAAATGTTATCTTTAAAATGTGTTTAGAAATCATATATACAATTTATGTATGAAAAGGATTTTTCATTAAATGACCTACAATGGTTGGTATGCCATAAGACCAAACCAAACCAAATTATATATATTCAATATATACGTATAAAAAGTATTTAGCTTTAAATAACCTACAATGGTTGGTATGCCATAAAACCAAACCAAACCAAATTATATATATTTTATATATATGCATTAAAAAGATTTGGCGTTAAATGGCCTACAATGGTTGATAAGCCATAAAAACAAACCAAACTAAATCATATATTTAATATATACGCATAAAAAAGATTTTGAATTAAATGACCTAAAATGGTTTATATGCCATAAAACCAAACCAAACCAAATTATATATATTCAATATATACGTATAAAAAGTATTTAGCTTTAAATAACCTACAATGGTTGATATGCCATAAAACCAAACCAAGTAAATTGTCTAGAAACTAAACAACAATGATGAAATTATAAAGAACTTGAAAGGGAGCTATGAATGCTCCGAAATACTCCGCAATAAATTTTCAGGGCAGAAGTTATCAATGGCAATGGCTTTTCGACTCTGAATTCTTACAATAAATTAGCCAGATCCTGTAATAACGTAAACATAACAATTTTCAAGAAAAGCACCAGTTTTCTTAAACAAACTATAAACATTATCACTTCAAATTTTGAAGAGTTATAAAAGGGAATTAACTCCGATCACAAAAAGAAACAAAATATTTTTTCTTAGATAGTGGCTAAGTATATGATCACGTCTTACTTGATGCGATGCCGGTGGTCTCGCCGAACAGAGGCGGCATTTGCTTCCCGGGGCAACCTAGCTGGAAAGAGAACATGGTAATGAATGAGAGCAAGGAATGTGTGTTGGGTCGGATAGGGGTAACTTTCGACCAATTTGTTTTGTTTTTGCAATGTCGGGAATCAGTGTGCGCCGAATCAAGATATGCGTGTATGTGCGACTTTAGGAACGTGTTTGTTTATGATTGATATGATAAATGCTCAGGTCTTTGCCACACGCAAAGGAATAATTCAGTCTAACGATAGATAGATAGATAGATAGATTAGCATTTACTAAGTTTAGATTAGTTTGGCACAAGGCCATAAATAGTAGTAACCAAGAAAATCGAGCTAAAAACAATGATGTGACAGCGTACCTCGCGATATATAACACAACGCGAGGCACCAAGAATGGTAGAAAAATAAACATATAGTCATCCAATGACAGATCTGTTTTGTTCTGTCAGAACTCATCAGTGTGGATAGACACACTAGCTTCGTGTAGCTGAGATCGAAACCCGGTTGACTCAAACGCCAATCCAAGACTCTACTCCTCAGCCACGAGTAACTAGTTGCATCGTAGTGAATTTTAAACGGTTATGAATCACAATTACTATTGTTTACATACATCCGCTTAACGGCTACCGAGATCTCAATTCATATATGAAGAGATTTGCTATAAACGCTAATGGCAACGCGATTACTTCATTCGCTAGAGACCTCAACCCAACGGGGGTAGGAGAGTATATATATATCTATATAGTTATCCACAGACAGATCTGTTTCGTTCTCTCTCTCTCTATATATATATATATATATATATATATTTATATATATATATGAGAGTGAGAGAGGAAGAGACAGAGAAACAAAGACAGGTGGTTGAATATTAGGAAATAAGGAAGGAAGGAAGGAAAGGAAGATCGTAATTATTTTAAGTTAGGAAAGAAACAAAGTTACAAAGCAGGAGATTACGTTAAGAGAAAGAAAGAAACAAACAAACAAACAAACAAACAGATTAGGTTCAAATAAGAATAAAGTAATTTCCAGTCCAATCTGTAACAGAGAGACTGTTCTTTTGCAATGAATTAATTATCCAAATTATCAATATAATAGAAATATCTCTGAAATGCTATTTAGAATCCTTCATTCTTTTATGAATAGAAACATCAATATCATTATGGATCACTATAATATTATGGGTTGTATTAAATATTTATAAATCTTCGGCCTTTATAAACTTATGAATAGGCTGTTTGTTTGTTTGTTTGTTTGGTTGGTTGGTTTTAAGCACGACAAGGTTTTTCAGTTATTAATGGCCATTTTTTAAAGCAATACAGTGATACCTCGAGGTACGAAATTAATTCGTTCCAGAGGGGATTTCGTATATTGGAATTTTCGTATTATGAGACAAGATTTACCCACCAAATGGCGTAATTTGTTCCAGCCCCCAGAATAGTCGTAGAAAGCATAAATATTATACCAACTCGAAGGAATATGTTCCTTAATGACAACATAGCTATTTGCAAAAATGTTGAAAAATAATGAGGAAATAATAAAATCAACGAAAAATAATAAAAAATGTTACAAATAATGAGACTTTACTTTTCAAATCGGGCACGTTCGATTTTCGTTTTCGTATCTTGAATATTTTTTCGTTAAATGGGACGGAACTTTCTTCGAAGCCTGTTTTGTATTCTGAAGTTTCCCTATAACAGGGCTTTTGTAAGTCGAGGTTCCACTGTCATATGGTTTTGAGTTTTTCTATCTCCAGTGGGGGTGGGAATCACGGTATACACTGCTGATGAGACGTAATAAGGTCGAAACAGGTGTCCAGTGTTTCTGTATGTCGCGCGCAAGTGTTCGCCGGATTTTTATGGTCATGGTAATTCAATTCAATTCACAATATAATTCCTCCACTTAAAAAAGAAAATGTAAATCTATATCCTTACCCTTGAGTTTAGAATAATTACGCAGATATGCATTTCCAGTCCTCTTGGGAAGACGATACGATTTAACTCATAGACAGAGAGTTCAAACCTTTCCCGAGTGTATTTATCCATAAGTGAACCTGATTGCCCGAATCGAATTCGAACTTACTTGGAAAGATCGGTTTAGCACTTTAGTGCTCAATTCGCTAGATGAACTTTGCATTACGCGAGTAGCAACCTTTATATTCCTTCGCCAGAGTACTCAACCCCCGCAGGGGAGCGTATATATATATATATATATATATGTATATATTAAGGATTAAGTATATATATATATACTTAATCCTTCCGCACGATGTGACACAAGGTCAGTTTTAAAGTGGTCTTTAATATGGTTGAATTCACAATTTACCTTCGCCGAGACCGGTTGCCACGCAAATGTAAAAGAGCCTGGTCTGCCCTACAATTTACCCAAAGCTCGAGAGAGACAATAATTGGATGCATGTTTTCTGAAGTGTATTAACGCTAAGTGAAATGCAATTGGATTTGAACTCATGTCGCCGAGTTTATGTTCTTCAACGGTAACCATGATACCACTAGCACCAACTATATATCATCTGTCCGATTTGCACATGAACACTTTGTAAGTAAGTAAAGTTAGCGACCGTAGTCGAGGGTGACCCGAAGGCCCCCTTTTCAATAGCTACTACACCAAAGTGTAGGGTAGGGCTCTACTCCTTTCCCTGGATTGCTCCACTTTATCCTCGATCCTAACCTTATGATTCTAAGTGTTTAATCAAGGAGGAATCAAGTACAATTTTTGAGTCATTGGTATGACTTGATCTGGGATTGAACCCAGGTCTTCCGGGCCATTGGCGAACAGTCTAACCCTTATGCCAATGTCTGGTACCTTATAATGCTGGGTGTTAAGGAAGGAGGCGTCAAGTACCATTTTTGAGTGTTTGGTATGACTTGACCTGGGATTGAACCCAGGTCTCTCGAGCTATTGGCGAACACTCTAACCCTCATGCTAACGTGGGTAAGTTTATCTTTAAACAAACCAGAGTTCATTTGTTTGCACACAGTTAAATGGTTCCAAATAATCTCGTTTGACATGTGTATTTCTATTTATCAAATATCCTCGTGTAATATAAATAAATTGCACCAAGCTTCATGGTTTCAAATGGCTGATAATTTTACAATAAACTCAATTAAAAAAAAATGAAGTTCTATTCGACCTTTGGATATGACCCTAACCATATTTACCTACCCCCCTGCTCGGGCGGGAATGACACAAGGTCAATTTTTAAGCAGAGTTTAACAGGTTTCAATTCAGAGTTTTCCTTCTCCTAGACTAGTTGCCTCACCAAGGATGAAGAACCCTGTCTGTCCTACTATTTACCCATAGCTGGAGGGAGAATAATTGGATTCATACCTTTCCCAAGGGTATTAGTGCTATGTGAAATGCAATCAGTTTCGTCCAGGATTTGAATTCGTGTCGCCGAGTCCATTTTCAACGACGATAACGATTACACCACGGGCACCCCCAAATGACCCTAACACTGTCTACCACTCCCGGTCAGAGTTCGCCTGAAAGTTATAGCAATAAAAAGGTAATCTACGTTCCCCCAACTCCCAGACTGGCGTTTTATCAGATGCAGTTTAAAATCAAAGCCAGAACATTGGAGAATAATCGGTAATGCTTTCATATATGATTCTTCACAAGTTATTATAGCTTTCTCAATTCTTCACGTAGAATTGACACGACTAGTAACATATATATTACTGCACTACTTTATTTAAAAGAAATCTGCAGCTGAAGCACACGGAATTCTTGTTGAGACTAATGGCGACCATGCTCTGTTGAAAACAGCATGAAGAGATTGGTTTAGACGCTTCAAAAATAACAGTTTTGATATTGAAGATAACGAACTCACTGACGCACCGAAACAGTTTGAAGACGAATAATTGGTGGCATTCATATTTACCCAACCCCTCCGCTCGGGCAGGATATGACACAAGGTCAATTTTTAAGCGGAGTTTAACAGGTTTGAATTCAATATTCCTTCTCCTAGACTAGTTGCCTCACCAAGTCTGAAGAACCTTGTCTGCCCTACTATTTGCCCATCGCTGGAGAGAGAATAATTGAATTCATACCTTTCCCAAGGGTATTATTGCTATGTGAAATGCAATCAGTTTCGTCGGGGATTTGAACTCGTCTCGCTGCGTCCATTTCCTACGACGATTACCATTACACCACGGGCCCTTCCACAAGAAGTGGTGGCATTAGTTCATGAAGACTCATGTCTGACGCAAGCTGAACGTGCAGAATCATTAGGAGTTGATCGTACAAAAATTTCGAAACGTTTGAAAGCATTAGGAATTATTCAAAAATAAGGACTTTGGGTGCTGTACGATTGCAGCCTAATGATGTCAAAGGGTGTCTTGTCACGTGTGAACAGCTACTTCAACGACAGAAAAGGGAATTTTTCTTTTTGCATAGTACCGTGACAAGCGATGAAAAGGGGATGCATTACGATAGCCCAAAGCGGAAAAGATCGTAGAGTAAGACCGGCTATGCATCAACATTGGTTCTCACTGTACCCATTGCTTTCTGGATTATATACAACCATTCTCATTTGACGGAAACCAATTATTTTTCATCCTAGTCAGCTGGGGCAGTAAAGTACGCCGACAGCAGAAGGATAAGGTCCCAAAGCCAACGTGTATGTTGGATATAACAGTAAACTGTATCTTATGGTAAGGCTACAATCATGGATGTTTGTTTGTTTGTTTGTTTGGGTTTAATGGCATAAAAATATTTGTTGGATATTTAATGCCAAATCCCTTTTTATACAAAAACAATTCTATTTCAAACAATTCACTTTAGCTTAAGTACACAGTTTAATTGTCAAAACATTGCTATTTCAAACTATTCAGTTTAGTCAAACAGTTATAGTAAAAACAATTCAGTTTAGCATAAGTATAGTTTTTGTTTACACGCAGTTAAATGTCAAAATAGTTCTACATCAAACAATTCAGTTTAGCATAAGTACAGATTAAATTTTTTAAAAAGTTCCATTTCAAACAATTCAGTTTAGCATTATTACATAGTTTAAATATCAAAACAGTCCAATTTCAAGCAATTCAGTTTATCATAAGTTATCACAGTTTAGTTCTATTTGACTCATAGATCGACCGTATCAGGTGCGAACACTCCGTGCTAGAGTGGACCTGAGAGTAATGGCAATGAAGGTGTACGACGCATTCCGCAAAGCTCCTACATTACAGGAAGCTCACCATCAGATTGTTTAGAGTCATATCCAGCACCCTTGTTGAGGGTAGATCTTACCCCTCTGAAGAGATGCAGTCGGTGTATTCTACAGCCCCAGCCGACTGGGCAATACAGTCTTGGAGCTTTGAGGAATATGAAGCACCTCTTCAATGTTACCAGGAGTGTTAGAATCTCTTAAGGTCCATATGTAATAGAACAATTAAATTACTTACTGTACTTGAAGCCATTTAACTGTGTATAAAAAACGATTAATGTTGAAATGAAATATTCGTATAATATAATGATAAAACCATTTGAATGTGCAGAAACGAATCAATATTGTTGAGAAAATTATATGAAATTTTTAGCAACATATCATTATCATCGTCTTGTTGAGCCACTTCCATGCGGTGTAATAGTTGTCATCGTCGGATATGGACACGGCGACTCGAGTTCAAATTCTGGACGCAGCTGATTGCATTTCACAAAACATTACGATTCACCAAATTGTAAAAGATCGTAAGATAAGCCCGGCCATGCATCAACATCGGTGGCAAAGCCGAATATTCATGATTCAAAGCCACTTCTCTGCATTTAGTCGGATCAGCAGGGTGCAGTTTATTATGAGCGGCTCAAACCGAGCAAAAACATTACTGTAGATTGCTATTAATTATCATTGATGCGTTTGAGCCAAGCATTGAAGAAAAAACAGCCACTATGTGTTTTTGCAATATGACAACGCTCGGTCACATCTTGCAAAACAGGTTAAAGCCTACGTGGAAATGCTTAAATAGGAAGTCCTACTCCCACGACAAATTCGTCAAAGATTGTCACTTCTGGTTATGTCTTGTCCAGATCGATGACACATGGCCTGGCTTAGCAGCACTTTCATACTTATGAAAATACAAGAGTATGGGTCGATTCAGGCTCAGCCTTAAAGACGGGTCGCTTTTCGGGTGTGGAATTTAAATGCTGTGAGAAAGATGGGGAAAAGTTGTGCTAGCGATGGACAATACTTTCAGTGACATGTTTCTTACTAATTTTTGAAAATAAAACATTACTTTTCATGAAAAATCATCCAGAACATATTCAAGGGCTAATATATATATATATATATATATATATATATATATATATATATATATATTGTCATCCAATGACGACCTGCTTCTTTGCATCACACTCTTCAGTGTGGCTAGACACATGAGATGCTCCAAGCCGCGATCGAAACCCTCCTAACTTTATATATATATATACTCTATATTTATATATACAAATATATATATATATATATATATATATATATATATATGCATACAAATATATATATATATATACATACATATATAAGTAAAGTTGGCGACCTTAATCGAGGGTGACCTGAAAGCTCCCTTTTCAATAGCTA
>OY757932.1:55003133-55045633 GCA_963585895.1 Sepioteuthis lessoniana | reverse complement strand
TACTACAGCCTTTCCTGACTGAGATTTTTTGACTTATTTAACTTAATATATACATTTTTTCAGTTTATATCGGGATAGAAAAGGGGGTACCGCAGTTTAACTATTTTTATAGACAAGCCGCCACTGATCTGAAGAAAATAAGGGCCGTTGCTGTTCGACACTGGCAAAAGATCGTGAAAAAGTGAAACAGTTAATAAATATGACCTGGACATTTTTGTTTTAATGTTTGTCTCTCATTAAATGAACAGGCTACCGAGCTTGTACCTGTATTGGTAATTACGTCTGCCTTAAATAAAACAAATCTCTCTACTTTAGACAAACGTGTTGGCAATCAGAAAAAAAAGTTACTATCGAAAACAAAAGAAAAAAAAAAGATAAGACCCAGTGTAGAAATAAATAAATAAATAACTGCACCTTTAATCTCATCGGGAATAAAAACAGGAAGAAGAACCAGGGGTAAAGTGAATTCTTGAAAAAATAAACAATGCATAATGTACCGAAGAGAAAGAAACAAAACAACAACAACAACAAAAAGACAATTGTACACTTTGCAAGTTAAACACTCTATTGACAACTCGTCAAACGAAATGTCAATGTCTGTCTGATATTTATCTAACTTTCTCCCGACACACGGAAGTGCGCACGCGCGAACCTCTAAAAGAAGTGGCATGGCGTCTGTGCGGGCAGTTATGGCGTGTTCCTCTTTAAGCGGTAAAAATCTCTATTTTTATTACGACAAATACGTAAAGAGTTCATCCAATTGACCTTTGTCTGATTGGAAAACGTCTTGGTTTATTCTCAGGTGTTGCATGTGATTTTAAGAAGTCCTATAGTTAATGCTAGTCATTTGTCTGGACAGCTGTTGTTGTTGTTGATTGTAGATGGGGCCCGTAATGTTTGGGAGCTGAGGGTGGGAGGAGACGAGGGCTTGGGAAGGAGAGAGTAGGGGGGTTGCATCGAGCGGCTAATGGGTCAGGGTGGGTGTATTTACCCGGAGAGAATGGACCATAACCGAATCACACACTTTTATGTCCACCTTGGCAGTCGTTCCAACAAAACTTTGGTCTAATTAAACTGTGATGTAAAGAGCTGGTTAACCTTTACTAAAGAAGTTGAGAGGTTTTTCAAACGGTACTGACCCATTGAAGGCAACCCGGCGGTTAAAGATTTATCTATCCATGGGGTTCTTTCATGCAGGAGGGCGGGGGATGAGTGGCAGAAGGTTTATGGAGGGGCTGCTATTTATACTTATTTATCATCGAAAGACGTTTACAGGGTTCAATTACGAACACACACACACACACACACACACAGAAATATATATGTGCGAATATGTATGAATCTATATATAATGCACTATCAAATATATAATAAATAAGTAAAATGGATATTATTAATATTATTAAGTACTGAATATTTGTACTTTAATATGTCTTTATTTTCTGAAGTGGACAGTCCGAAAAAGAAAAAGCTATGAATGGACCCAGACCCACCAAGTTGATGCTCGGATTAAAAGTGTCATTCTACCCCGGGTAGATACTCACCACTTTCACTTTAATTCCTACTATTTTAATCCCTGCATATATTCAACTGACATCCCTAGAGGGTCGCTTCTAGTTTTGTCATCGAATCAGAACTTTGGTTAGGTGTCTATATTAAGTTTTCCCTTATTCATAGCCAAAAGCCAAAAATTAATTGAAACATGGTGACCAGGGATCCATAATTCCACATCACCTCCCCACTCTACAAAGAAAAGTTGGAAAAGGAATTAATTCTTCTGACTACAGATATGGCCTCCAAACATAAATAAGTTTTTAGTGGTTGGCCAACAATTCTAATATAATGGCCGAGGGATTTCGTTCTATGCCTTTGGGTTTAGTTAGGCTGAGAACCTTTCTGCTCTGTGCATGGGTTACGTAGGTGCAACTTTAATGCAGGTAATCACGCGCGCGGGTGGAGCGGACGTGTCACTCAGAGATGTCACAATAGCCCAGATGAGAAACGGGGCTAGGGAGTGCGAATGACGTCACGCACCGGAAGCACGCGGAGGATTTTGGGAGATTTGAAAAAGTCAGTTAGTTGAGTTGAGTTGCCTCCGGAGAAGACGGTTGGCTTTCGCTTGCTCGCCGAAACCAGGCCAGTGGCCCTGTGGAGGATGCCAGACGTGTTGGGGGTGGGCAAATGGAAAAGCCAGAATAGAAAGATTGTGCCTTTCACTCTTTATGTAGAAGAACCTTTAAACCCAAAGGTAATAAAAAGTTTCGTACCTGAACTAAGAAGTCGTAAGTGTTTTTTTGTGTTTCGGGACACCTATGCTCTATGTATATATGTTATGAATATTCTATGTACGTTTCCCATATCCGTATCTGGCTATTGTACACAATGGCACGCCCATGTGTAGAGGTCCATAGAACATCACTTATGAGTTCGTACTTGTTTCTCCAGCAGTGTCACGCATATCTTGTTTGTTTTATTGGATGGTTTTTGAGATGGGAGGTAAGTGGCCGTACCACTGTTGTTTGGTGAGGAGTGGCTTCAAGGTTTTATTCAAAATAACACGCATCAATCTTGTGTAGTTCGCAACTAGATTTTTCTCCGTGCATTTTGTCAGCGTCCATGTGGTGCATCTATAGAGTATTATTGACTCAGCCACAGCTTGGAAGAAACCAAACATACCAGGATTTTATTATTAAATATTCTAGCGAAATATTACAAAATCAAAATGGATATCATTATCAAAGTATCGCCAATGAATAATTACATCGCTGGTAATTATCCATGCAACCGAATTTTTTTCTTTTTCATTTCTTTGTTTTGAGGGATTCGTTTGTATCTAGACACATTAAAAATGTTTAGTATCTAATAAACTATAATGCGAAGAGGGTAGTAGATATGAAAACGTCTTCACATTGCCTATAAAGCACGAAGGATAAGATCTCGCATTGCCTATAAAGCGCCAAGGATAAAATCTCGCAAGGCCTATAAAGCGCCAAGGATAAGATCTCGCATTGCCTATAAAGCGCCAAGGATAAGATCTCGCATTGCCTATAAAGCGCCAAGGATAAGATCTCGCATTGCCTATAAAGCGCCAAGGATAAAATCAGGATCGACCCTAAAGGTGTTGTATTTTATTTTTTGTCAATCTATTTTTGTGTTTAGTAAAATGGAAAAGATTAGTAATACACGTCATGTTTGTTTGGCCTACTTTGGTTTAGTTTATGGCATATAGATCATTACAAATTATTTAATGCCAAATCCAATTTATTCAAATATAGTAGATATATGATTTGAAAAGTTAACAAAGTTAAATAATTCCATGTATTTCTATGTATGACAAGTAATCCAATGGAAAACCAGTTATTTGTTTACACCCAATTAAAGGATCAAACTGTTCTATTCCTGACAATTCAACTTAGCTTTAGTGATCAAAGTTAAATTGTTCCAAGTATTTCTATGTATCACTAACAATTCAATAAAACATCAGTCTTTTTTTTTACACAGAGTTAAATGATCAAACAGTTCTATTTCGAACAATTCAATTTTAGCAGAAGTCATTTATTTAATGTCAAACAGTTCTATTTAACCCAAAGATAGGACTCTATCAGTTGCTACCACACCGGGACAGAGCGGACCGAGGAGCAATGGTAATGAAGGGGTACTCTTCATTTCCCAAAGGTCCAGCATTACTGGAGCCTCATCATTAGATTGTTTAGTGTCATATCCAGGACACTTGTTCGAGGTGGGTGCGGTATTCTACAGTCCCTGCTAATCGAGCAAATGTCGTTTTAGGGCTTGATGATTAATAATAAAAGCAAAATGGTAAATTTCATTCACGGGAAAATGAAAAAACATATTCAAGTCGACCGCGATCGCCTGTGGCACTTTTTCTGAGTTTCATACACTTCTATTTATCTCAATCTGCAAACACACACACACTCTCTCTCTCTCTCTATATATATATATATATATATAGATATTTTTTCCTTTTTTTTTTGTAGTTCCGAAGAGAGAAAAAGTACATATTTTAAAATGAATAGGTCTACTAAGTGATCTATATTTTTAAGAATTATTCATTTCCTTCTTACATACGTGGATGCTTCCAGCTAGTTGCTTTTGCCAGAGAACATTTAGTAATTTACTTGGCTTTTTGCTTTGGTGTGGCACAAGACCATATGAGTGGGGTATCCAGTGAGACGTAAAGTCACTCACGTATGTTTACTAGTCGAATATATATATATATATATATATATATATATATATATATATATATATATATATTCATCCACAGACAGACTGTTTCGTTCTATCAGAACTCTTCAGTGTGGCTAGACACGCAGGACGCTCGAAGCCGGGGTCGAAACCCGTCCAACTTTACGTTAGACTGTGTTTCAGACCACTCGTCCAAGAGTGGACCACCAAGCGGACCACGTTGGCAAAGGGAATTTTAAGGTATTTTTATTTTTAGAAACAGCAGCAGCAGCAGCCTTTGTTTACATTTTTTTTAAATACCCTATCGGCTACCAGAGTGCTCAGTTCTTTCGAAGAGCTGTGCATTATGCTAACGGCGACCGGCAATTCCTTCGCCAGAGAGCTCAACCCCCATGGGGGAGCTATATATATATATATATATATATATATATATATATATATATATACCAGTTTGTTCATTGTGTGTTTGCGCACGAGTACGTTTGTGTGTCTATGTTTGTGACTGTATGCTTGTGCGTTTGTGTGTTTATGTGTGCTCGCGTATATGTGTGTGTGTGTAAGTGAGTGCGCGTAGTCACACCTGTGCGTGCGTGCGTGTGCGTGCGTATATATATGTAAGAAAGGAGTGCTGTATATCCGTAGCTTGAACTTTAGGTGAGTTTTTTCACACATTTTCACAGTAGCCCAATCGGGTGGGGATGTAGAATACACCAACTGCACCTCTGCAAAGGAGTTTTGCGCAATGTGGACACCCGTTCATTGCCATTGCTCCTACGTTCACCCTGGCCCAGAGTGGTAGCACCTGATAAGGGCCCTATCTGTGGGTCAAATAGAACTTAATCGTGGTTTCGAGAGTTTACTCTTTTTGCATTTAAACTGCGTATTCATGCTAACTTGAATTGCTCGAAATAGAACTGTTTTGAAATTTAAAATGCGTACTGAAGGTAAACTGATTTATATGAAATGAAACTTTTTACATTTAACTCTGTGTATTGCCCAGTCGGCTGGGGCTGTAGAATTCACCGACCGCACCTTTGCAGAGGGGTACCCACCACCCAAACGAATGCCTAGGATTTAACACTAAACAATCTGATGGGGAGGTTCCATTGATACTGGAGGTTTGGGAAAAAGGGAATACCTCTTCATTGTCATCGCTCCCAGATCCATTCTGTCCCAGAGTGGTAGCACCTGATAGGGCCCTATCTGTGAGTCAAATAGAACTAAACTGCGTACTTATGCTCAACTGTATTAATTGAAATAAAACTTTTTTGACATTTTTAACAGCGTACTTATGCTAAACTGATTGTTTGCAGTAAAACTGTTTTGGACATTGAAACAGTACAACGCTAAACTGAAATGTTCGAAATAGAACTGTTTTGACATTTAACTAAGTGTAAGCAAAAACTATACTGATATTAACTGAATTGTTTGAATTAGAACTGTTTCATTAAACTGAATAGCTTAAAATAGAAACGATTTTGACAATAAAACTGTGTACTTATACTAAACCGAATTGTTTGAAAATGGCACTGTTTCCTTGTATAAAAATTGATTTGGCATTAAATAGCCTATAAATGTTGGAGGTGCCCGTGGTGTAATGGTTATCGTCGTAGGAAATGAACACGGCGACACGAGTTCAAATCCTGGACGAGACTGATTGCATTTCACATCGCACTAATACCCTTGGGAAAGGTATGAATCCAATTATTCTCCCTCCAGCTGTGGGTAAATAGTAGGACAGACTAGGTTCTTCAGCCTTGATTAGGCAACTAGTCTAGGAGAAGGAAAACTCTGAATTTAAACCTGTTAAACTCCGCATAAAAATTGACCTTGTGTCATATCCTGCCCGAGCGGAGGGGTTGGTAAATAGGATAGCCTATAAATGTTGATATGCCATAAACCTAAACAAATAAAAAAATTTCACAGTTTCCATGCGACGACTACTACTATTATCTCTACAACTACTACTACTAATAATAATCCGTGTATACCATTATGCATGTGCTTCACTATCCTCTCTGTATCTCTCTCTCTAGATAGATAGATAGATAGATATGCTGACTGATTGATTGATTTTAACGGCATGTCAACCCATCCAGTGTTATGTGAAGCCAGCATTTTTTTTTTTTTTTGCGGGAGGACATAGTGCAGTTATGTACAATTGTTGTATTTTTTGAGAGATTTTGGTGTTTTTTGTGAGGGGTGGGGTGAACACGGTCCAATTTAATACGATATAGATAGATAGATAGATAGATAGATTATGCATACATGTGGATCAATAAACGACATTTAAATATATATATTCTATGCGTACTTGATGTGCAAGTCCCTCTCTGTCTGTCTGTCTGTCATTCTGTCTGTCAGTCACTCACTCTCTGCTCTGTCTCTGTCTCGGTCTCTCTATCTCTCTCCCTCTCTCTCCCCCCTCTCTCTCTCTCTCTCGTGTGTGTGTGTGTCTGTGTTTACACTTTTACTCTTTGACAATCCTTTTTTTCTGTCACTTTGTTTCAATATCTTTTATGTCCCATTTTTTCGTCAAGAAGCTGAACACAAATGGAACATACGACAAACAAATGGTAAAATAAAAAAAAAACTAAGCATTAAAAAAAATAGAAAAAAAACTCCTTTTCTGTTTCCGACCTTCTCACCACCCGTTCATCATATATATATATATATATATATATATATATATATATATATATATATACGCCATAGGCGTTTGAGAAAGACAAGAAACACATTATATCCTGTCCGATTTTGAAGGCAGGGTCGGCAGAAAACGGCTTGCAAATCAGATGTCAGCAGAACAAATAATAATAATGATAATAATAATCTATAAATACGTTTCTTTTTTGCCTCTTATTTATTTTGTCTTAGTAGCTAGCCCGCAAACTTCCGAAATAATAGGGAAAAATGGTTCTTTCTTTATATTATGTCAAGATGCTGGTATTTTCATCATTTTCGAGTGATGTACGATGATGTTGTTTGCTTTAGGCTTATAAAATTCATGGAAACCATTTTGGTCTTCGTATACATTCCATATCTAATCCAAGCCGTGCGTTTAATGTTTTTGATGGATTTCCATAGAGAAAATGACGATTTGACATCTGCTAGTCTTTTTTCAAGCCATCAAAAGCTCAAAATAGAAATGATTTCTCTAATTTGTCATTCAAAAGCACAATGTGATATAGAAAGAAAAAACCTGTAGGGCTGCTATATATTTCCAACTGGATATGACACACACTCACACACACACACGCACACTCATTCACTCACTCTCTCTCCTCATTTCTCTATTTATCTATCTCCCTCTCTCTTCTCTCCCTCTTTCCCTATGTATATATGTATATTCCTATATTTATATATAAAGAGTGCTCAATATCGAAGATTGAGCACAAACATATATTTACAGATATATATAGCGAGATAGATATATAGAGATATAGGGAGTGTTCGTAACGTAATGGTTACCGTCGTAGGAAATGGACCCGGCGTCTCGAGTTCAAATCCTAGCCGATCCTGTTTACTTTTCACATACCGCTAATACCCTTGGAAAAGGTATGAATCCAATTATTCTCCCTCTAGCTCTGGGTAAATAGTAGGTCACACTGTATTCTTTAACCTGCCATAACTTAACTTTATCTTGGAAAATGAAAAATCTGAATTAAAACCTGTTTAACTCCGCTTAAATCATAAACCTTACGTCGTATCGTGCTCGTGCATGGGGGCTGCACGAGGACGATACAATGTTAGTGAAAAGATACCTCAACACAAGAATATGAGAGGTAATTTACTAAGCTTTTTGCTTAGATGTGGCACGAGGCAGCATGAATGTGGCACCCAGTAAGACTCGAACTCACTCGTGAATGTTTGCTTGTCTCGCTTGCTAACCATAATACCACCCGAGGCACTAGGAGAATGTGAGAGGTTGAGTAATATAATAATAATGTTTGTCTATCCTATTCAGTAGAGACTATTTTGTAAGGCAAACTTTTGTAAAAGAATTACGTAGACGATTAGTTTATAGTAGTGAAGACTTATTTAGGATCAGCCATAATTTTTTATGATCTCTTAGTAAAAGAATTGTGTACCAACTTACTGGAGATTCTTCGAACTGTACTAGACTTGTTTTGAATTCAGAATTTAGCCTTCTTCATGCCCAGTCGGCTTTCCAAAACTAACGAGCCCAATCAAGTTAACGTAACGTGGACACATCCGAAAGTGAACGTAATAGCGTGACTAGAGACCGAACTCGCTTGCTTTGTTGTTACAACCAAGTACATTAGCCACCACGCAAGAGGAAGGACTCATCTCCCCCGAACAATACGTTAAAGTCAAGAATAATAAGAGAGAAAAATATCAAACTTTGGTATCATTGACTTTTTTTTATCGATTTACAATTTGATAAATCTGGTTAATTCCCGTTCTGATATTGTTTCACATATCCTGGGTGTCGTTGGTGCACCCCCACTTCTGCTCTCTCTCTCTCTCTCTCTCTCTATATATATATATATATATATATATCACACAAACACACACATTCATGCACTCATCTATTTCAACACGCATATATTAAAAATGAATGGTTTTATCTCTCAGGGTTTTCGGACGATTGTCTTTATCTTTATAGCTATATTTACCATCTTCCGGCCGATGTTTCCTCCGGCCTTCTTCAGGTGTTTCTTCTCAAACTCAGTAGCCTATAGGGAACTTTAAACCACGTCCTTTATTTAATCCACGAGGGTTGCTTGCTCTGATTCCGGGTACAATATCAAGTATTCCCGTATTGTTAAGTACTTGCAGTCAGGATTGAACCTGTAACCGTGAATACTTAACACTAATACCCGATTATGGTTGACGGAATCAGAGCAAGTGACTTCCGTCGATTAAATGAAGGATGTGGTTCAGGGTTCTGTGTAGGCTGCCGAATTCTCCAATAATCACCCGATGAAAGCCGGAGGACACATTGGCCGAATCGTTGTGAACATGACTATAAAAATGAAGACAATAGTTTGAAAACCCTAAATTTAAAAAAAATCATCAAACGTCATCTCTAACAACTAAAGAATTTCATGTTTACTGAACTTAGACAACGAGGAAGTTAGGTCGAAAACTTGGAAACGATTTATTACGTTAGTTGCTCCTGGGACTTGGTTTGAACATGGCACAGTCAAGAAACTGACGTACATCAAGCATTTTTATGTGGTACAAGGTCAATAGTATAGAGCATCGAATTGATTTTGTGATCATTTGCGTTATGACAATCTTGGAGACAAAATTGCTGACCATCCTTCCAAATGACCGAGCCACTTATTTATATTCTCTTTCCGTATTTTCAAAAGGTCTTTTTTTTGTCAATTCTATCGGGTAATTAAAACTTATGAGATCTATAATATTACCCCCAGTTCTTGGAGTCGTTGGCCGTTGGCAAAAATTTAAACCAGATGTCACTGACCAACTGGTTTCTCCCCCAAAATACACATGCCAAATCAAAAAAAGAAAAAGAAAAAAAGAATAACAAATATCAATTTCGTTTATGGCTTGTAAGGCTGTCATTTGCCTAAAGAAACAGCAAAGCGAAAAGGAACTAATACAACATATTTTCCGCGACTGAACAGGATTTGTCTGAGTAAGAAAAACATATGATCACCGGTTTTAGGTTTCAGCAAAATTGACCCTATCCGATCTTAACAAACCCTCTGGGGTCAAGTGCCCAATATGTGACCTTTCTTAAAAGCCTTGCAGGTCAAAAGTTGTAAGGAAATGAAAGATGAGAAGAGGATTATATATATATATATATATATATATATATATATATATATATATATATATATATATATATATCTTGTTTTATTAAGAAAATTCGTCTTAACACACTTGACAAGCAAACATATGGTTTCTGGAATCTGTGTATAAAGGTCAAACAGGAAAGTGACAATAAAATAGTACATATATATATATATATAAAGTAAATATGAGCGTGTGTGTGTGTGTGTGTGTGTGTGTGTGTGTGTGTGTGTGTGTGTAATGTACTTCGTAGCTGTTACTTATATATATTCTAGACAATTATTTATTGTATAGAATGAATTTATATATATATATATATATATATATATATATATATATATATTATAAATGATTTATGTATGTATATAAATTCAAAACGATTATATATATATATATATATATATATATATATATATATATATATATATATATATATTGAACACAACCAGTAAATTCATTATGTTTCCATTGTAACAGCGGTCTATGATGCTACTGATATTTCTCTTTTGGTAGGAGCGAAGGATTGTAATTAACCATCTTAAGAATTACCTTCAGCGCTTATGTGATCTCTCCAACCTAGCCCTCACTCGAGTCATAATTCATTTTTCGATTGAAGAGAAAATAGACTGACTCACGAATTTAGCACATTTTAAGAGTATTTTCTCATCAGGATATCGCTAGGATGAGTTTATTTGCTGTTTTACAAAATTGTGACATGCCAATTTTTAAGCGTAGCATATCTAGTTTAAATTCCGATTTTTTTCCTTCTCCAAGCACATTTACCTTAGCAAGACTGATAATTCAGTCTGACCTGCTATTTACCCAAAACTAAGGAACTTAGTATGACGTAGAATAGCTTTGTCTAGGATTTGAACTCTTTTCATTGAATACATGACGATAGCCGTTACGCCGAAAAGACCTTTCCTCTATAAACTATCTGGCAGTTCCAATCTTAAACATAACTTAAATCTTAAACATAATCTTTATTTTTCGAGTAGAGGAACCAATATTGGGAAGAAGTGGCCCTGGGGGGTAACCGTCTCCTCTGGAAAGAGTATGGATGTAACTTGCAAGACACATTTAGATTATATGGCCGTGCAATTACCATGACTAGTTGATTTGGCTTCGCTTGTGTGGGATATGAACTGGTGGTTCAGTTGTAGTGTTTCGGAGCTGCAATCTGTAGTCGCTGGTTCGATATCCCGTGGCGGAGATTGCGTTATACACTGCCGAGGAGACCTAATAAGGTCGAATCAGCTGTCCAGTGTTCCCGTATTTCGTACGTAGGTGTTCGGCGGATTTTCTGGTCGTGTTAATTTAACATAACTGTTCGGCATAAAATATAATCCCCTTTATTTCCAAAGGTAGCGGCAAAACAAACTCATGAAAAGATCATATGGGTACTTCTTTCACATCCTATATCATAACAAGATTCAGCACCAACGCATTTTAATTTTATTTACCCCGTCGTTTGGGGGCTGTAGAATACACCGACTGCATCTCTGCAGTGTAGTATGACTCCCCAACATGTGTCCTGGATATGACATTAAACAATCTGATGGTCAGGTTCCAGTAATACTAGAGTTTTGGGGAATACGGAGTACCTCATCATTGCCATCGTTCCCAGTTCCAATCTGACCGGGAGTTGTAGCACCTGATAGGGTGATCTATGGGTCAAATAGAACTGTTTGAAATTTCAATGTTTGATCATCTAACTGTTTGTAAATAAATGCAGATGTTTAATTGCAGTGTTAGTGACACGTAATACTTGGATTCATTTAACTTTGTCCAAACGAATGCGTAATATTGAGCAGAATTATTGTTAAGTCCTGGCGGCAACACCCCACAAGACACCAACTGTACGGCCACCTGCCCCCTATCACGAAAACTATTCAAGTTAGACGAACCAGACATGCAGGATACTGCTGGAGAAGCAGGGACGAACTCATAAGAGATGTACTCTTATGGACCCCCACACATGGCCGTGCAAAAGCAGGACGACCAGCACGAACATACATTCAGCAGCTATGTGAGGATATGGGATGTTGTCCTGAAGACCTACCTAGGGCGATGAACGATAGGGAGGAGTGGCGAGAGAGGGTCAGAGATATCCGTGCTACCAGCGCGATATGATGATGATGATTATTTGAAAATTCTTTTACTGTGTGTCTAAATTGAATTATTGGAATTAGATGGCATCGCTTGTAACAACTTAATTATGAGCAAAAAAAGTATTAATATCGAATAGAATTTTTAGGGTCAGAGAGCAAAAGTTGAAACCATTTAACTGTGTCATCATGTCGCGCCATCAGCACGGATATCCCTGACCCTTTCTCGCCACCCTTCGTCCATTGCTTCCGGCATGTTTTTAGGGCTACATCCCGTATCTGCACAGAGCTGCCGTTTGTACGCTTTAGCTGGACGTCCTGTCTTTACTCGTCCATGTGAAAGGGTTCGCAAAATGTGTAGATCGTAACTGAAACCCTTTAAATGTGTAGAAACAATAAAAAATACTTGTATATAAACCAATTATTTTCAATTCATTAAAAATAAAATTCCCCACAAACTTTTAACAAAGAAAGAGCGGCTGTTAAATTGTGATTTTATTTAGCAATACTTTAAACCATTGAACTGATTTAAAAATTGCTCTGACTCGTTTAAAAATGTCAACAAAACGGGTTTACAAATCACATTCAATATATATGTATAAAGAGGATTTGGCATTAATTAATCTCCAATAGTTGATATGCCATAAAGAAAACCACGCCATACATATTTAGTGTATATGTCTAAAGAGGATTTGGCATTAAATACCCAACAATTGTTGATATGCCATAAAACTAAACCAATCAAAATCTATATATATTAAATATATATGATTTTGAGGAACGACATAAAATGGTTGGTTTATTGGTTTTGTAGCATATCAACCTTTGTTGGTTATTTAATGCCAAATGCTCTTTATACATATGTATTAAATGTATATGATTTGGTTGGGTTGGGTTTTCTGGCATATCAAACATTGTAGGTTATTTAATGCCAAATTCTATTTATATATATTAAATATAAATGAATTTGGCATTAAATAACCTACAATGGTTGATATGCCAGAAAACTCAACCAAACCAAATCCTATATATCTAATATATAAGTGTAAAGAAGATTTGGCATTAAATAACCTATGATGATTGATATGCTATAAAACCCAACCAAACCAAATCCTATATATCTAATACATGTGTATAAAGAGGATTTGGCATTAAATAACCAACAAAGGTTGATATGCTATAAAACCAATAAACCAACCAACTATTTTATTTCGTTCCTTTTGAGAAACCGTGTTAAGATTGCTTGAATTTTAGGATCTCATGAATAAACGTCTTTTATGGATTTTCCGGCCGAACATTCAAAAACAAAGAAATGGTTTTTCAAACTCTTTTTTTTTCTTCTGGGAATCAGTGTGCATTTAAGTGTAAAAGAAATCAAAAGCTACTTGACATTTCTCTGAGCTTAAAGACTGAACCCTAACAATTAGATGGTTTAGTATCATATCCAGGACACTAAATAGGGTGGTCTTACCCCTCGGTAGAGATGTAGTCGACATATTTGAGAGCCCAGGGTTTGGTTTGGTTTCTGTTAATGGCATATCAAACGTCAAGGATTTACACACAAATGCTATGTGCAGACACTGGAGGCAGTGTAGATGTCCTGCACTGAGCAATGAATAACAGGGTCTGATAGAAAGAGAATTCCATTCACTCAACCTGACTTAATGAAAAATGAATATGACTTAATTAAATTTTACAAACACAGAATTTTATGATCTATTATATAAGTGGACAAATTCACTTACCTAGGAAGCAGTGTCTCATCAACCGAGACAGACATCAGCAAGCGACGAGCAAAGGCATTGAAAGTTATCGATAGGCTATCGGCCATATGGAAGTCAGACCTGACTGATAAAATAAAATGCAGTAAAAAAGAAAGTTGTTCAAGTTTATTTTCCCTGTGAAAGCTCTAACGGGTGAGTAAAAACCTGTTGGGTCGATTAAGGTTTGACTGGAGCATTAGTAGTACATACGGCGTGACGTCTACCTTACGACAGGACTTACAGTTACGTGTACTGGTATTTGACATACACCCTACCAAGCGTGCGTGTGTGGCACAGGGCCGTTTTCAAGGTGGGTCCGATCGCAGGGCCTTAGCTCAGACGCGTCTGGCAATCCCAAAAATTTCTAGGGCCTCGTCGGCATTCCCCTTAAAGGTGCGCCTCAGGCGCCAAGTAATTAACCTAACACATCCAGAGAGGGTTAAGGCCAGTGGGGACGGACCTGTTAGGCCAGAGGTATTTCTATTGATGAGGCACACCCCACCAGAACCGTGGAGTGCACAACACGGCCGGCCAAAGTGTGACCCACAACTGGAGAGGCGCACCAACACGCTGATTGGTACACTTCAGAGTTACGTGTACTGGTATTTGTCATAACGACCCACCAAGCGTTCGAGTGTGCCACAAGGCCTCTTTTTATGTGGATCCAGTAACAGGGCCGTTGCCCAGACACGTCCAGCACTCCCCAAAATGCCTCGGGCCCCGTCGGCATTATCCTTTAAAGGGGCGTCTAAGGCGCCAGGCGCTGAACCTAACCACCTCCAAAGAGGGTTAAATTCTGGCAGGACGGTCTCCTGAGGCCAGAGGTATCTCCAGAGATGAGGCACACTCGACCAGAACCGCGCAGGGCGCAACACGGCCGGCCGAAATTTGACGCAACAGCTGGAGAGGCGCACCAACACGCTGATTGGTACACTTCAGAGTTACGTGTTCTATTGCGACCGCTATTTTTACGCCGCTTATGTATCTTCTATATGTGTGGTGTATGGAAATATTTGCATAGCACATGTGTGTGCTCGAAAATATGCATATTCATAAGCCGGCAGTCTTACTTCATCGAAAGGTCCCCGAAGTATATTATTCCACTAGCATACAAAACCCAGTAAAACTAAAAATAATAAATATTAGCAATTAACTTATTTGAGAATTTTACTATTCTCTCTCTCTCTCTCTCTCTCTCTCTCTCACACACACACACAGAATCTCACACACACACAGACAAATACATATATATATGTATATGTAGCACTTTATCTTTTAAACATATTTGATTAAACTTCGAAAATCGCAGCAACATTCAGAAATGCCTGTTGCATATTTCCTGTTGAATTTACGGAAGAAAATGATTGGTAAGAAGGATAACCCCTCTTATCAATCATTTTCTTCCGTAAAATCTCCTCCCACTTTTTCGTTCTTCTACTTTTTATATAACTGTATATCAGTCATTATTTTACTTGACATTTCACTATTCGCTCCCACAAAGATAGATCTAGTCGGGGCCAAAAGATTCGTATGGATCAACAATAAAGTTGGTGGACATGAAGTGTCTTTCAAATTTAGTCTCACACAATCTCTCTCTCAAACACACACACACATATATAGTGATTTCCCCTGCTCAAAATATGGAAACTCTATCTATTTTCTAAATTAAATGAATATGTTTTTGAGATACAAAATTATATTATTTGTCTTCTTGTTTATTTCTGGTATTTATTTCCGTTTAATCAGAGATCTTTTACTTCCTATTTGTGCTATTGAGAAACAGTAGTTACTGTAAACAATCTGAAGCCTTTTTGTCAGCTGAGGAGATAACAAAATTATCATATCGCAGAGTATTTTCTAAACCAATCGTAAAACTGGGTTTCTTTTTCTTTATTTTATCTATCATTATAGAAGGAAAAGTCATTTTCCACATTGTCTTGTTCTCTGTAAACTTATATTCTACATGTTATATATGATTGATAGGTCTGTTGGTCAATGTTTAATAGCATATCAATCCTTGTGTGTTATTTAATGCTAAATTATATATATATATATATAGTCATCCACCGACAGATCTGTTTCGTTCTATCAGAACTCATCAGTGTGGCTAGACATAGCTTCCTGTTGCCGGGATCGAAACCTGGTTGACTCAGACACCAAGCCAAGCCTCTAACCATTCAGCCACGAGGAGCCATTAGCTGCGAAGTATATTTTAAACAGTTATGAATCACAATTACTATTGTTTACATACATCCATTCAACGGCTACCGAGACCTCAATTCATATGTATGAAGAGGCTTGCAATAAACGCTAATGGCAACACGATTACTTCATTCGCCGGAGAACTCAACCCCACGGGGGTAGGGGAGTATGTATATATATATATATAATCAGTAAGCCGATCGTTTGCAATAGATATTTTAGTTTTTAAGCGAATTGATAGAGCACGAGTCAATGGTTTGTTGACTCGTTTTGATTCAAGGGATTATACATTGTTTGGTTTGGTTTCTTTGTTTAATGGCATATCAACCTTTGTAGGTTATTTAATGCTAAAGTCATTCTTCTAGAAGGAAAATAGTGGTACTATTTAACCTATAACTGGGAGGATAAGGGGGTTCATACCTTTCTCAAGGGTATTTACCCGAGAGTGAACGTGATAGTGCGACTGAAAAACGAACTCGCTTCGCTTACTATGATTCTGCGGTCCATCGCTTTAACCACTACACCACGAGGACACCCTCTATACATTGTTGATAGTTTTCTGGCCCTACTAATTGTCGGCTGAGGCTGTAGAATACACCGACTGCTTCTCTGGAGAGGGGTAAGACCCCCACCCGACGAGTGTCCTATGTTCTCGTCAGCAGGAGCTGTAGAATTCAGCGATCTTCTCTCCAGAGCGGTTGGACATCCCACAACGCATGTCCCCGATTTGACACTAAATAATCTGATTGTGAGGTTTCAGTAATGCGGAAGCTATGGGGAATGCGGGGTACTCCTTCATTGCCATCACTCCCAGGTCCACTCTGGTCTGGAATAGTAGCACCTGATAGGATACTATGTATGGGCCAAATAGAACTAAAGTGTGTTCTTATACTTAGCTGAATTGCTTGAAAGGAACTGTTTAAGTATGCTAAACTGAATTGAAAAAGACTACCTTCAAATGTGCCGTCTACATTCTCCTTAAACACAACGACTTCTGTATATGCTTATATATATATATATATATATATATATATATATATATATATCCACACACACACACACACACACACACACATATATATATATATATATATATATATCATCATCATCGTCATCAAGTCGCTCCAACAGCAAGGATTTCACTGGTTCTTTCTCTCCATCTGTCCCTATCATCAATCGCTCCTGGCAGGTCTTCAAAACTACATTCTGTGTCTGTCCAGAGCTGATGTAAATAAGTATTTGCTGGTCGGTCAACATTGGCACGTCCATGTGCAGGGGTCCATAGACGAATGTCTCACATGAGTTCGTCTCAACCGTATCAGACTTAAAATTAAGAAAATTCCTCGGAAAATCAAAACGGATTTTGAAGAAATTGATCTCAGATTCTTACAAATCTTCGAATTGTCGAAGGAGTTCGTTAAAAAATTCTCGGGGCAACTCAATTGTTTGTGGATTTCTCCAAGGGAAGATGCATATTGTCTCTCCAAAGCAACTTTTGCTGCTTATATATATATATATATATATATATATATATATAATCGTTTTTGTGAAACACCTAATTGTGAGTAGTAGTATTTTATATCTTAAGATTAATTGAATCTTTTATTATAGATAGATAGATAGATAGATAGAAGCGTTTGTGCTGGGATGATTACCATAATAGGAAATGGACACGGTGACATGAGTTCAAATACTGGTCGAAGCTCTTTACATTAGCACTAATACCCTTGGAACTTGTATGAATACAACAATTCTCCCTCTAGCTATGGTTAAATAGTAGGGCAGACTGTGCTGTTTAACCTTGTTTAGCTTTAATTTCTCTTAGAGAAGAAAAACTCTTAATTCAAGCCATTTAAACGCCGTTTGAATTATAAACGTTGTGTCGTATCGTGCTCGTACGTTGGTTTGGTTTGTTTGGTTTGTTGGGTTTTATGGCATATCAACTTTGTATGTTATTCAACGCCAAATACATTTTTATGTAAATAATCTGTTCTATTTAAAACAATTCAGTTTAGCATATGTACACAGTTTAATGGTCAAAACATTTCCATTTCTAACAATTCAAGCAGTTGTATGTAACAATTCGGTTAAGTGTAAATACAGTTTTAATGTCAAAAAACAGTTCTATTTCAAATAATTCAGTTAAGCATAAGCACGCAGTTAAAATGTAAGTACGGTTTAATTGTAAAAATCATTTCTGTTTCAAACTATTCAGTTTACTCAAACAATTCATTTTAGCATAAGTATGCTGTTAGTTCTATTTAACCCATAGATAGGGCCCTATCAGGTGCTACCACTCCGGGCCAGAGTGGACCTGGGAGCGATGGCAATGAAGGGGTACTCTGTATTCCCCAAAGCTCCAGCACTCCTGGAACCTCACCATCAGATTGTTTAGTGTCATATCCAGGACACTCGTTGGGGGGGGTCTTACCCCTCTGCAGATGTGCAGTCAGTGTATTCTTCAGTCCCAGCTGACTGGGTAATACACAGAGTTAAATGTCAAACAGTTTTATTTCAGATAATTCAGTTCAGCATAAGTACACAGTTTAGACGTCAAAACAGTTCTATTTTAAACAATATAGTTTAGCATAAATACCCAGTTTAAATGCAAAAATCAGTATAGTGAAAGAAGTACGGTTTTGTTCTATTTAAACCATAGATCAGGTGCTACCACTCCCGGTCAGAGTGGACCTGGGAGCGATGGCAATGAAGGGGTACTCCGCATTCCCTAAAGTTCCAGCATTGCTTGAACCTCACCATCAGATTGTTTAGTGTCATATCCAGGACACTTGTTGCGGGGTTCTTACCCCTCTGCAGAGAAGCAGTCGGTCTATTCTACAGCCCCAGCCGACTGGACAATCGTACATTGGAGCTGGTTTATATATATATATATATATATATATATATATATATATATATATATATATATATATATACTACGTCTCCATATAAAAAGCCTACCAACGACAATTCCGCCCTACTTAAATACCACAGTGAATGTCCGTTGAATATAAAATAGCAATTATAAAAAACTTCATTCATAGAACATTTTTATCTCCTCATTTAAGACAATATTTCACAAAGAAATTACCAGCATAAAATAAACCCTAGTCAATAAAAATTTTCCAAATAAACTAGTTGATCAACAAATAAAACTATATCTTCAAAACATTAACATAAATAATAACACTTGCAAAAATAAAAACACTAACAGAATGAATCTATATTACAGAAATAAATTGCACTCTAACAACAAATTAGCAATAACCAACATCATAAAAATGCACATTAAATCAATCGAAAAACAAAAACAGATAAAACTCATCATCTACTATACTGAATTTAAAACATCAAACCTTATCGTTTAGAATAACACGAATTCCCTAAAATATCCCTAAACCAAGCCAATCTAGTTTATAAGTCTGTGTGTCATTTCGAGACTGCCTACCGAAAAACAAAAATGATTTTTACATTGGCTATACAACCATAACGTTATCTCGTCGTCTTACTTATCACATTTCTGAAAATAGCGTCATATAACAACATTTACTTAGAAAAACCACAATAGCACTAACCAACTTACATCTTCCGATGTATGGAAGATTCTCACAGATAATTCAATGATAATATATAAAAACAATAACAATAAACGATTACAAATCCTAGAAGCAATATGCATAAAATTTTTAAAAAAAAACATAAATAGTATAGCATTTAACACAGACACCAACATATTAATTTTTTTATAACTAAAAATCACTAAATCTATTAGTAAACCGTTTTTCCAACTAAACGTTTTAAAACAAAATGCTGAAAACGTTCCAACCGACAACTTCAAAACAAAACGTTACAAATAAAAACTCAACAGTCAACTCAAAACTACACTAGCCTTATGACGACCAAAATCATTGTCAAAAGCGCTGTGACAGAAGATATGGGACAATTCCTTTACCATCTTGATCTCGACGATAGAAAAATAATAAGGAGTGTTGAAAAAATATAATTAAAAATAAACAGTGTTCCATCGTCTTTAAGAAAACTTGCTTCAATATATATCTTCTGAATACGAACTGTAACTCCTCATTCGCATCATATCTCTGGGACAATACAGAGCATGTAAAGAGTCATCCGACGAGACGGAGAATATACCAACAATATTCTCCGCCGAAATAAATTTATTATGACGGCTTAACCGAGTTTGAGTCTCCATTTAATTGCACTATATATATATATATATATATATAGAGAGAGAGAGAGCAGTAAAGAAAGAATGATATAGGGAATGTTAGTAAAAGAATACTTAGATATGTGGAGAATATATGAAGTGTTCGTTTATAGTTATTGGTATTTTAGGGTGTATAAACAATTAAGCAAATTGGAATATTCGGGTTGTTAAACGACTTTATGTTGATTTTCCTTTTCATAATCAAATAGAAGTAAAATATTTTGGTTCATACATTAAATAAACTTTCTTTTCTCCGAAAAATGATGGACCTTGGAATTTTTCCATTGTGAATAACCTAGACAAAAAGAATGCCCACAACTCAGGTGATCTAAAATTACGTGGTGCCTTCAATAAGTTTCCTTACTTTTTAGTACAGGCATTTAAAATTGTTGTAGACTCTTGAAAATTCAGTATGATATTGCTATACATCTTATGAGATGACTGACCAATTTTTATGATTTCAGCTTCAATTGAACAGTTATAGCAGTAATTGGAATACACCCTACTAAAGCCTGATTGTCACAGCTGGTGAATTTCAAAAATGCAATCTGGACTTTAGAAGAACGATATGCAATAAAATTCTGTTTTAAACTTGGAAAAAATGCCATGCGATGAAAGCTGGATCTACTGCTATGACCCAGAGACCAAGAGACAGAGTTCACAGTGGAAGCATGCTGGCTCTCCCTGACCCAAGAAGGCCAGACAGAGCAAATCCACCCACAACCTTTTGATGATCCCTTTTTTGACAGCACTGGCATGATCTACATCCACTGGGTTCCCACTGGACAGACAGTCAACAAAGAATACTATGTTGAGGTTTTAAGGGAGTTCAGGAAGAGATTCCTAGGTAAGAGGCCTGCACTCTTCAAATCGGGCCAGTGGTATTTCCACCAGGACAATGCACCAACCACAACTCCTTGTCACAGACTATTTGACCAAGATGGGCAAGACAGTTCGTCACACTCGCTATAGTTCTGACCTTGCTCCCTGTGACTTTTGGTTATTGCTTAAGCTCAGAGGCTGTCGTTATGAGACAATTGAGGAGATGAAAGAGGCTGTGACGAAGGTCATTGACACGATCACACAAGAGGACTTCCATGGGGCCTTGCAGAAATTGTTGGAACGGTACAACAAGTACATTGCAGCCGAAGGAGATTACTTCGAAGAGGACTAGAGTTTCATCAGTGTTCTATCAAAAAAAGTGCCCATACGAAAAAAGTCTGAAAACTTATTTAATGATCCTCGTAAATTCTTCGTCTCGCCGGATAAATTCTCTTAAGAAATTTTGTCTCAAAACAACAGCAGCAGCAGCCTTTGTTTACATTTTTTAATACCCTATCGGCTACCAGAGTGCTCAATTCTTACGAATTGAAGAGCTTTGCATTACGCTAGGGGCGGCCGACAATTCTTTCGCCAGAGTGCTCAACCCCCATGGGGGAGCGTATATATTGTCATCCACAGACAGACTGTTTCGTTCTATCAGAACTCTTCAGTGTGGCTAGACCCGCAGGACGCTCGAAGCCGGGATCAAACCCGTCCAACTTTACGATAGACTAAGGTTTCGGACCACACGGCTACAAACGGACTACGTTGGCTAAGGGAATTTTAAGGTATTTTATTTTTAGCAACAGCAACAGCAGCCTTTGTTTACATTTTTTTTAATACCCTATCGGCTACCAGAGTGCTCAATTCTTACGAAGAGCTTTGCATTACGTTAGGGGCGGCCGACAATTCCTTCGCCATATATATATGAATGTATATATATATATATATATATATGAATGTATATATATATATAAATGAATGTATATATATATATATATATATATATATATATATATATATATATATAAAAGTAGGTAGGCGACCAGAAATTAAATACAAGATAAAAAAAAAAAAACATTTTACTGAACTTTTGAAACTTAATATTTGGTTTGTTTTGTTTGCATATGAACCTTCCGAGATTATTTAATACCAATGCCATCCTTGAAGATGGCCCTGTTAACACCATAGCCGATGGTGGATATGGGAATTCATACCATTCCTTTGGGTATTAATACGAAAGCGAACGTAATAGCGAGACTGGACTTCGAACCTTCGACGATATTGTCATAATCTAACACACAAGCTGTTACACCAAGGAGAATCCCTTAATATTTCCGAGGAAAATGAACCTTTAATCATACAGTATATTTAATTGCAAATCGTTCAAAATATAGGGAAAAAACGCAGACAGACAAAAAATAAAATTTTTTGCTGAAGTATATTGCAAATTTTTAAATATTTTCTATATTTTTCTTTAAAAACTTAATCGAGTTGGAGGTAAAATTATCTAAAGAAATGAGATTGAAATTTTCTGTTAAAAAATTTGACCAATCAGAATTAAATACAAACCTGTGAACAAATTAAATATTTAAAAAAATCTTTCGTTCCACAATCTTTAAGAGACTTAGATAAAAAAAAATAAATAAATAAATAAAACAAGATACGAATGAATAATAATTAAAATCGACATCTTACCTGCAAAGTAGTAATTTTAGAAGCTTTTTGCTTAGATGAGGCACATGGCCATGTAAATTGAGCACTCAACTCACTCGTGTTGGTTGGCTAGTTTAGCTTGCAAACCGTTACTCTACCTGATGCCTACACATTTCCTATTAAGTATAGATGTATCCGATTCCAACCAAGTTGGATTTGAGACATGATCATTTTATAGTGGAGGATGCACGTTCGAATCGAACTCGTCAGCATTCATAAACTCTGCCTTACTAAGCGTGTATTAGCCCCCATCCCCCGAGATCAAACGATTAACTATCAATAATCCACCCGTGAAGTGAGCTCAGGCGTAATTCAAGAGGGTATAACTTTCTTGTATACTAGACTGCAAAAAAAAAAAAACAAAAAAAAAAACAGGAAATATGCAAGCTTTGCTATTTTCTTCTTAAACTGTTTTTATTACCGAAATTTATAGCTTACTAGTTCACTTTTTAAGCCTGAAAAAATCTTTACAAAACTAACGATTGACTTATCCAACGGGACAAAAATCTAAACATTTACCCCAGGGTGATCAACCAGTGGAACAGTACTCATAACAATCATCATCATCATCATTATTTCGCGTTATCAGCACGGATATTCCTGACCCTCTCTCGCCACACGTCCCTATTGTCCATTGCTTTCGGCAGATCCTCAGGGCTACATCCGGTATCGTCACAGAGCTGCTGTATGTAGGTTCTAACTGGACGTCTAACCTTTGCTTGTCCATGTGAAGGGGTCCTCAGGAGTACATCATTCACAAGCTCGTCCCTACTTCTCCAGCAGTGTCCCGCGTGTCTGGTTCGTCTAATTTTGATAGTTTTCGTGATGGGTGGTAGGTGGCCGTATAACTGCTGCTTTGTGGAGTGCTGTCTTCAGGACTTGTTCAATATTGCTCGCAGCATTATTGTGTAATTGTCGTCAAGCTTCTTTTTTTTTTTTTTGTTAAACTCATAACAATCAAAGTACACCAATTACGCTAACTCCAGGAGATTATCACAAACATTTCCAACTTAAACTCGTGTTTACAAATTAACACACTGATTAATTAAACTGAAACAAAATTTATAACAAATTAAGTATTATATCAATGCTATATCACTCGCCGTTTTTAACAGCTTATGTACTGGCTGTAAACACTAACCGGAACGTCACAGTGCCAAGACGGCCAGTCATACAACTAGGGAATGTTGTTTATCTGCGCAAATTCATGATAGATGTGAATTCATATGAATATAATCTCTCCTATGTAAGATTTTCATGTTAAATATATATTCTACATGCAGCCAATTGAAAATTTGGTGGTCGACCTATACAACAGGTAAAGGTCTAACAGAATTTTTAGCTCAAAATCTTAAGGTCGACTTATATACCAGTTCGACTTGTACGCTTCAAATAACAGTAAAATTTTGATATTCATTTATACATTTATATATTTTAGTTTTAAATTTCTTTAAAATCACAAGAACAGAAATAAATTTAAAAGGAAAAAAATGAATTTTTAGATAGTTTTTGAAAATATTCTAAATCCTATCACAGGGATATAGCCAACGTATTTGAAGATTATTATCTAAAAATCGATTAAAATAAAATGACTCATTCAACACTTAAATGAAATTTTTGAAAACTGCCCAACGAAAAAATTAGAACTTATTTCATCATTTTAAAGTTCATTTAAATATTTGTTTTTAATTTTTAAAGTTAAGTTTTATATATTTGTATATTTCAGTTTTTAAATCTTATCACAGGGATATAATCAACGTATTGGAAGTTAATTATAATTATAAAACGTATAATTTGAACACCTTGTTATAATGATCAAGAGATTAGAAAAATATTTGGAAAAAATCGATTCAAATAAAGTGATTCATTCCAAATTAAAATGAATTTTTTAAAAGCTGCCTAAGAAAGAAATTAGAACCTAGTTCTTCACATCCGTTTAAGAATGCTTTAATTCTAGTGTAGACTTAGCAACATCATTTTGAATCCAAGTATGTATCTACCCAACCCCTCCACACAAGAAGGATGCGACACGTGGTCAATTTTTTAAAGGGAAGGTTAACAGGTTTGAACTCAGAGTTTTCCTTCACCAAAACCGGTTGCCATACCAAAGTTAAAGAACCAAGTCTGCTCAACTATTTACCCTCAGCTGGAGGGAGTATGGTGTCCTTCATACAATTCCCAAGGGTATTAGTGCTATGGGAAATGCAAACAGCTTTGTCCAGGATTTGAACTAAAGTCACCATGTTCATATCCTCAGACGATAAAAATATCAGGATACGATACGAGGTCAATTATTTAAAAGTAGAGGTTCTCCTTCACCTAGACCGGTTGCTAGGACAAGGTTAAAGAACCCTCTTTGTCCTACTATGTACCCACAGCTAGATGGAGTATGGTGGCATACATTTAATTCCCAAGGGTATTAGCGCTATGTGAAAGGCAGACAGTTTCGTCCAGGATTTGAACTTGAGTCACCATGTTCGTTTCCTCGGACGATAATCATAACACCACAAGCGTCTCCATTTCTTGACAGCCACAAAAGTATTATCCACACAATTACTTTTATATCCCTTTTCACTTTCTCCTTCCCCATATCTTCATTCAAATCCGTCCCTGCCAATTAATATCAAACCTCCACTTTAACATTCAGATATATTTTTCCCAACTTGTTTTTTACTATATGTGATTTCTCTCTCTCTCTCTCTCTCTCTCTCTCTCTCTCTCTCTCTCTCTCTCTCTCTCTCTCGCTATCTCTATCTCTTTTTCTATCTCTCTATCTCTCTCTTTCTCTCTGTCTCTGTCAGTCTTTCTCTCTCTCTCTCTCTCTCTCTCTCTCTCTCTCTCTCTCTCTCTCTCTCTCTCTGCGTGAAAAAGTGGGTATACATAGGAATTTTCCATCCCAGAGTGTCAATCAGAATATCAGAGTATATATATATATATAGAAAGAAAGAAAGAAAGAAAAAACGAAGGGAGAGAGAAAAAGAAAGAAAGAGAGAAAGAAAGAGAGAAAGAAAGAGAGAGAGGGATGTGAAGGAAAGCCTAGTAAGTGATAATACTTAATATTTTGGTTTTGGTTGTATAATGTTCCACAAGAAATAATAAAATTCTGGTATCTTTAATTTACGAGAAAATTTACTTTTCATATAAAATTGATTGGAGTGTACTTATCTATTGGCGAATACACACACACACACACACACACACACACACACACACAATATATATATATATAGAGAGAGAGAGAGAGACAGAGAGACAGAGACAGAGACAGAGAGTGAGAGAAAGGGAAAGAGAGGGAGCCTAGTAATTGATAATACTTAATATTTCCGTTTTGATTGTATAATGTTCCCTAAGAAATAATAAAATTCTGGTATCTTTAATTTACGAGAAAATTTACTTTTCATATAAAACTTATTGGAATGTAGTTATATGTAGGCGGAAAAAAATATATAATCTTTTTTCATTTTCTTGTTTCATTCACCATGTCATTTTGTATCCCAAGTTTTTCGACATTTTTGTCCTTTATCTTTATTTTCCATAAGAGTAATTTTGCAAAATGTGGGAATTGTCTTGAAAGACACGGCAAACAGGAAATAACTTGATAAATATACGAATTGATCATTATTTAGCTTAGTAACCGTCAAAAATTTCACTTTTGTTTTTTCTTTCTATACTCTGCTCTCCTTTTCAATCTGTCGGCGGAGAGATAAGACCCATGAAAAAAGGGTTTCCAGGGTGGGACAACATTTGGTGGTGAGGCTCCAGGTCTTGAGTTTTTAGGTGTTCCTTCTTTGTTGTTATTACTTTTAGATCCTCTGAGACAGAGTATTAGTCCCAGGAAGGACCCCAGCTTCGAGTTGAATTCACCTGTTTTATAAAATGAAAGGTTTACTTGCACAAAATGATTGCGAACATTCATTTTTGTATGGTATATAATTGAAGACCAAGGTGAATAAACTGATTTTATCATAAGATCCCCCAAAGAGGATTGACATGATATATTTTTGTATGGTAAATAATTGTAGACCATAATGAACAAACTGATTTTACAATAAAATACCCTAACAAGGGTTCATGTACCGTAAAACCAATAAATAATAACAGACAATATTAATCCATTGATTCTTAATAAATTGATATTGCAATACAGTATGGGATGATAATATGTTTAAAATAATTGTTAACTTCATTAATCCACAGGCTTTTAAAACATTTATTTCGAGCAATATTGAACAAGTCCTGGCGACAACACCCCACAAGACACCAACTATACGGCCACTTGCCTCCCATCACGAAAACTATACAAGTTAGACGAACCAGACACGCAAGACACTGCTGGAGAAGCAAGGACGAGCTCGTAAGTGATGTACTCCTATGGACCCCCACATATGACCAAGCAAAAGCAGGACGACCAGCTCGAACATACATACAGCAGCTATGTGAAGACACAGGATGTAACTCTGAAGACCTGCCGGAGGCGATGAATGATAGGGAGAAGTGGCGAGAGATGGTCAGGGATATCCGTGCTGGCGGCACGACATGATGATGATGATGATGATGATTTTAAAATATGTAATAAGTATTTCCTTGTTTAAAACGGTTGGGAACTTTATTGATTCATTAGTAAGTTCGTTCTTCAGCAAGTTTTTCTAAATTGTGACCTTGTTACAAACCTGAGCTTGAATATGTCTCTTCCTTTTCTTTCGTATTCCCGTGCTTTCTTTCTCCTGTTTACTTGAGTAATTCCTCATTATACCACAAGAGAATAATCTATTTGTATGACCAAATAGAGTGGCCATTATATATATATATATATATAGTTAACGATGAAATTATTCGTACACCTATCAAGTTTGAATATTTTTATCCGTTTCTCTGAATCTTATGCCCGTATGATGTTAGGTTTTTGATGTGTTAAAAAGCGCAAAAAAGAAATTTAAATTTAAATTTTCAAAACAATTGGCTAAATACAACAAATGTGATGAAATGGTTAGCAAGTTAGATAAGCAAACCTTCACAAATGAGTTCGATTCTCATAGGGTGTCCCAATCAATCGGTCTTGTGCCAGACCTAAAAGCTTAGTAAATTACTGCAACAATTTTAAGAGGCGAATTATGCAAAATAGGAAAAGACAAAATTATTTGTATAAATAGAAAATATCGTTTTAAATTGATTCGTGTGAGTAATGTACATAATCATTTTATTGGTGAAGCCTACTTGACTTTTTATTCTGTAGAATATTTGAGACAATTCCAGCAAAGGACACCCGATGATGTGTACAGTGTCACTATTGATATTCATACGATAGCAACTTGAAAACAAAGGAACTTAGGGTTTACTTGGGACACAGTACCATTAGCTTCCACAAGTTTTGAATTAGTTACAGTGCTATTTCAAACCGGATAGCAATTCCTAGATCTACGGTACAGTCCGTTATAAAGAAGTTTAAACAGTTTGACACGAGAGAGATTTAACCTGGGCGAGGACAAAAAAAAAAAAGCTGTCACCGAGAACTGTAATTTACTAAGCTCTTTGCTTCGATGTGGCACAAGGCCGATTGAATGGGGCACCCAATGAGACTCGAACTCACTCTTGCAGGTTTGCTAGTCAAGCTTGCTAACCATTACACTACCCGAGGTGCCCCTTTAATTTACAAAGCTTTTTGCTTAGATGTAGCACAAGGCCAGATAAAAGGGGCACCCAATGAGACTCGAACTCACTCGCGTAGGTTTGCTAGTCGAGCTTGCTAAACTGTCACCGAGAACTGATCGAAAACTTTGTCGCCAGGTTTATATAAAGCCAATAGTTGCTTTTAAAAGACGTCGCCAAAAGTCTGGATACGATGGGTCTGAGTATAAGTACTCGCTCAATACAACGTTATTGAATAGAAATGGATTGTATGGAACCCGGCCACGATGAACCCGGTCAAATTGTAGCTTTGTTTAATTATGCCAAAACGTTCTCAGACAAAGAATGTGGACTGATGAAACAAACATTGAGATTTGGATGTAATGATGTACAGGAGATTTGGCGCAAGAAAAGTAAGGCTTTCCTCCCAAAGAATGCAACACCAACATTAAAACAAAGAGGTGGTTCGATGATGTTTTGGGGTTATTCTAGCTCAAGAGGTACTTGATAATTAATTGCAATTTGAGGAATAATAACATCTAAAGACTATCAACATTCTGGGTGAAAATCTCTAACTATCAGGGCAAAATCTGATGATGATCTCAAACGTACATCTAAATCAGTGGCTGCATGGCTTCAGGAAAAGATTAGTCCTACCATGACCTTCAATGAGTCCTGACTTGAATCCTTTTGAAAATCTATGGCAAGAATTGAATGTTCGAATAAAGCGTCTGTCACCAAAAAACCTTCAGGAATTAGAACGCGTAACTATTTAACAATGGAAGAAACTCCCAGAAAAGACTTGTTCATATCGGTTCAAAAACTTTAGAAAACGGTTGCAGTAAGTTATGAGGATAAAAGGCCATGTTGCTGCTTTTAATTTTTTCAATTTTTCATGCTGTACGAATAATTTTGTCTTTTTCTCTTAAGTTAATTTTTTTTCTCATATTAAATAAATTCAACCAATCCATCTCAAAATTGAGTTAATATTCCTCTTGTTTTACTCAATAACATACTAAGTCTGGCATTATATGGATATCAACTTCCTAGAAAATATTCAATATTTTTGGGTGTACGAATAATTTCGTCTTTGACTATTATTATATATATATATATAGAGAGAGATAAAGAATTGCATTGTAATTTATATGCAAGTAGATTATAAGTTCTATTTATTCTTTTACTCTATCTTCAAATAATAAAATTCTGTGTGTGTGTGTGTGTGTGTGTGTGTGTTAATATCATCGTTCAGTGTTTCCTTAATGCTATTGTCTTCAGTTTTTTCGTTTATTTCTGTTACGATTCACTCATATCCCTTCTATCTATCTCTCTCTCTCTTCCTCACCTTTTCCCTTCCCCCCTCTCTCTCTCTCTTCCTCACCTTTTCCCTTCCCCCCTCTCTCTCTCTCTTCCTCACCTTTTCCCTCCCCCCCTCTCTCTTCGTCTCCTCCTTCTTTCTTTCTCTAAGTCTTTGTTTTCTTCCCTCTCATTTCTCATAAAGAAAGACTTAATTGGTCTATGATTTTCCTCTCTGTTTTTACCATATACTTCCTCTTCTCTTTCTTTTTCCCGTTTTTCTTTCTTTTTTCTTTCTTTCCGTCTTTTATATTTTTTTCTCCTAATGACACACCCATGTTTTTCTTTCTTTCTTTCTTTCTTTCTTTCTCATCCATTTCTTTATTATTTTTATACTTCCCACTCTTTAATTCACACACTCTTTCTTTCTTTCAGCCCAGTCGGCACGAGCAGTAGAATACACCGACTGCATCTCTGCAGAGGAGTAAGCCTCCCACACGTGACCTAGGTATGACACAAAAAAATCTGATGGTACTACTGAAGCTTTGGGGATACGAAGTACCCCTTCATTGCCATGGTTCCCAGGTTCACTCTGATTCGGAGAGGTAGTATCTGATAGGGTCTTATCTAAGGGTCATATAGAACAATTTGCCATTTAAATTCTGTGCAACCAAATGACTTATTTAATATTACACATTTAATTGTTAGAAATAGAACTATATGATCACGTAAATATGTGAAAATAATGTTTAATTGAATTGTTAGTGATACATAGCAAATATTTGAAACTATTTACATTTGTTGACTTATGTTTACAAATCACATATATGTAAAATATTGACTTCCGACCCTGCCGAGCTGTCAAATAAGAAATAAACCTGTGTAAATAACGGGTACATCCGGTCGAAGATATCAGGGGATAACCTTGACTGTAGACGGGTTGAATTGAGTGTATATGCGACGCTCACTGAAGCCGGTGGACATCAAACAATTATATAACCCGGTGTTAAAGGAAGTTCGAGCTAGTTGGAGATCAGAGTTTGAAGTATGTTGTTGCAGTTCGAAGCAGTGAGAACCAGACACAGCAGAGAGCTGGGCCCTCTGAGTCCCCGGTTGAGCTGCCCCGTAGGATGAGAAAGAAGTGCTGCTATAGCCAGAAGAGCTGGGGGTCAATATATTGCAGTCTTTGTTCAGTCTCCAACTGACCTCTCACACATAACCCTTTCGTAACTATTTCGAATAAAGTGAGAGGTATATTTTTCTTAAGAACTGTGTCCGCTCGTCATTATTGTGTTGACTATGTTTCTGCATGCATATGAGTATATTACACTCACTCAAATACACACACACACACACACACACACACACACACACACACACACACACACACATATATATATATAGGGAGGATTTGGCATAAATTAACCTACAATGTTTGATATGCCCTAAAATCCAACCTAATCAAATCATATATACTTGATATTTGTCTACAAAGAGGATTTGAAACGAAATAAAAATGGTTGATATGTCATAGAACCAAGCCAAACCAGTCTTTCTTTCTTTCACTCACTTTCTTTCTCCTCTCTCTTGTTCATTTGTTCTTTTTTTCTTACGTTTTTCATTCTTTAATTCACGCTATCTCTTTATTTATTAATTTATTTGTTTATTTATTGATTTGCCATTGAACCAAACCAAACAATTCTTTCTTTCTTTCTTTCTTTCTTTCTCCTCTCTCTTGTTCATTTATTCTTTTTTCTTAGGTTTTTCATTCTTTAATTCATTCTATCTCTTTATTTATTAATTTGTTTGTTTATTTATTGATCTGCTATCGAATCAAACCAAACAAGTCTTTCTTTCTTTCTTTCTTTCTTTCTTTCTTTCTTTTACTCAATTTCTGTTCCTCTCCCGTGTTCATTTATTCTTACGGTTTCCACTCTTTATTTCACTCTATTTATTTATTTATTTTCCTTTTCCCATGTTTATTTATTCTTATACTTCTAGCTCTTTAATCTACGATTTCTTTCTTTCTTTCTTTCTTTCTTTCTTTCTTTCTTTCTTTCTTCTCCCCATGTTTATTTACTCTTATTCACTCTTTATCTTTCTTTCTCTCTCTCTCTATCTATCTATCTATCTCTCTCATTTTCTCTCTTTCAGTCTCCTTTCTCTCTCCTAATAATACACCCTGCCAACTCATTCATTCGTTCTGTGTCTTCCCTCTCCCAATGACATATGATCCATATTTTTTATTCTTTAATCTCTCTCTCTCTCTCTCTCTCTCTCTCTCTCTCATTTTCTTTCACTCACACACACACACACACACACACACTCTCTCTCTCTCTCTCTTTCTCTCTCTCTCTCAATGTCATATCTTCCATGTTTATTACCTCTTCAACTTTCGTCTTTCTCTCTCACTCTCCCTCCTCTCTCTCTCATTTCCTTTTCCCTTCCCAAACTACATATCTTCCATGTTTATTTATCTCCCTTTATTACTATTTCCCTATTTACTCTCCTCCCGGACACCTTTCCAAGACCCTGACATTTTTATCGGCTTTCGTAAATAGGCGTGTATGTCTCCAAAAAGAAACTTAATAGCCGAACAGATAAGCTGACACTCTACGTGTGTGTGCGTGCACTTGCCTCTCAATGTGTTAGTGTATGTGCCCACACGCCGCGGTGTACGGTTATGTGTGTGAGAGTCATTGGAAGTCTACTCCCATCCCTACCCATCATCTGTGGGGGAGAAGATAGACTCTGTGGGACTCAAAGAGTGTGTGTGGGAATCTACCGACCTCCTGACACATTTGAAGTTCAAGCCTCGCTAACAACGTAAATGTTGCTTTCTGTCCGTTACACCCCCAATATATATATATATATATATATATATATATATATATATATATATATATGTATCCTATTGTTAAAACCAGGAAATCCCTTTTTCCCTTCATCCCCACTTGTCGATAGATAACAAGGCAAACGTTGTATGTATGTATGTGAGTGTGTATGAGTGTGTATAAGTTCGTGTGTGAGTGTATGTGTATGTGAGAGTGTATGTGTGTGTTAGTGTATGTGTGTATGTGTTTTTGCGTGTGAGTGCATGTGTGTGTGAGTGTATGAGTGTGTATGTGTTTGTGTGTGTGAGTGTATTTGTATGTGTGTGTGACTGTATGAGTGCGTATGTGTTTGTGTGTGTGAGTGTATTTGTATGTGTGTGTGACTGTATGAGTGTGTATGTGTTTGTGTGTGTGAGTGTATGTGTATGTGTGTGTGAGTTTATATGTATGTGCTTGTGTAAGGGAATGTATGTGTATGTGTGTGAGAGTGCATGTATGTGTGTGAGAGTGCATGTGTGTGTATGTGGGAGTGTATGTGTATGTATGTGTGAGTGCATGTGTGTGTGTATGTGTTTGAATGTGGGAGTGTATGTGTATGTGTGTATGAGTGTATATGTGTGTGTATGTGTGTGTGAGTGTATATGTGTGTGAGTGTATGTGTGTGTATGTGTATGCAAGTGTGTGCATATGTGTGCACGAGGTTTGACCATCAAGAAGTAAGAGTGGTAATTTACTAAGCTTTTTCTTGCTTAGATGTGGCACAAGGCCATATGAATGGGGCACCCAATAAGAAGTAAGAGTGAATCTTCCAATTTTTCAATTTTTAGATTTAAATGGTGGGGGGGGCACCGTGGAGTAATTGCTAGCGAGGTGAGCTGTGAAATTGTCGTAACTTACTGAGCGTTTTCTTTAGACGTTGCACAAGGCTGAATGAAGCCAGTTCGAACTCCAGTCGCGCTATTATGTTCACTTTCGGATGTTCACTTTAGGAAAGTTAAAAGCCTTTTTACCCCCCCCCATCACCAGCTTTTGGTTAAATAGTATCACTACTGTTCTTCGACGAGGATGGCTTGGGCATTAAATAACCCAGGAAGGTTGATATACTATTTAACAAAGAAACCAAACCAAACCTTAGATTTAAATAAAGATGTGGGTGCAGCTGAGAAATGATTTCTACACAACTGGAACAGGTCAATTACAATTTGAAAAAGAATTATGAAGCAGGCTTGATCATTTTTGAATGAAAAGCTCTTGGTGAGCAGTGACCTCCATAGTCATCAAACCTTCAGCTCTTTGTGACTCTTCCCTGTTTCCGAAATTGAAATTCTTCTGAAGAGTTAAAGACTTGAGAAAGTATTAGACATTCAAAGAAATACAACTTCTCATGTTTAGGTCATATTAAGATGGTAATTTCATTAGAACTTCAACCAACAAACCACTCGATGGAATTAGACCGTTGAATGCACTATAGATATTACTGAAGAAAATTAAGATTCCACTCATTGTACGCAACGTCATTCATATCGAATACAGCTGCATTCTGGATCCATTCTTGAACACCTCGTATTTGGGTACACCTGCATTCTCGATCCATTTTTGTGAACCTTGTATTTGGGTACACCTGCATTCTCGATCCATTTTTGTGAACCTCGTATTTGGGTACACCTGCATTCCTGATCCCTTTTTTGCACGCCTCTTATTTGGGTACACCTGCATTCTCGATCCTTTTTTGCACGCCTTGCATTTGGGTGCACTTGCATTCTCGATCCATTTTTGTGAACCTCGTATTTGGGTACACCTGCATTCCTGATCCCTTTTTTGCACGCCTCTTATTTGGGTACACCTGCATTCTCGATCCTTTTTTGCACGCCTTGCATTTGGGTGCACTTGCATTCTCGATCCATTTTTGTACACCTCTTATTTGGGTGCCATTGCATTTTCGATCCCTTTTTGCACACATCGTATTTAGGTGTACCTGCATTTCCGATCCATTTTTACACACCTCGGTTTTAGATACACCTGATCTTTGCACATAGTTTGCCCCAACACATGCACATATACCCACATACATACATACAAAAAAAAACACAATTACATATTATTTTACAAAAATAGCTAAAAAATTTAAAAATCATTTTAAAGAGCTCTACCGTATTTTATATATTACTAAGTATATTTTAATATTTCGGAATAATGATAGAAGGATTTGCATTGAGAGTTACTTAAGGAAAACATACTTTCTTTGGCCATGATGCCTAATAAAGCTTTGCATATGACACCAAATTTGATTGGTTCTATCTATCCTACTTTCGATTAATTGGATTATTCTCCATACGCGTGAACTAACAACGGCTTATTATTATTATTATTATATATATATATATATATATATATATATATAATGCAATGAGAAAAAAATTCAAACCTGGTTAAATTGTCATTATAAATTAATTTCGGCAAATAATATCAGTATATTCTTCGTCTCATCAGATGAATCCACACGTTTAATTTGTGGTTGAAAAACACCAAATATGGATTACAGTCTACATATGAGTAGGAAAAAAAAAGTAAAAAGAAGGAAAAACATTCGGACGTTGACTATATATATATATATAATTTGGAGAAAATTTAAAATTAAAGTAATCCAAAAATGATGAATTTATTTCGAAGGAAATTCGATGTTAAAACGTTTCGGCTTTAATGAACCTTCTTCAGAAATTTAAAATGGAGAATTAAGTGTTGATAGAACAACGATGGATGTTTTCAATAACTGGGGAAAGAAGAAAATATAGAAAGAAATATCATATAACCGTGCAATCATTTAATACGTGTTCTTTGCTGGTAATCTTATTTTCAAATTAGTATGAGCTAATTTGTCGCGCACTAGTATCAATATTGTTTGCACACAGTTAAATGGTTTCGAGTATTGTTATATCAGACCAATAATTCAATTTTTGATCAAATCAAATGCTTTCAAATATTTCTAACACGAACAGTTCTTTTTAGTCTAAATCATTTGTTTGGACTTAGTTAAACGGTTTTAGATATGATTAAGTAAGATTCACAATTTGATTTAATATCAGTCATTTGTCTGTACAGATTTGAATGGTTATACGTATATAATTTGTAAATTAATAGTTTGTGAATAATCTTTTATTTAAATGTGAAATAATTGATTTGCTTATAAGCATTGCTGTTGTTTGAACACGGTTATATGGTTTCAAGTAAATAAAACACAAATACATCCATTTAACATTAATCATTTATTTTCACACAGTTAAATGGTTTCAAGTATTGCTATAAATCACATATAATTCTATTTGATATTAATCATTTATTTGCACACAGTTAAATGGTTTATAGTATTGCTATAAAACACAAATAATTCTATTTAATATTAATCATTTATTTGCACATAGTTAAAGGGTTTCAAGTATTGCTATAAATCACAAATAATTTTTCCTTCTCCTAGACTAGTTGCCTCACCAAGGCTGAAGAAACCAGTCTGCCCTACTATGTACCCATAGCTGCAATCAGTCTTGTCCCGGATTTGAACTCGTGTCGCCGTGTCCATTTCCTACGATGATAACCATTACACCCTACTAATGTATCGTTTCAAGTATTCCTATCTAATCCAAATAATTTACTCACATGCATGGTTTCAGGAATTCCGATCTAATACTAATAATTTGCACACAGTAATACGGTTTCAAGTATTCCTACTCAATCCTAATAATTTGCACACAGTTAATCTAATCTAATTTTGATAATGTTATATATTCAAGTTATTGTACATATTTAATGATAGTAATTTATTTGCTCAGATTTATAAGGTTTCAAGTAACTAATAATAATCCTTAGTAAACAATTATATCTTCAAGTAATTGAACTTAATACAAATAATTTCCATCGAATACGAATGATTTTTAAACAGATCTATTTGAGCCACAGATGAGACTTAGAGGTTCAACCACTCCAGTCAGAGTGGACCTGGGATTAGTGGCAATGAAGGTTGGTTTGTTGGTTATTCAACGCCAAATCAATTTTCATGAAAATAGTTCAATTTCAAACAATTCAGTTTAGCATAAGTACGCAGTTAAAATGTAAGTACAGTTTAATTGTCAGAAACATTTCGATTTCAAGCTAATCAGTTTAGTCAAGCAGTTCTAATTCAGATAATTCAGTTTAGTCGAAGTACAAATTTTGTTTACACACAGTTAAATGTCAAAACATTAAAATATTGGAGGTGCCCGTGGGGTAATGGTTATCGTTGTAGGAAATGGACACGGCGACACGAGTTCAAGTCCTGGACGAGACTGATTGGATTTCACATAGCACTAATACCATTGGGAAAGGTATGAATCTAATTATTCTCCCTCCAGGTATGGGTAAAAAGTAGGGCAGACTAGGTTCTTCAGCCTTGGTGAGGCAATAAGTCTAGGAGAAGGAAAACTCTGAATTCAAACCTGTTAAACTCCGCTTAAAAATTGACCTTGTGTCATATCCTGCCCGAGTGGAGGGCTTGGTAAATATATATATATAACAATTCAGTTTAGTGTAAGTACAGTTCCAATGTCAAAAACGGTTCCATTTCAAAGAATTCAATTTAGTAGTTTAGATGTATGTACAGTTTAATTGTCAAAAACATTTCTATTTCAAGCTATTCAGTTTAGTCAAACAGTTCTATTTCAAACAATTCAGTTTAGCATAAGTATACAGTTAGTTCTATTTAACCCATAGATGGGGCCCTATCAGGTGCTATCATTCCGGAACCAGAGTGGGCCTGGGCGCAATGGCAATGAAGGGTTGCTCCGCATTTCCCAAAGCCCTTGCTTCACTGGAAACTCACCATCAGATTGTTTAGTGTGATATCCAGAACACTCATTGGGGGTGGGGTCTTACCCTTCTGCAGAGGTGCAGTCAGTGTATTCTACACCCACCCTAGCAGATTGGGCAAATGTATGCTTGAGTGAGTGTGTATATACATATTTTGGCATTGAATAACCATTGAGGGTTGATTTGCCATTAAACTAAATAACACAAACGATTCTAATTCCACAAATATTCTTTCTATTTCTTTTCATTAAAAAAATATTTGTCATCAAATTTATTTGTAAGTAAAGTTGGTGACCGTAGTCGAGGGTGACCCGAAGGCTCCCTTTGCGATAGCTACTACAACATGGTGTATGGGAGGGCGCTACGCCTTTCCCTGGATTGCTCCACTTTACCCTCGATCCTCACCTTATATTGCTGAGTGTTAAGCAAGGTAGCATCAAGTACAATTTTTTTGAGTCTTTGGTATGGATTCAACCTGGGAATGTACCCAGCTCTCCCAGGTCATTGGCGAACACTCTAACCATTATGCCAATGTCTTGTATAAATTCATTTGCAAAAACTTTTAAATATTGAAAACAATTTATGCATTTACTAAGCTCGGTATAGTTTTTACACTGTGTGACTCCAGTCAGAATTAAAGTTAGGAGGAATAAGCTAGCTGATTTTTTCCAGCATTGGGTAGAGTGTTCGCCAATGAGCTAGGAGACCAGGGTTTAATCCATGGTCGATTCATACCAAAGACTCAAAAAATGGTACTTGATGCCACCTTGGCTAACACATTATCAGGTACGTGTCAAGAGTAAAGTGGAGCAATCCAGGGAAAGGCATTGCGTCCTCCCCTACATCTCGGTGTAGTAGCTATTGAAAAGGGAGCCTTCGGGTCGCCCTCGACTACGGCGCCAACTCTATTTACTTGAAACCCTTCAAGCAAAAATACAATTGCAACAATTCTATAACTAAAAGGAGGATTGCACGCACACAAATATATATATATATATATATATATATATATATATATATATATATATATATATATATATATATATATATATATATATATATATATATATATATTGGCAGCAGTCCCTTGCTAAAACAGATTTGATTAAAAGATAAACACATGTTGTTTATATTATTTTTAAGGACCCTTTCCAACTTCCTTACAAGTGCATTTATTTTGGTAGTTTGGAAGTTGGTAGATAAATTCACCAAAATTTTTCCGAGCGCTTTCAGACCCTTCATAGTCCATCATCAGTGGGAGTTGATGACAGCTGATATACCTGAGGGTAGAGTGTTCGTCAATGACCCGGGAAGACCGGGGTTCGATCCAAAGTTGTGTCATACTAAAGACTCAAAAAATGATACTTGATGCCTCCTTGCTTATAACTCAGCATTATAAAGTACGTATCAAGGGTAAAGTGGAGCAATCCAGGGAAAGAAGTAGCGTCCTCCCCTACACCTCGGTGTAGTAGCTAACGAAAAGGGAGCCTTCGGGTTACCCGCGACTTTGGTTACCAACTTCACTTACTTTACATCACGGGAGGTGTGTCGATTAAAAAACTAAGCTTACCTTTGCTGAAAGAAAAAAAAAGTTTCACTCAGTGAGAATAACACTCAGTCAGGTATCTCTAAATCATTTAACCTTTAGTTTACTCTGCGAACTCAGTTCAAGTGTAGAGCTAGGCTATTTACGATTCACTTTGCTGCTAATTATCTCGTGCTGTTTTCTTCCGAGATATGGATAATTAGTTATGCAAACTAGGTTATTTACCTTTGGTCAGGCAACTAATCTGTCAGAGTAAAAACTATAAAATTAAAACAGCAGTACTTCGCTTAAAAATTGTCATTGTGTCACATTCTGGTACGTTCGACGTGGATTGAATATAACTCATCAAATTTGTCATTATCAAAGTTTAAATGCTGTATTTCGTGTTATATTTTTTTTACATCAAGTATACTTTTCCCAAGTAAGAACCTCCTAAACAACTTTAGAGCAGCACGGTTAACTACTTCTCATTTACAACACTCTTTACATTAACCTCGGACTGCTTCTAATGATTGTAGATCTAATTAGGCGTTCAAGAAATATGAAGATATTATTCAAATTGTTTTTAACGTCTATCAATTCAAGAATCATCATTAGAGGTTTCTTGAGAAAAATCATGAGATGAATTCGAAACGTAGAATCCAGTGGCATCAGATATTCTTGATATTTTACTGACCGGTGAAGGTTGGTTTTCGATACATGGATATACTTAATCCTTCATCTGTGCGAGTTATAATCACATCTTGAAAGAACAATTTATTGGCTTGTTCTTTCTCCATTATAAACTGTATAGATGAAGGTTTGAGTTCACATGGTCAATTAGTGTTTGAACATCTTCCAGATGGGGCCAGAGAAGGAATGTGTCATCCACATCTCTAAGCCACATTGATGGTGTTAATGATGTAGAACTTTATGCCATTTCTTCAAACTATTCCGGACAGTACCCCAACTTCAACTCCCACCATCTATACCTTGTAAAGAAAGGAATCGTCCGTTGCCTACAATACCGAGCAAAAGCCATCAGAGGTAATGACGTATATCAAGAATAAATAGACAGATTATGAGATGCCCTCCATCGAAACAATTATCCGAAGAGGATGATATCCGTTCCAAGAAATCTAGATTAAAAGACGGGACAGAATCCGAAAATTTACCACAGTCTCTCAACCCTATGTCAAAGGCTTGGTAGAAAAAAATTCAAAGAATATGTAGTCCAAATGATATTAGAACAGCATTCAGGGGAGGCTGATCTCTTCATAAACATCTCCTCCGAGTCAAACCCCAACAGAATACAACATGACCTAGAATTGCGTAGATTCCATCTTATGCGGCTGTGGCAAAGTATACAAAGGCGATTAATGCTGTCCATTGAATGTTAGTAAGTAAAGTTGGCGACCGTAGTCCAGGGTGACCCGAAGGTTCCCTTTTCAAACGCTACAACACCAAGGTGTAGGGGAGGGCCCAACTCTTTTACCAGGATTGTTCCACTTTACCCTTGATACGTACCTAATATTGCTGAGTGTTGAGCAAGGATGTATCAAGTACCATTTTTAAAGTCTTTGGTATAAGACGACCTGGGATTAAACCCAGGTCACCCGGACCAATGGCGAACACTCAAATCACTAAGACTATCGAAACATCGAAAAGCATTTGCACATGGGGAAATAGAAAAGTGAGGTATGGCTGACCATATATGGGAAAAAAGGGAAGTCATCTATCCCTGTGGGATAAAGTTAAAATAATCGATAATGAAAAATATTGGAAAAGAAGACGTTGTCAAAGAAGCGCCACGTATGTTGATCTCTTCTTTCTATCTTTCTTTGTTTAAAAGGATATCAACCGTTGTAGATTATTAATGTCAAAGCCATTCTCCTAGAAGAACAGTAGGGGTACTATTTAACCCATATTTGAGAGGATAAGGGGGTTCATACCTTTCCCAAGGGTATTTGCCCGAAAGTGAACGTAATAGCGCGACGAGAGTACGAACTCGCTTACTACGATTCCGCAGTCCATCGCTTTAACCATTACACCACGAGGACACCCCCTTGATCTCTTCAGTAGACCAAGTATGAAAATGAACACAATCTTGAAACCAATAATTGAAAAGGCTAAATCAAATCGTTTCTAAAGAAACTTATTGAAAAAATATCAAGAATAACTGATGCCATAGGATTTATGTTTCGAATTTATCTAATGATGCTTCTCGAGAAACTTCTTGTGATGTTTCTTGGATTGATAAACGTGAAAACCAATGACGTCATTATTTGAATAACATCTTCATATTTCTTGAATTCCTAGTTTTATCAACGGTCAAACTTTAAAAATGATTTTCCATGCTGAATCATTTCCATACCCAGATAAACAAGGGTCACCAGAAGAAGGCCGGAGGATAAAGCGACCGAAACGTTGTGCTAAAACTAACAACAATAAAGATGACAACATTATTCCGAAAAATAAAACACAAAATATTGCCCATCAAACTTCATCTAAAGGGAGGTTCCCGTGGTGTAATGGGTATCGTCGTAGGAAATGGACACGGTGACTCGAGTTCAAATCCTGGTCGAGAATGATTCCATTTCCCATAGCACTAATACCCTTGGGAAAGGTATGAATCCAATTATTCTCCCTCCAGCTATGGGTAAATAGTAGGACAGACTGGTTCTTCAGCCTTGGTGAGGCAACTAGTCTAGGAGAAGGAAAACTCTGAATTCAAACCTGTTAAACTTCGTTTAAAAATTGACCTTGTGTCATATCCTGCCCGTGCGGAGTGGTTGGTAAATAGGATCAAAATTTATCTAAAAAAATTCAGACAGACGGCATAGAAGATATTTATTTAGCGCTGCCTACCACCAGACAGGATTTGACACAAGGTCTTTTTTATTGTGGTGTTTTGGAGGAGGGGAAGGTCGGGCGCAAGCCAAGACTCGTGCTCTGATGGATTATGCTGGTCATAGGCGCTCTAGGTGCAATGTGAGCTAGGTGACCCTGCTGGAGATGGGTTCACTAAGTACAATGTGAGTCCGGTACGTATGCCTGTTTATTGCTTGAACCAGACCCTAAGGTTTAATGCTATACAGTACTTGTCAATGATCCTCACCGACCCGAATGTGTGGGCCAGAACTGGAGACCATTTGAATCTATCATTGACTATGAGGCCTATCCAACACGAATGCCAGGCGGCTCGGCTAAAAGAGAAGCCATAGAAAAATTATTGTGAAAAAATAAAGGCGAAATCTAAGATATTTAGTTGGGAACATTGAATTACCTTGGTAGAAACTGAATACAAAGAGAAAAGCGATAACAATAAATTCGAATTTATTTCACGCATCTTTCATCACTATTCCTTACCAGTTTCTTTCTTTCTTTCTTTCTTTTTCATTTTTTCTTTTCTTTGTTTTCTCTCTTATTTTCTTTCGTTCTTTTGATATATATTTTTCCACCATTCCTTACCAATTTCTTTTTTTCTTCTTTTCTTTCTTTCTTTTTCATTTTTTCTTTTCTTTGTTTTCTCTCTTATTTTCTTTCGTTCTT